>BSUD01000002.1:9733011-9750145 GCA_033239045.1 Fagopyrum esculentum | reverse complement strand
AAATATCTTGCCTCTCTTCTCCTACAACAGTAGGTAGCGGCAAAATAAATAAGATTGCCAATATAACCTAGATCTAGATCTATGAGATTAAGTGGCGATATAAACTTCCAACACAACGTCCCCATGAAGCACATACCAGAAAGAGGAGGGTTGGTGGGGAACAAAGGTGAAGACGAGCTCTCAGTCGGCTTCTAACTCTCAATCGGCTCGAAGATTTGAATGCTGGCAAGTCGGCGATGACCTTCTCAATCGGTTTCTTCGCTGCTTTGATTCGACCTTCCTCTCACAATCAACGCCGTACATCGGCGTTCCGGGCCCGTTCTAGCAGGTTGTCCATCATGACAGAGGTGAAGCGGATCTCGGCGAGAGAAATCTGAGAACAAGGCGAGGGAGAGAAGCGGAGAAAGAGCGAGGTCTGTGATTTAGGTTTTGGAAACAGTAAAAAATACATTAGGGGTACACTTTCTTAAATAAAAAATCAAAAAGCCTAGTTTGTACCACTAATTCTCAAAAAAGCCTAGTTTCCAAATTAGCCCATCTCTTTTTATGAAAAAAAAACGATTTACAAATCTTTCTATTCATAAATAACAAAATTTTGTGATGAAAAAGAAAAAAAAATATTTTTTTTGAAAAATGTTTGTAAAAATAAAAACAAAAACAAAATATGGATATTTAAAACAAACGAATTTGATCAAAAGTTTTAAAAACTGTATGTTGCTTATTAGTTGGTGTTTAGGCCGATCGAAATTTGATTAAAATTTAAAAAAATTTTGACTTCTTAAAAAAAAACGAATCTAATCAAAATTTTAAAAATGAGTCAGCTACTTATGAGATGGTGTTTAGGCCGATCGAAATCTGATCAAAATTTAATTAAAATACGACGAAACATGAAAAATACGACGAAACTTATTAGATGGAACGTAAAAAATACGACAAAACATGGAAATTTTCAAATAATTGATAAATATACGAACTTTTGCTTATTAGTGCGAGATTTACCTAAAAAAATATGACAATGGAAAATTATCTTCAAATCGTCGGAACCTGAAAAATACGACGAAACATGATCAATAAAAGTAGAATTGGAATTGGACGAAGTAGAAATCTGTAATTAACATGAAAAATAAGAAAAGTGTATTGGCTTATGAGAAGATGCGTTCTCTAAATATAGTGGAAATAATGTGAGAAGTGTACTTGAGAAATTTACGTTAAGTATATATGAAATCAAGAAATGACTTCCCTCGTAAGTTAACATCGTAACGTACAAGAGAAGTTTAACAATCAATCTATCGTATCTTTAGAAAAATTTACCATATATAATTTAGATACTACTTTAGTAAAAAAGATTTTTTTGGATTAATTTGTAATTTAGTAAAAGATATAATCCGAGGAAAAAACGTGAGGCCGCCAGGTAAGCATTATGTCGTCTGCTTTAGTAAAGTATATAGAAGATACCTTAAGTATATCTAAAATCAAGATATGACTTCCTTGTAAGTTAACATCGTAACATACAAGAGAAGTTTAACAATCAATAAGTCGTATCTTTATAGAATTTTATATTTATAATTTAGATATTGTTTTAGTAAAAAAAAGATTTATTTGGATTAATTTGTAATTTAGTAAAACATATAATCCGAGAAAAAACGTGAGGCTGCCACGTCAACATTATGTCATATGTTTTAGTAAAGTATATAGATTATATACATGCTAATGTTAAACTATATTAATTTGGTTTTCGATCATATAGAGGATAACACCTTCGTGAAATTTTTGAATACATCATAAATATCAAATCACAATAATCAAATGTATGACAAACAACATGTTGTTTTTTATTAATTGTGTAGTAGTCTCTCAAATACATGTTATTCGGTGGCGTAACCTAAATTCTAAACCGTAAAATTAAATGATAAATAATATAACACTTTATCTTAATATCGTAATCTAAATGTTAGTAATATATATTTATTTTAGTTTACACTAGTTTGTACTATGAGTCTCGATTCTACTTGAACGAACGAAACCTAATATATACATGATATAACTTTATTTTGACAAATTTGTATTATTATTTTTTAAAATGAAGTTTTCTTCTTGCTTTTTTTTGTCGTGTTTTTTTTATTTATATAGTTAAATAAAGTAACAATTTTGTATTTTATGGTCTAATTTCACATTTATTATACGAGTTAATGTTTTTGGAAATAATTGGAGGAATATGACCTCATATTTATGCTCTTTGTGTATAGGGCCCCAACTTTTCCATTCGTATTTGCAGGCCAAAAAAAAAAAGAAAAAGGGCAAATAGCTGGTCATATCATGCAGTATTTACTGTTCTCTTTTTTGTTGCAGAGAGATCACTTTCTTACTCAATTAGAGCAGTCACATCATTTGTTAATTATGATATTACATATATACTATTACCCAAAAAAGAAAAGACTATGTATTTTGGGTATGCATTTCTATGTTAATTAGGTATGTAGTTTACCCAAGTATTTATTTGAGTATGTATTTTGGGTATGTATTTCTTTGTTAATCGAGTAAGTATAATATTACATATATACTATTACCCAAATATGATATTTTCGGGTATCTATCTCTATGTTAATTGAGTATGTAGTTTACCCAACAGTGAACTGGGTATGTATTTATTTGTTGGGTATGATATTTTTGAGTAGGTATTTGTACATTAATTGGGTATATATTTTACCCAAATAGGTAATTGAGTATGCTTTTTGGGTATGTATTTATTTATTAATTGGGTATGTAGTTTATCCAAGTAATAATTGGAGTCCGCATTTTTTTTGTTAATTGGATATGTTTTTTGGGTATGTATATATTGTTACCCAAGTATTTAGGATCGTTTGACATGTTTGAAAATATCCCGCTAGGTATGTTTTCTGAGTAATGTTTTTGGGTAATAACTACGTACATACTAAACAAAAATTACAAAAAGCTCTCTTCTCTCTCATATACTCCCAACTCCCCGGAGTAGGCTCCGCCTGCTCCTCCCCGTGCAGCCTCCCGGCTGCACCCCTGCCCCACCCCTAGCCGCACCCCCACCCTCCTCCCGGAGATGGGTGGTCCCAAACGATCCAAGAAGTACTCAGTCAAGCTATCCGAGCTTCACCTCAGTCTATAGCACAGCCACAACAAAACCTTAGACCCTCCTAGCCCCTTTGAAGCAGTGCCGGAGGAACTGATTCATTCAAACAATGCCCGTCTGGGAATGCCTCCACCCCCCCCCCTGAGATCTCTTCTCAGATCTCGTTCCCTCCTCTATCGAATCCCCCTTCAGCTGTCACCAAGAACCCGCCTGATTTGAATGATGGACAAGTTGCATGCTACTGTGCTGCTACTTCTGAAGCCACAATCTCACCTATCCCACTGTCTAACACAAATATCCACACTAACACCCAGCCCAACACCGTCCCAGCCGCCTCAAACCCCTCCCCCGCAACCTTGATCTCAAACAAAACCACCCTGGAAACTGAAGAGTCCCAACCCCTCCCAAACTCAACGTCTTTGGACCTTCCAAATTCCCATGCCAACTGCATTACCTCTCCACCTACCCCGCCCTCCCAGCTCCCCCCCACGTTGGAAAATCAAAAAGACACTTTTAAAAGCATGCTCATCAATGCCCTACCTAGGAATCATGTCCCCCTCGATTACTCCCCAGGCATGGATCAAGGTATCATTCACTTCTCTAGTGAAGACGTTTCGGATATCACTTCCAAGTGGAGCCTATCTCTGATAGGCTTCCCTGTTGGCAACCCATTGGCCTTCCATAGAATGACAAACTTCACCTCTACATCCTGGAATCACGTTTCGAAACCAAAAACCATTCGGAATGACAACGACATCTTCGTTTTTCAATTCGCCTCTGAGGAGGATTTGAATGCCATTCTACTAGACAATCCATGGATCATCAACGGAAACACTTACATCATTCTCAAGAGGTGGGTGCATGGCATGACCCTGGACTACTCTAGCCTCTCCTCGGTTCCTGTCTGGGTCACCTTACAAGATCTCGATTACCGTTTCTGGTCACCTAAGATGCTTGCCAAGATTGGTTCTGCTCTCGGTTTCCCACTGCTCACTGACGCACCCTCTGCGAACCAGGAACGGCTTGGCTTCGCCAGAATTCTTGTTGAGATACAAGCTAACAAACCACTCAAACGAGTCATTACCCTTCAGGGCCCAGATGGGGAACGTATTGAGCAGAAGGTCACTTACGCTTGGCTCCCAGACCATTGTCCCTCCTGTCTCCTGTTCGGTCATAAATGCAAGAAGGCTAATAACTCCATACAACCTACTGTAATCCCTCCCCGACCATCACACTCCTATCCTCTCCAGCCTTCAAACAAGGAGGCGATTCTCCCCACTCCAGACGACTCCCGACGCATATACCCATATACCTGTCAAAAACCAAACCCAAACGTTAGACCTCACTCCCTCCCACCTATACTCCCACACCATAACACTGAACACTCCGCCCTCCCTGAAGACCACCAACAAATCATCGCTAACCCCTCCAGCAAGGATACTACATCCCCCTCTCCCACTTCTGATCCCGAATGCTTCATGGCCGCCTCTTCCCAACATGATAAGAATGATATCGAGAATGATCAGCCTCCTCAAACCTACTCAGTCCCTCCAAACACCACTCCCCTGACTGAACATGCTACTTCTAACCTCATATATCCTTCCACAACCTCTATCTCCTCTCCCGCTATCAAGGATACGGGATGCCCCAACAACGTTTCTTATGTATCTTAATATATGTTCATGGAACATAAGGGGCCTCAATCACCCCAACAAGCACCAAGTGATCCGTGACATGGTTAAGAACCACAATCTGGACATCATCGCCATCATTGAAACAAAGCTAACCGAAAACAAGATGAGCCACCTCTCTTCCCTTATTCCCAACTGGAACCACACCTCCAATTACTCTACTGAATTCAAATGTCGTATTTGGTTTTGGTGGAACCCGCTCACCACTCAAATCTCCACAATTCTCAAGAACAGCCAAATCATCCATTGCTCCATCACACTCAACCCCCCAGGCAACAACCCTACTGCACTCGAAGGCTCCTTCATCTATGGCCATAATCTTGCTGCGGATCGCCTTCCCCCTTGGGATGCTATCTCCACAATTTCTAGCCTAAACACAAACATACCTTGGTTCCTCATGGGTGATTTCAACACTACCCTTAACCCCAATGAGAAGGTTTCGGATAACCCCTCCTCGGTCGGTGTCCAATCGAACGAACTTGCATCATGCTTTGGGACAAACTCCCTCTCTGATCTGGAATTTTCCGGCTGTGCTCTAACCTGGAATAACAAACAGACTACAAACCGCATATGGTGCAAATTGGACCGCATTGTTGTGAACTCTCCTTGGCGAGCCAACTTCCCACTCTCCACCGCTTTCTTCGACACCCCCAACATCTCAGACCACTCCCCTGCCATACTCACTATCAATCCCAATCCTGATTCCTCTCAGCGCCAGTTTAGGTTCAATAACCTTTGGTCGAAACACGCTTCCTTCATCCCGAATGTGGAGTCGTCTTGGGCGATTCCTTGCTCAAACCCCTCGATCAATCCAATGCTCACGCTCTCCCACAAGCTCAGGCGCTTGAAACCCACCCTCAAACGATTCCCCAGTGTGACGTGACACTCACCAGTCTCAAAAATTCCCTTGCCAGCATCCAAAAAAACCTACAAACTCGCCCATTCGAACCAGCGCTCATCGAACAAGAACGAAGCACTCTTGCCTCCCTTCTCACAAACCAAAACGTCCTCAGAGATACACTCGCACAACTTTCTAAAGCGGCATGGTACAAATACGGGGACCATTGCAGTAGCTTGTTCTTCAAGAGCATTACTGCGAGACGTGCCTCAAATGCTATTAAATCCCTCACAAACCCACTGGATAACCGTCCTACGTATGATCAAGAGGAGATCTCCAATATCCTAACCTCCCACTTTTCTAGCATCCTCAACCCCCTAACCACCCCAAATCCTCTCAACCTCTTCCCTGACTGCCAACTCCCCACCATTCACCCTGATCTCCTCGAACCACTCGATCTGGACATCTCTCCTGAAGAGATTAAATCGGCACTATTCTCAATTGGTGATATGAAAGCCCCCGGCCCTGACGGATTTAATGCTTACTTCTTCAAACAGACGTGGAACATTACTGGGGCCGCATTCACACATGCCATTTCCGAGTTCTTCGACAAGGGCATCCTTCCCTCACATTACAACCATACCTCAATTTCTCTTATTGCAAAAAAACCAAACCCAAGCCTTCCTTCCGATTACCGGCCCATCTTCTGCTGTAACACCCCCTACAAAGTGATCGCCAAGATCCTTGCATCCAAGCTCAACGCCACCCTTCCCTCTATGATCGGCAATTACCAAGGAGCCTTCATCAAGGGCCGTTCAATCAAACATAACATCCTTATTGCCCAGGAGCTATTCAAACGATACAACCAGAAGAATATCTCACCTAGATGTGCATTGAAGTTGGACATTTCCAAGGCCTTTGACATGATCGATCATCAGTTCATCATTAATTGCCTTCTCCGCATGGGCTACCCCATCAAGTTCATCAAACTCATAGATGCCTGCATTGCCAATCCCACTTACTCTATCAATCTCAATGGGACTCTTAGAGGACACTTCCATGGCACCAGGGGCCTTCGTCAGGGCTGCCCTCTATCCCCCTCTCTCTTCGCCATTGGGCTTGAGGTTCTCTCTACCATGATCCAAGCCAACACAACCAACCCGAACTTCAACAACCATCCCAAATGCAACTCACCACACATCACCCACCTTTGTTTTGCTGACGATATTCTCCTTTTTTGCAGGGGTGACATTGAATCCATCACCATACTCCAAAACACTCTCACTCACTTCGAACGCTTCTCTGGATTGCACATTAACACCAGCAAATCATCTCTTTTCCTCGGTGGTATTGATCCTCAGGACCAAGACGCTTTCTATTCCTCTACCGGCCTTCCTGTTGGCTCTCTCCCCTTCAACTATCTTGGAATCCCAATCGGTAGCAAGAGACTTAGGAACGCCGATTACCTCCCGCTCATTGCCAAGATTACACAAAGAATCAACTCTAGGAATGCCAAGAAATTATCCTACGCCGGAAGACAACAACTCATCGCCTCTATACTCATTTCACTCCAATACTACTGGTGTTCCTTGCTCCCCATCCCTCACAAAGTCATACTGAAGATCACTGGACTGCTTCGCTCTTACCTTTGGTCCGGCAAGGACTCGAGTTGTAGAGCTTTGATCTCTTGGGAGTCGGTTTGCAGGCCCAAGGCTGACGGTGGTCTTGGTTTCAAGGAGCTTCTGGCTTGGAACAAGGCATGTATGTCAAAACTGATCTTTGAACTCAACTCCCCACCCACCACGCTCGACCTCTGGTCCTCCTGGGTTCGCATCAACATTCTCAAGGACCAATCTATTTGGACTTGCGAACCAAACTACAACCATAGCTTCTCCTGGAACTCGCTATTAAAGGTACGAAACTTGATCTTACACATCCAGAGAGCCGTCTTGGGCTCCTCTTTCATCTCTAATGCAACCAAGGCGAATGGGCACTTCTCCACCACCTCCGCTTACTACTTCTTGAAGCCTCGTCTCCCCCCCACTCCCCCCATCTTTTCACCAACATTTGGATGAAAACCAACACCCCCAAGAGCAGCTTCATCGCCTGAATCACAGCCCACCAGAGACTGCCCACACTCGACAAGCTTCTTGCCTGGAATGTCACCCAACGCGATACATGCCATCTCTGCAACGACAGGCCCGAAGACGAATTACACCTATTCCACAACTGCCGCTTCGCCTCTACCACTCTTGGTCTTATCTCCAGGTGGTTGAGAATTCCTGCTCCATTCCCGTACATGAACAACATTTGGAATTGGCTCTCCTCCTTCAAACCGCACAAACAGGATATCATTTCCCACATCAGAGTTGCCACTCTTCTCAATTTCGTCTACTTCATATGGAAGGCTCGGAATGACTTGATTTTTAACCTTGCTGTGACCCATGAAGCATCCTGTGCTCACAACATCATACTCGCCACCAAAAACCACTTTTCCCACCACTGGAAAGACAGATCCACAACCACTATCTCTTGGGCTAACACCCTTGGGATTCAGCTTCTTTAATCGGACCTGCTGTACCTTGTAATCTCCTTCTGGTTATTCACTGAAAATGTAACTCTCCCACGCCCTAGAAGGGTCTTGTAAATCCCTACTCCGATTCAATACAATAACTTTTCAAAAAAAAAAAACAAAAATTACAAGAAACCAATCTGGGCCAACAATTCCCTCCAAAAATGTCAATCATATATGTCATCAATCAACCCAATTTCTGCACAGCAGTCAACAGTCATCAATCAACCCTCTTTAGCCCTTTTTGTACTATGAAAAAACTAGCTTGCAAAATAGGAGCCAATTTCTTCAACTTAATTTTAGGGGGCCCTATATTCCAACTTTCTTGGGTAGAAGGCCCAATATGCCAATTCAGCCATATTTTTGTCAAACTTCTAAAAGTTAAATGGTGATGGGGATGGACATTTTTACGGGTAAAACCTATAAAATTTTAAAGTGGAGAAAACTAAATGGGTACGGGGATTCCCCGATGGGGACGAATATCGACGGGGACGGAGATGAGGACAATTCTCATTAGCGAACGGGGATGGGGACTGAGGCATTATACTAAACGGAAATGATGATGAATAGGGTACTCCCTGCCCCAAATCCGACCCATTGACACCCCTAAACACGCCTCTAACAAGTGACGTTAAACCATCGAAGGTGCAACGGCCGTTCACAGGACGAGCGGCAGCCAACCCTAGTGTTAGGACGCCTTGGTATCCGCGAAGTAGGGCCCTTGTCGTATGCGCGGCTCAAACATTTGTATCACTGCGTCAACCCATCACGCCCGTAAAGCAGTCCACCGAAAGAGGCTCAATTCTTCATCACTCTGATAAACACAACAACTACATATGTGGGCCACAGAAGGGGACAAATCCCACTACTGTAGCAAGGTGGTCGTCTCGCTTATATTGTATAAGAGATATGAAAACTATCATCACAACTATAACTACAAATACAATCGTTTACACAATCCCATACAAATATGTATTTAGGGGTTTTGAACACTGTTTGGCATGCTCACTCTTCCATGTTTTTTTGAGCTTCCGGTAATTCATACACAAGACTCCTGCTTTTTTTTTAGAATAAACCAAGTCCTCTCCCTTCAGAATGCTTAAGATGCACAACGTATTTTTCTAGCGAACGGCCGAAGAAGACGTTTAAAAAGAATAATGCTCAGATAGATCTTATGGTACGGTGTATTTTGTTTAGAGAAAAGTCTGTTGGCCGTGTACACATATACATGTTAATTAATGCTCAAAATAGACTAAACGTAAAATATTAATGGACGAAGGATATATTTAATCTAAAAATAGGAAATTCAACTTTCTAGTTGATAATGGGTGAAATGTAGAGTTCAAAACTTTAAAACTATGTAACAATTTAATAGGACCATAATATGAGACAAACTACTAAAAAATCGGCTCACGTTTGACTTATTAAAAGTTTGATTTGAGCTCGTTCACTTTCTAAACAAGCCGAATATGTACATATTTTAAATCTCGTATAAAATTTAGGCTTGGACTCGTCTCATTTATTAACGAGCCGAGCTTGAACATGTCAATGCTCGACTCGTATTACACCCTACTCCGATTCGTAGACACAAATATGAAGCCATAGTGGACGTCGCGCAAAATGGGAAGGAAAACATACACATGGAATGCATCATGAACGTGCTATTGAGCAACTACCAGTACTAGGTACCCCCCACTAAACATACACGAAAGTGAGATGAGATATTTTGTACCTATTTCTTCTCCTCAATTCAATTACAGAAATATATCTTTAATCTTTTTACTTTAGACTTAGACACATTCGGATTCGGACCGGGTGTTATTGGATTCTGGTGTCGGGTCGATCTTACTGTCCCTCGATCTTGAATCTGAATGTTCGGATATTCAAGTCGGGATTTTAGGCCGGACAAAATCCCGATTCCTAACTTGGTTATTTAGTTCGTGATGAATATTGGACTATGCATGAGACACTACCAAACCGAATTTTACACTATATTTTGTTACGAATAATTTAAAATAAAGGAAATCAGACTCCACAACCCAACACTTGACATTACGCGTCCAAGTTAAACTTTACGGTGTGAACGGACTTATAACCTACTTCATACTTACCATTCTAAGGGGAAACATGATAAAAGAAATGGAGCATAAATATGAAGATGTGATGTATGCCGTCCGATGGAGAGTGCACCACATATGTAACGTCCTATTCATCGTTTGCCTCTTTTCATATCCTACATAGCCACTTTCTATTTGTCTGGTCGGTTCAAACTAAGAGAAGCGATACATTTCACATTAAATATAAATAAATTTTGGACATTTGATTATTGGACGGTCCATTTTTAAGTCCACACCCGTATTTCAGAAATTTTTTTCCTTTAGAATGGATATTTTGAAACGAAAATTAAAATTATTCAAAAATTATTTTTTTCCCACTCTAATCATAAGCAAAACCCGCATCTTTAAACACACGTGTTAGATAACTTACTGATAAGATCGTGGTAAAATCGAGATCGAGATCTTCTTAATTAGTTCATATCTCTTTTTTATTATCATCCAACCGGAGTTGTATCAGAACCACTTACCAAACCGACATCCTACTATCACCACACAAACCGACGACATATTGTTGTCAAACAAAACAAAGGGCAACCCAACAACTTCTGTTCAAGATTTATTGTCTAAAATAAACAAAATATATTCAAAGGCAAGTCAAGATCAGCGTAAGAAAACCCACATAACTTCATGCACATGTCTTACACGTTCCTCCGACCAATTGGCATATTTGTTTACGAAGACTTTAGGTCCGAGTCGCATTCAATTTCTCACGTTCAAGCTCGGTTTTGTGCATCATCCACCACCGGATTGAGGAGCCGTGATAAAATCGTGATAAAATCGAGATCAAGATTTTCTTAATTAGATCATCTCTTTTTTATTATTTACTTTCTTTATAATGTTATTTGCTTTCTTAGTTATTTCGTTAATTTGTGTGTTTGAAACCTTTGAGATATCAAATTAAGCTTTTTAAATCCTTCTCTTACCAAAATATCTTTATAGCTCGCTAAAATTGTTAAGACAAACTTTTCAGGTAGTTAAAGTTTTTGTCGGACAAGTTATTGTAGGCAGGACTGTTCAAAATTCGTTCAGAAGTGGAATTTTGGAACAGATCGGACTTGAGCTGGATAACTATTATTGGACCGAATTGTCAAATTTGTGAAGGGTCCAAATCTGAACCCACAAAAACCCAAAAAAAAAATTTGGTCCAACCGACCCGGACCTAAACCGAAAATTTGGTCCAATTATGAGTTGAAGGTGAGCATATTTAAACACACGTGTTTCTTTAACTTACCAAAGTATCTCTATAGCCGTAGATGATCTCCAATTCACCACCCATAAAGATGAATTATTATCTCGTTGGAGGGGAATACTATTGAAGAAATGACAACCACTACTTAGCAAACACATGAATCATCCCTACAACGTAGCTTTCGGACCCCATATTTATCTACCCTCTTTACTGCATTATTTAGCCACATAAAAAAGCCTGCCATTTTAAATTGTCCGGTTCACATACTCTTTTCTTTCTCTACTTCATTTTATTATATTGGATTGGACAAATTTAAGTCACATCCGCACGTTTAAAATTCACAATTGCTAAATCAACATCACATTCTTCGTTTTTTTTGCGTTATTAAGATGATAGATACGTAAATTTTACACTAGTTATACAAAGATGGTGATTCTTGGTTTATTTTACTTACTTTATTAGGAAAATTTACTGCATTTACTAATGTTCATTGGTATATGGTTTGTACGCTATGACTTTTAACGCCATTCTTTAGTGGATGTATTTTTTTTTAATAATGTAATCACAATGTTGTAACAAAAAGGATGACAACGACTGCACAAATGTACTAAGTATATAACGTGAAAGCGTTACAGATAACACTTGGGATTTATCGGTAAATCATATCTTTATATTACTTTAAGTAGAGTTTCACAAGAAATTTTTGTATGCATGATAATTGGATGAATTTTGACAGATCATATAATTGAGGAGTGACATCCCTATTTATGGTCAAACCGACTCCTCTAAGAAAGGGTCTAAAACTCGATTTTTTTAGGTCAATCTAGATCCGTTCTAATTCAGTCTTATACTATACAAGTGTAGAATTCATTTTAGGGTAATAACATAGTCTTTAGGTTATGGACTTCTCCTTCATCTCCTAAAGAGATCTACCTCCGTCCGAATTCTCTTGTCAACTTCTACACAATGGTCTTTAGACTTGCGGCGATGTGTCTAGTTACTTCTAAGTCTTCATGTTCGTCTCAACATTCATGATCGTCCAACTATTTCTACGTCACGGATAAACGATGCGTGACATCAACTTAAAAACTTGATTTGATTTATCAACATAACAAATAGAAATATGAGACCAATATGTGTATTGTCAAAACTTATCACCGGAGTTACGCAAATTTCATGTTTGTACATTCGTCTTTTTATCATTAAGGTTACATATACATGCCCTTACAAAAAAAGTTACATATATACACATTAAATGTTAGAAGAGTAACTTCACGTCAATATATTGCTAATGTCATTGGTTTGATATAGGGATGTCGATGGGTCGGGTTTGGGGCGGGGAGTATCCTATTCACCCCATACCCGTTTAGTATAACACTCCCCGTCCCCATCCCCATACCCGTTCGAGTATTGAGAATTGTCCCCATCCCCGTCCCCGTCGGGTATTCGTCCTCATCGGG
This sequence comes from Fagopyrum esculentum, assembly GCA_033239045.1. NCBI lineage: Eukaryota > Viridiplantae > Streptophyta > Magnoliopsida > Caryophyllales > Polygonaceae > Fagopyrum > Fagopyrum esculentum. Next base: position 9,737,175 of record BSUD01000002.1, on the reverse strand, counting down.
GATTCCTCATCCCGTTTAATTTTTCCCATTTTAAAATTCTATGAGTTTCCCCGTAAAAATCTATATCCCCATCCCCATTTAACTATAGGATTTTGAAAAAACATGAACTTGAGTAATAAATGTGAAATTAGACCATAAAATAGAAATTTGTTACTTTATTTTACTATATCAATTAATAAAAACACGAGAAAAAAGAAAGAAGAAAACTTCATTTTTTTAAAAAAATAATAAAAACTTGTCAAAGTAAAGTTATACCGCATATATATTAGGTTTTGCTCATTCAAGTAGGATCGAGACTCGTAGTACAAACTAGTGTAAACTATAATAATTATATCTTACTAACATTTAGATTACGATATCAAGATAAAGTGTTATATTACTTTATTTAGTCTTACGGTTTATGATTTAGGTTGCACCACCAAAACATGTATTTGAGAGACTAATACACACGTAAAAAAAACATTACATATAATTTGTCATACATTTGATCATCGTGATTTGACATTTATGACATATTCAAAGTTATATGTTATCCTTATATGATCCAAAATAAAATTAATATTGTTTACCATTAACATGTATATAATTTACACATATAATATACATTGTAATTGAAATGTTATCCTCGTATTTTTTCAACATATATTTTGTGTAAGTAAGAACGAGTATGATACTATTAAGTCTTAGGTACAAAAGTGTATATAGTTACTAACCCTTAGTTCGTGATTATAAGATAAATGTCAATTTATATTATATTAATATACATTATTAATTTAAATGTTAGATGTGTCTAAATTTGTTGCTTAACGTATCAACTTATTCAACTTGTCAAAGTATAGAAATATTGTGTATATATATTAAGTTTCATTCGTTCAAGTACGATCGAGACTCGTAGTACAAACTAGTGTAAATTATAATAGTTATATCTTTCTAGCATTTAGATTATGATCTCAATATAAAGTGTTATATTATTTTATCATTTTAATTTTACGGTTTAGAATTTAGGTTGCACATCAAATCATGTATGTGAAAGAGTAAGACACATTAATAAACACTACATGTAGTGCGATTTGTATTTGATCATCGTGATTGACGTTCACAACGTACTCAAATATATCACGAGGTGTTATCCTCATATGATCGAAAACCAAATTAATATAGGTTAGTATTCATAACTTACACATATTATTATCAACTTAATATTTAAAGTTAAAATACATTTTGTGTAAGTAAGAACGAGTAGTCTTAAAGTTTAAAAGTTTATATAGTTTTAATTTTAGGAATCATCGGTAATTTTAAATTAAACATGAAACCACAATGAACGTCTAATATAAATACAATTTGTTTATTGATGTATCCCAATAGATTCCTCGTTGGAGATCCCGTCGGGGATCCCTATCGGGTTACCCATCAGGGATTCTCATCGAGTTACCCGTCGGGGATTCCCATCGGGGTTCCCCAACGGGTTCAGGTTCGAATCGGGGGGTGGGGCGGGTACCCCTATCTTCATCCCCGTCCCCATCCCCAAGTGGGTAATCAAAATTTTCTCCATCCCCGTTCCGTTTAAAATCCCCATCCCCGTCCCCATGATGGGTAATACCCACGAGTTTTGTGGAATCCCCACCCCATTTACACCCCTAGTTTGATATCTAATTAAGGGTGTCTAATCGGATCGATTAATTAGATTTGATTGTTCCTATATTTGATACCGTTATTTTAATAAAAAAAAACAGGTCAACCCGGTTTTGATTTATGAGTAATTGAATAAACCACAAAGTTTATGTGGGATTCAATCCGATATATGAGTTGGATATATGAGATATTCGTTACTAAGGTTGTGCAAACTTAAGCCGGACCAAATAAGAAAATCCAGTATGGTCGCGGTTATTGTTTTTAGGAATTATGGTCTTGGTTCAGGACCAGAAAAGACCGTGTTGGAGATAATAAGTTCCCACATAAAAAATTGGGGACATTCCGAGCCTAGTATATAAGGTCGGGGGCTCTTCCTCCTGATGAACCCCGCCGGGTTTATGTGCTGAGCTTGGGTCTAATGCGCATGTGCCCTCTAATGCACACTACCCCCACTTTATATGTCCGTCTATATCGAACTTTGACATGGTATCAAAGCGGTTAGCCTTTACTCACTCGTGTGATAGAATGAATATCAGAAGGCCTGCCTTTCTTATTGATCAGAAACGTATATATACAGCAAATATATGCAACAAACTCATGATAAAATAGGAGAGATCTTTGGTATACAAATATAAGATATGGATACGAGAATCGTATCCTAACATTCCCCCCTCAAGTTGTAGGTGCTTGAAAACGAACTCCAAGCTTGCGTAACAGAGTCTGAAACCGAGATGGACCTAATGCCTTTGTCATAATATCAGCCAGCTGATCCACTGAACGTATAAAATGTAAACGAATGGTGCCCAATTGGATTTGGTTGCGGATCGTATGACAATCTATTTCGATGTGCTTCATACGCTCATGGAAAACATGATTGTTTGCAATGTGAATAGCGGACTGGTTATCACAGTATAACTTCATGGGTTGACAATGTTCATACCCTAGAGATCGAAGGAGAGATCGTAACCACAATAATTCACAGGTTGAGGCTCGGTATTCGGCTTCTGCAGAGGATATGCTCACTGTAACTTGTTTCTTAGTTTTCAAGGAAATTGGAGATGTGCCCAAGAAGATGACAAAACCTGTAGTTGATCGACGAGTGAGAGGACAAGCTGCAAAGTCCGAGTCACTATAAGCTCGGATACATAGGTCACTAGTATTTGACAGAAAAATGCCCTGAGCTGGTGCAGCTTTCAAATATCGCAGAATGCGAAGAGCAGCTGCCGAGTGCCCTTGGTTGGATCTTGCATCTGTTGTGCCAATATGTGTATGGAATATGCAAGCTTTGGTCTTGTAATTTAAAGATAAATTAGCCTGCCAACAAGCCGTCTATATGGTTCGAGATCTGTCATTGAAGGAATGGTATCTAGCTACAGTTTGTGGTTGGGAAGCAGTGGAGCTGTTGATGGTTTACAAGCCAATAAGCCTACTTCTTGAAGAATATCCAACGTATAACGACGTTGATTAAGCCATAGACCATCAGGGGTGCGTACGATTTCTATTCCGAGAAAAAAACACAATAATCCCAAGTCCTTCATATGAAAGCAATGACTAAGATAGGCCTTGAATCTGGTTATTGTTGCCGGATTGCTACCTGTGATGATCAAATCATCTACGTAAAGTAGGACCTGCAAAGAAATACCTGATCTTTCATAAGAGAAGAGCGAATAATCAGCTTGTGACTGCAGAAATCCGTACTTAAGTAGAACACATGTGAGCTTATGAAACCAGTTGCATGGATCTTGCTTTAAACCGTACAACGATTTGCGTAGGTGACATACTTGTGTGCACTGTGGATGTCGAAAACCTGCAGGAGGCGTCATGTATACTTCCTCAGAGAGATCGCCGTGCAAGAATGCATTTTGGATGTCCATTTGATGCAATTCCCAACGGCGAATAGTTGCTATTGGAAGAAATAGTTTAACGGTGACCATCTTGGCAACAGGGGCGAAGGTATCGATGTATTCCAAACCCTCTTTTTGTCTATTTCCGAGCACTACCAACCGAGCTTTATGACGCTCTATCTCGCCGTTAGATCTGCACTTGATTCTATAAACCCATTTGCATCCGATAACAGTTCGATTGGGAGGAAGATCAACTAGATCCCACGTATGATTCTTTTGAAGTGCATCCATTTCTTGTCGCATATCTAAGCACCAATGAGGAATACTAGCAGCTTCTCCAAAAGATCGAGGCTCGGTCTCGTTATGTAAGGACCTGAGAGCACTTACATACGCTGAAGACAAATAATTATATGTTAAATAATAGGCAAGCGAATGAGGCGTACCCGAGTTTGATGAAGGAGTGACCTTGCTTGCGCCGGAATTGACTGGAGTAACTGTTTGACACACAAAGTCCTGGAGCCGGGATGAAGGTTGGGTTTGTCGAGAGCTGCGACGAGCTATGGGTTGGGATTGTGTTGGAGGATGGTTTATTTGGACGGAATGTGGGGCAGCAGTAGAAGTATCTACAGGCGTGGGGGTGGGTGATGTAGGCAGTGTAGTAGAGCGCTCATTAGTAGGGCATTCAAAA
>BSUD01000002.1:9695063-9723179 GCA_033239045.1 Fagopyrum esculentum | reverse complement strand
ATTTTTTTTTTTTTTTTTTTTTTTTTTAATTTTCTTCTGCCATGAAATTTTGTAATTATTTTTTTTTGGCTGTCCCGGTCCAAAACCTAAATCAAACCTAAATTATTCCTAATAAGATTGATTTTAGGTCCAATCTGAAACCGACCCAACCTTTTATGTTTGGTTTTCGATTCTTGTTTTGCTAAAAATCAGTTTTCAGTTCAATTTGATTTTTATAGCTAGGTTATGTTTGGTTTTAGACATATGCTCCACCCTAATCATAATTACTCCCCGAAGTAAAAGCACACGCGAATTCAACTAAACATGGTCGCTTAGATAAATAGTCCGTCTTAACAATCATAAAACCTAAAAATGCCCTAAAAACGACATGAAATCACGTTAGCTAACATTTCAAATTAAGGAGCTAAGACTCCATTATCATATCAAAGTTGTATGGCTCGTGTAAAGACGATACGGAGAAACAAGATCTAATTAACCATCACAAGACTTATATATATAATGCCAACAATTATTTTATGTAAATAATGAACCAATAAATAAGGTTGTGCATTAGAATCTGAGTTATTTGATGGATGTATATAATGCCAACATGAACAGTAGAAGAGTTAGTGAATACAGATCTGAAGCTGTAACTGTAAGACTGTAGCTACATGCAGATATAACAGATATGCATATACATACACATATAAGGTGGGAGAAGAAGAGGAAACTGCAGGTAAGTAAGGTAACTGCTGATAATAAAGCGGGAAGAAGGAGAGAGTTTCATATTCACAGCTCTTTTGATTCAAGAAAGCTTTCTTTTTTGTAAGGGGAGACTGAAAGTAGCAAAAGGGAAAGGCCTTAGTTTGGTTGAAACCCCATTAAAAAATTTGAAGGTCTGACAAAAAGCAAGGTGGAGTACTGTATGTGTTGTATGACAGTATGAGTAGAGTGAGTGACTGGGGGATGCCATGGGAGATGGCGACCCCACCTTGGTGAGACAGAGACTCACTCTCAGTCTATCTCTCAGTCCGTGATATCATTGAAAGTGATACTCCACTGCCTTTGCTGCTCTCCCCTCTTATCTCTCTCTTCAATTCTCATGGCATTTTTTTATTTTTTTGTTATCACCATATACCTAGTTGTTCAATTGAAAAGTATGACTAGTTATGCTGGTTTCAAAGAACCAAACGACAAGGATCATTAGAATTTGAATGCAAACACGAGAATAGGTTATCCTAAGTCATCTAGTTCATCACAAATCTTTACTATATTTGGGATATTATCGTGACAAGGTTATCCTATATTATCTAGAACTTCAGGCTCCAAAATCGAACAATCTCCCACCTAGAGACCGATTCCAATCATAATTGTCTTTTTTACCACCAACCCTCATTCGATAGTTATTAGCCTTCAACTCATTTATCAAGACCACTTGAAGCAATGATATAACCGTTGTCAAACTTCTTGAAGTAGTAAGAATGGCTAGCTTCACTCCTCACAAATTCAATTTCATGAATAAAAACTTCTTGTACCACTATCTAGGAGCTTAATTCAGGTCATACAAGATCTTTAATATGCACACAAGCTCAATGTTACCCTAAGAAAAGTATTCCTCTAGTTGCTACATTTAGATCTCTTTATCTAGAACACAGCACCCTCTCATCCCTCCACGCCAACCAAAATGATTTAAAGGACACTCTTGCGCAATTATCAAAAGCTGCGTGGTGCAAATTCGGAGACCAATGTAGTAGCTTCTTCTTCAAAGGCATTCTGGCTAGAAGAGCCCAAAACGCCATCAACTGCATCACTAACCCTCTGGATAACACCCACTCCACAATATATGAGATCAAGTCAGCTACTATAACTCTAAGCTTTCTACAACCATCATACTCAACACTAGACGAATATATTATTGTTAATTAGTTAAACCACAAGAGTAAAAACATCATGAACGTGTCTTACTCCATGCAATTACAACATCATGGCTCCGGCCATTAGCCTCCTTCTCGATCTTGTAAACCCAATTAGTGTACTATGCTTTATTACCCTCTATATCGTCTCGAGCCAACACCAGGACACTTTTGGCTATCGTCCAGTTCTTAGAGGCAAAGGTTATGACATAACCTTCATCATCCAAATGCTCAACCAAAAAGAAGTTTGATTGAAATGAAGCTCAGAATCTACCACCCACGATGATTAAAGCTCTAGAATCTTCTATGTGGTCGATTTGTTAACTTATTTTTTAATGGTGTCGTACATTCATTTTTGCAATGATAGTTCATCTCATATTTTATGCACTCGATCTTGATTTTGTCTTTGAGTTTGTCACTTCCTTTCAACTTTTCCATGTTGTAATTCGATTTGGATTTTGACCTACCCTGTTTTCCTCCTTCAAGGATGATCCTGAAGAAGATAACGACTCCTTAATGTGAATATCTTCATTGACAATCAAATTTTGGAAATCATCAAGCTGGAAAATTTCCTTTCGTGTTGAGACTCTTACATCTGTAATTTTTCCGCTCCAACTTTTTGGAAGACGAGATAGAAAAATCAGGGTTATTATCTCAGCTTCAAATTTGTCGACATAAAGCTCAATTGTATATTATCATATTGAACTCGTGATATAGGGTATTTGCCCGTGTAGTTGGCCCGATCTTTTGTCACCTGAAAGACTCAATGGAAAGAGAACCAAAGGGAAACAAAAGAGAAACAAATGGAAAATAAAATTGAAAGATAGATCAAGGTCGAACCCTAAGAAGCTACCTAGAAGCAAACTACGATACGATCACATGTAATACACAACCAGTGAAGTCCTGTAGAACCCTTCCTACTACCCCAAATACAAAAGGGTTACAAAGATCCTAGAGGATCTAGAGGTTTGCTTGTTGTTAGTTGAAGCACCCTGCTATGCCGTGACAAGTTAAACACACTCAAACAAGTCCAAGTGGGTTGCGAGCAAGATGTTTCTTACTCAGGTTTTCTCTTCACTCCGTGAAGACGGCGATTAACAACCGCATGGGGATAACACAACGCGTTTATCAAAAGTGTTTATATTTCTCGATGTGATCTTTGTGCTCCTGGATGTGATTCTTGTGCTTCTGGATATGATCCTGGAGATAAATGTGTTCTTGGAGATGCTCCTGCATCAACTCGGTTAGGTGATTGGACACTGATGTATTCTTTGTTTACTGCAAAAATGTTTCTCGTACACGACATAGAGAATTTCCAGCATCTCCTTCGTTGTTTTCTTAATTGATCTTATGATGCAAAATATGTTTGGACAACGACAAGCGGATTATGCTCATCGCTTTCATGTTCACAAACTTCCACTCGTCGTCTTTAGTGCTTCCGGTTATTCATTCAAAGTTAAAGTTGTACATATCTCTATCGTTTAGGCAATCTTCGATCTACATCTAAAATATTTCTCATCGAAAGATAATTTTCCGCCTCTCATCATGATTGCAAAAATTAAATTGATACTGGTTGTTATAAAATTTAAGTCCGAAACATATCTAAGTTACTTTTAACTAAATTTTATAAACCAGATTTGACGTTGAACACAACTAACCCGATTGCCAAATATCATATTATATATGAATTCAAATATGATCGAATTGATTAAGAAGAGTAGAATACTAGCTGAAACTTCCACTGTTGTTAGACTGATACCTACGTCTGAGCCTGCAGTTACTGAATTTACTCTACTTCATCTCCATTTTCCTCTATTAGTATCCGTATACGAAAGCCAGCAACGACATGGACAAACAAGGATTAGTTTGAGCAATAAATTAAATAAATAAATAAATATATATAGCAGAAAAATTGATTGCAAGGAAGAGAAGGCCGGTGGGAGGTGTCAGCATAAATCTGCAGAGCACACATAATTAGAACTGCCACTTCTAAAACATCAAAGCTGACACTTCATTCTCTCCATCGATCCACGTCATCATCTTCATCATCATCACCTCCATCTAATCTCTCATGGCTTTCATTATACTGTACATTTTTGTCTTCTTTTTCCACTCACCCTTGTTCATCTATCGACACAGAAAACCAAAAGTAGTACACACTTTGAATTTTGTTTATGTTTTCTTTGGAAGCATATATGTACTGTTCAAAAATCAAAACTGCTGGATGTACTGTTGAATAAAGCATGTACATATTAGTCACTATTGTATGTTTAACAATTATAGACAGGACAAAAAAATGGCGCAAATTTGTTCTTAAGGATCATATTTTGTGACCTTGAGGTGACCATCTTGAATCATCAATTCTAACGAACTTATTTCTCGTTATGAACAGAAGAATAACACTTTAGTTCTCATTCTTCAGAAGAGTTTGAAGTTCTTCTCATGATTTCACTACCTTTGTGTACCACATTTGCACAATGTATCTCATACAAAGTGTCTAGGTTGAGTGCCAGTTTAGTTAGAGAAGTAGAAAGAAATATAATGGAAACGTTTAAAGAGAAAGAAATGATATAAAAGATCTCTAACATTCCGTTTTGGACACCTAATAAATTTGAGTTTTGATTGATTGAGAATCATTTTGTTTTCGAGAATAATTTTTAGCGATCCTAAACGGACCCTAAATGTGACAAATAGCAAGTTAACAAATCACTCTTTGTTTGGTGCCATCACTTAGAACATTCTCTATTAGCAATAAAGACATTAAACCACTACAACTTACTCAATAGTTAGTACAAACCCTAGCTAGAATCCCAAACCGGCTCGCGAGGCGCATGGCCCTCTCCGAAAGACCGAATATGATCCTTAAGCGACCGCTTATGCTTGAAGTCAGATCCACACACACAAAACCATAGCCTGCCACAGTTCTTCTCGTGAGTCCGCCAATCACCCCTAACGGCAAAGGTCTTGGCGCACTTACGACATGAGAAAGCTCGTGCACCATGCTTGCGCTTGTAGTGAGTTTGGAGGGTCCTGAAGTCTTTCAAAGGCTTGGCTTTGGGGTGATCAATGTGATGCTTGCAACCCTCTGTGCAACAATAGCAGGCTAATTTTAACATGGACGACGTAGATGAAGATGAAGATGAAGATGCCTTGCTTGCTCCTCTTAGAGAATCCAGGCCCTTTCGAAACTGCGATCCGTGACCCCACATATGCATCTATGTAATATTCACACGTAATTGGTAAGTGATACAAGATCCATAATCACTGATGTAGCAAAATCACATATTGGTTACAATTAGGTCTAAGAAACTATCCTATTAAGAACACTTGCTTTCATGAACCACATTATTGATCATTCAAACTCATGAACTTGGTGGTGCTGAACTGAGATTTTTACTTTAGGCCACTTATAGAAAACTGCAATTTCCATTTCTGAGATGCTTAATATTTTCAGAAACTATTTTTCCTTAGTACTGAGACAATTATGACAAGGGCTTACTTAATTAGGAAGCTGAATTAATGTTTTTGCCCTTTTCGGAAAGAGATTCAGAAGACTTTACTAATCTAAAAAAGCTACACAATAATACATAATCCAAATTTATTCATTAACTACAGTCATTATAATGGAATAGAATATATATATACCTGCATGTTATTGTATCTATTGAAGGTTTTGCTGCAAACTGGGCAAGAAAACTGAGTTGGGCCAACGAGGATCTGAGCCGGAGTTGGGATCCAATACTGCCCTTCGAGTGGCCGGGCTTTGCCCGAGGCCGAAGATGGAGGGCCAATGTTGAGGGCAACAGTTACAGCATTATAGTTATTATAATCATCATAATCACAAGGAGGAACAACATTTACATCTATGGAGGAGCTGTAATTGGATAAATTTCTCCCAGGAGGTCCGAGTGAAAGCTCGAAAAGCTCGCCGTCGTCTTCCTCGGCTTCTAAGCATGCACTTTGATCACTTGAGGACATGTTTGTAAGAGAGGAACTCTGCATTTAGTTGGATTTGGTCTGTGATTTTGGGAAGGAGGAGGGTTAGGGTTTTTTTCTTTTTGAGAGTGGTGGTGTGTGAAGAAGATAAAGTGGGGACAACAGATCTAGAAGCTCTATTTATAATGATAAAAATACTTGGAATTATAATATAATGATAGAATAATTGGAGTAATGAGGTTCACATATAACTTAGATAACTCTTGGAAGTTATAAGATCTAAGGGTATATTATTACATATTTAATAATGGACATGTCTACATTAGACACTCATCTTATTATTGTAACACCTTTTAAGGTCAACTCATTTTCAAGTTTTCTTTTCACATTTGGTGGTAACATTCATTTAACCAGATTTATATTTTATTAAAAAAATATTTTATTTATTTATTATGGATTCAGTGGCATACAAATTTTGATCATATTTATGTATTTTGCTAATAGTAAGAACTTGTTTCTCCAATCCACAGTGGTTGATAGTGAAAATGTAAAATAAATTGTCAAGGAAAGTAAAATGTATTGTCGTGTAAAATGCATAGTCAATAATTTTTTATTTTTTTCTTATAACTTTTTCGGATTGTCATCAAGTGTAAAATGAATTGTCAACAAGTGTAATGCATTGTCAATAAGTGTAAAATGGATTGTTAATAAGTGTAGAATGAACTATCAACAAATATCTTTTTCATAATTTGTGTAGTGTCAACAAAGGTAAAATGTACAATCAACAAGTGTAAAATGGATTGCCATCAAACGTAAATTAAAATGCCAATAAGTGTGAAATGGACTATCAACAAGTGTGAAAGAGATTGTCAGCAATTGTAGAATGTGTTATCAACAAGTGTAAATTGATTGTCGATCAACAAGTGTAAAGTTGACTGTCAACAAATGAAAATAAACTATCAACAACCAATTGAATGTCACAAAAATTATATTTTCATTGAGTCATTTTATCAAACATTTTATGTGCATTTCAAAGCAAATGTTTATTGATTCATTTTGTAAATACAACACTAAAATCAAAATTCAAATCAAATATACTCCAAGCAAAAGGCAATAAGTCTACATAATTGAACTCGATAATATTAACGATGATGACGAATCATACAAGCCACAAATTTTAAGTTTGACGAGAAACTTCGGAGACCAACACTGGATCTATTTTCATACAAATCAACAAACAAACAAAGAGAAGAATGCTTGATCGGAGGATAAGAATGTTGAAACAAAAATCGTTGTATTGAACCACTACGAGGAATGAAAATCGCTAAAGGTAAGTTCTCCCGTAGATGAGAGAACTACTACACTTAATATGCATGGATGAGATCTCCTCTATCCTTATTGACCATTTTTCAAAGATTCTAAATCCGAATATCCCAAATAATCCTCAAAATCTCTTCCCGGATTGCCCTCTCCCATCCATTTTCCCGGAGGATGCTATTTTCTTTGTAGTGATGTATCTCTCAACGATATTAAGCGTGCCTTATTCAATATTGGCAATTACAAAGCTCCTGGTCCAGATGAGTTTAATGCATTTTCTTCAAATCTTCTTGGGCTATCACTGGTGATGATTTCTCCAATGCTATCCTGGAGTTCTTCAACTCGGGTAGGCTTCCTCATCATGTAAACCATACAACTATCTCATTGATCACCAAAAAGCCAAACCCAACCCTCCCCTCCGACTATAGACCAATATCATGTTGTAACACCTTGTACAAAGTCATTGTAAAGATCCTTGATGCTAGGCTTAATGCTACTCTTCATTCTCTTATTGACAAATGCGCCTTGTACCGAGGCGCATTTGTCAAAGGTAGATCTATTGAACACAACATTCTCATATGCCAGGAGATTTTTAAGCGATACAACCAACGTCACATCTCTCCCCGTTGTTCCATGAAGATTAACATCTCAAAAGCTTTTGATATAATCGATCACCAATTTGTCCTAAACTGCCTTGCTAGGATGGGTTTCCCGGGCAAATATATTCTACTCATTGAAGTGTGCATCACATCTGCCTCTTTCTCCATCAAAATTAATGGATCTTTGTAGAGCTACTTTAAAGGTACTAGGGGTCTAAGGCAAGGTTGTCTTCTCTCACCACCTCTCTTTGTTATTGCCATGGAAGTTCTCTCCTCAATGATCAGGTTCAACACACCAAATCCAGACTTCAATATTCACCCTGAATGTGCTTCTCCACGAATCACTCATCTTTGTTTTGCAGATGATCTAATGCTCTTTGTAGGGGTGATGTTACTTCCATCAAAATCATGAGAAACACGCTTGACTTCTTCGGGCTCTACACATGACTTCTCACCAACCTTTCCAAGTCGTCTATCTATATTGGCGGTCTCACAGCCCAGGAGCGTGATATTTTGGCTACATCTTCCAGTCTCTCCATAGGCTCTCTACCCTTCATGTACCTTGGCAATTCTGTGGGTAGTAAAAGGCTTCGACCCGTTGAGTACCTTCCTCTTATTACCAAGATCACAAATAAAATCAACCCCTGGAGTATGAGAAATCTTTCATACGCTAGAAGAAAACAAGTCATCCCTTCTATCTTAATGTCTCTCTACTACTACTGGTGCTCGATTCTCCTCATCCCTACCTCTATTATACATATGATTCAAGGGTTGCTTCGTTCTTTCCTTTGAGCTGGTAAGGAATCAAGTTCTCGTGCTCTAGTTTTCTGGAACACGATATGCCTCTCTAAGGATGAGGGTGGTCTCGGTTTCAAGGAGATACTCTCTTGAAACAAAGCTTGCCTAGCTAAGCTTATATATGAACTGGATTCATCCAACCATCAACAAAACTTATGGGCAGAATGGGTAAATGCATACATTCTCAAAGGACAATCCATATGGTCTATCAACTCAAGTTACAAGCATAATTTTATTTGGAGTCAAATTCTCAAAGTCAGGGATGATATTACTGCTACCATGAATGGATCTTCATTCATCACCATCACTTCATATACTCATGGTAAATTCTCTACTATTGCTGCTTATAACCTCTATTGGAAGCCTCATCCTCCTAGTATTCCTTTTCGACTTGGAATCATTTAGAAGAGTCTTTGCATTCCAACATGCAGCTTCATCTCCTGGATCACTTACCACAGTCGTCCGCCAACACTCTCCAAGCTCTTCGACCGGAATATTGTCCAAGAAAAAACATGCCATCTCTGTAGACTTAATGCAGAGGACGAGGATCACTTGCTACATTATTGTAGTTACTCCTTACTAGTACTGGATCTCTTTTCAAGATGACTTATATTGGCCTACCCTTACCCTTATAACAACAATATATGGAGCTAGATTGCTAGCCCTTCCACCCGGAAAGATGATCTGATCTCTCATATTCGCATCTCTACCATCACGAGCTTCATTTACTTCATTTGGAAAGCCAGGAATGACCTCATATACAACCATAAGACTACTCATGCTACCGTACATGTGCTCGCAACATCATCAATGCTACGAAAAATCACTCTTCGAGTCACTGGAAGGATAGATCTCATGAATCCATTGCTTGGGTCAAGATCCTTGACATCCATCTCAACTAGTTGTCTTGTTTTTGTTGCTTGTGTCATGAACGGATATACATGGGCATCTAGCCCGAGGAGTACATGAAGTCTGCCCTTAACCCTGATATCACCATAAACCCTGCCAACTGCTATCACCATAACCCTGATATCACCATAAACCCTGATTCACACTATACTTAACCGAAAGTGCAACTTTCTAACAATAAACTAAATTAAAGGTCAATGAGTAAATATATAATGATTTTCTTAAATTTATGCTCCAGGGTCTAAACCCTCGTTTGATTCACACTATACTTAACCGAAAGTGCAACTTTCTTGTAAGTACATTCGATAATCACTATCTTATATCTATTAAAGCAGAATCCTCTATTGCCACGTGTCAACGTCAGATTTATCGAAGCCTAAGAAATTATTTTAAAAAGTGATTTCTAAATGTTAATATATATCGAAAATTGATTTCTAAATTTTTTTTTTAAAAAAAAATATTTTTATAGAAATAGTTTTAAAACTTTTTACGAATTTTTTTTACCAACAAGCATATCTTAACAAATCAACTTAAAAATATAAATAATTATAAATACTAGAATTAAAAATCATAATATTGATTATAATTTCATTTTTCGAATTTTTATTTTACAAAAATATACATATAAATTTATAAATATTAAATATTTATTAAAACTGAACCCGCATAAAATGCGGGTAATACACTAGTTATGTTGTATTTTAAACATGATAATTTACTTATTAATAAATTCAACTTATCATAAATTATGAAAATTGAACTCATTTTGACGAAGTACTAGTTATTACTTCCTCCGTTCGGGAAAAAAATGTGGTCTTACTATCTAAATTTCAATCAAGGATTAAGTGTCGTTTTATGTTTTTATGGTCATTAAATAAGAGTTATGAAAATGGGTTTTGAAAACTATTTTTATAATAAAATGGTCAGTCATTGGTGTAAAAAGATGATGAATATTTAATATGGGGTAAAATTGAATTTTTTTATAAAATCAATTTATTCATTATTTTGTTAATAAATGTTTTCTGAATAAATGTGTTAAATGAATAGATTAAGAGGAACATCATTGTAAACCTTTTTTTTTTTTTTTTGTAAAAGTTGTGTTGATTTATAATGTGTCGGAATTTGAACCATGTTTAAAACAAAAGAAAACAATGAAACCTAAAATGATACGTTCGGCAATTCACAAATGGTTGCCGCCGCCCCCACCGTCTCTATCGTGGCTACCTCCGTTGCAGGTCGCAGCCCCATCGATGTCTCGGCGTTCTCCCCCAACCAAATCTCCTCTTTACAGAGTAGCATGTTCATAAATAAATGAAAATACACTGCAGAATCACAGCAGCAAGCACAAGGACCACTTCCTCCTCGCTTGACCTGTTCATCTTCATCTTATAGCCCTACTCCACTCCAATCCAATCCATCGATTTCATCACTCACCGTCACTATTTCGCCGACACAGGTTGCAAACCCCAAATTGAATTTAAGGATATGGGTATGCTTAGGGTTAGCTGGGGTGGATGCTGTGAAAAACCCTAGATTTCACTTGTAAAAGAAAGGGGAAGGGTAAATTGATTAAAATAAGATAAACATTGCAGGGTTTTAGGGCGTGATTAAATATTGATCAAAGGATTGAAACTTGATCATTAAACTTGATTACATATTGATTTTTGTGGAAATTGAGAGAAGTAAATGAAAAGAGAATTTGACAGGAACCATAAATTGATGTATTGCTTTTTAGGTTACTATTTACCTCCCTTGTCTCACTTTTATCATATCGAGTGTTCAGCATTATCAGTTGTATCTGAAAGTTCGGCACCATACACTCTCAGTCAATCTTCTTTTTCTCATTCACCCTTATTCCCACCTCATGTATTCAAATGCTTATAAGTTTTAGCTTTTTATTTTATCAACAACAACAATAAAAATCGACATACAGTATCAACCCTATAAGATTGTACAACCTGGTGTGGACGTCTTACATATGCATATATTATATATGTATCGGAGCCAGAATATAATTGAAGGGGGACTAATTGCTTAAGATATTTAATTCGATTACAAAAGAAATAACGATAAAATAGTTAATTAGTAAGAACTAAAGTTTGGTACAACAAAAAAGTTCACTACAAAAAGGGGACGTTCGGAAGCTCATACTCTGGAAATGTTGAATGATAACTTTATTGTCAATGCTTTTGAAAGCTTCTTGCTCGATATGACAAATCAAACTATCAGTGAAAAATTCATCTCCCATCTTGTTGCGCATTCAACTATCTAGGATCTTACAATTATCAATCAACACTTGTAATAAAGGTTCTACGTTACATTACAATCTCGGATGATATTTTTCTTCTTGAATGGCCGAAACATCTACTAAGTATCTAAATGCCGTTGTTGATGATGCTAACTGAGAATTAACTACATATTTATCCTCTCTTGGTGGTGATTCTTTAAGATCTCCGTGATCAAGCAACAATGTCATGTCCATTTGATCTCCTTTGTCCTCTACTAACTTTCTTGCAATAACACTTACTCGCTTCCCGAAAGACAACGGTATAAGATCGAAAGAAGTTAAGAAGAATAACTGAACCGCATAGTCATTATAACGGAAAGATAGAGAAGAATGCTAAATCTTAGCTTTCTTAAGCAAACATCTTTCAATGAACTCATCCAAAGACATGAATGATATAACTTGAAAATTCATGGGATTGCGCTCAATCTGTAGTGGTTCTTGGTCAACCAAAAGATCCTTTGAAGGCGTGGCATTGGCGGTTGTAGTGGATCGATTTTTTTAAAAAAATCGGGTGATCTTCTAGAAAATTGACCGATTTCTCTACAAGAACAGGTCGATTTTCTTCACTAGATTGTTCTTTGTCCAATGGTCGTTTCTTGCCTTCGTTCTCCAACTTCTGAGAGGTCTCCTTGACCTTTTTGGCTTCGATAAACCCTATGAATGCGAACACCTGGTTGTACAATTTTTCTAAATCATTTCGGATCTTCGCTATGGAATTAGCATTCCTAGCCGAAGGACATCTAGGTGGTTCCGTCCTTGGGTAATAGTGTTTTCTACGATAATCCCTCTCCTCCGCAACTTCCTGATCAAAAATCAACATACTTTGGAGCGTTAGGCATATCATATATTGATTCGAATACCTCATACCTTGCTCATAATGGTTTCGTGGATGTGGTTCCGGGGCTAGAGTTCTATACGGAGCACGTGAGCGTCCGTCATCCTCATTCATCGATCTCCATTGAGGAACATATTTATTAAACCTTGTCTGGGGCAAATCTCGGACGATATATTGCTCTGGGGGTCGAGATTCTCTTCTGAAATGATAGTCCGGATAATACGTCCTGCACAAACACACAAAGTAACAACAAACGTGTGATATTAGTGAAAACAAGGGTTTCTTACTTGTCTTCTCTCACACTCACACTCGTTGTGAATCACAAGCTGGTTTGACGTAGTTGTCTTGGATGGATTAATGCTCCTTTACTAATCAATGCACTAGCGTCCACTAGAACTTCCTTGGATGCCTCAAGTAGTTAACTTGTGTTCGGAAGAAAGGTTCTTGTGTTGGAAGTTAGCGCAAGGTTTCCTGTTGTAGGTCTTTTTACTCAAAGATTCAAGGTAGAAAGAAGTATTGCAAGTATGACACAACTAGTATGTTAGAAAGCAAAGAGACTAACTAACACACCCAAAGAAAAGACTCAATGTGTTTAGAGTAGAAAAAAAGGCTAAGGAAAAGCACACAAGAGATTAAGAAGAGAGAAGAACGTACCTTGAGTTGCGAAGTTAAGAAAGAGAGATAGCCGGAATTGGGTTTAGGTATGGCTAGATCTCTTTGATTGTTTCAAGGTATATACTGGAACTCTTCTGTTGTAATACTCTTGCACAGGGTGCACTTAAATTCTGCAAAGTATGCCTCAAAGTTTTCTTCGAATTTTGGCAACAGTAGCAAAAATTGGGTGAAAAATCGGTCGATTTTTCTGAAGAACAGGTCGATTTTTATTAGCAAAAATCGACTCTTGGTTTCGACGTTCAAGAAATTTCTTTTCTTTTCGTATTTTTTTTGTATTGGCGAGGTTTCAAAGGTCAACGGCTGACTTGTGTTTGGCGAACAAGAAAAGACTCAACTTTTAAAGACTCGAAAATGACTCAAATAAAAATAAAACCTTTTGATGAACGTTCGGACTTCAATCGCTTAGCTCTGGTACCACTTTGATGTGGGGATAATCCGCAGTTCCCGATCTAGATTGAAAGTCCTTAACTGTGATAAAAATCGGGTTGTTCTGGCCGATTTATATGAAGAACATGTCGATTTTCTTAGAAACTCAGAACACGGATTAGTGAATGATATGGAAAGATAAGAAGATGATTATGAAATGATAAATGATAGATATAGGAAGATAGGACTATTATAAGACTTGCAAAGAACCTTGAACTCGATGGATCAAAACCCTTAAAAAAGAAATACCTTTTACCCTTCCTTCTTTAACCTTACACAAGCCTTCTAGATAAAACAAGCACAAGGAGGGACTAGTTTGACTTGTAGCACCAACCTTCAACAAGATTAACACACACAAGAACAACCTAGCAAAGATTCACAACTTTTCAACAAAAAACTCTCCTTTTGATTGAATAGAAATGATAAAATGCAAACCCCGTGAGCGAAGTCACAAGTATCTCACAATAATGTGGAAAATATAATCACAACTCAGCTCCCTAACAATCTCTCCCTCTAAGGCTATTTATAAGGGGATTAAACCTACTAAAACTAGGAAAAAAACTAAAAGATATGATTTGTAAAATATATATTTTGAAAAGATAATCTAGGAAAGATATCTTTTAATAGATATAAAATATAAAATCTAAAAACATAGAATCTAAATAATTCCTTAAGATTGTCTAAGAGATATAAGGAATTATTACAAGATATAATTGCCAAAAGATAGAAGATCATAGCCGGATCTCTTGCAACTCATTTCAGTGAAGGAAATCGGGTATGGAAATCGATCGAAATTCCTACAGGAAAATCGGTCGATTTTCTTCAGCTGCCATGCAATCTTCCATTCCATCAGTTCCTCCCATGTTTGCAACTTGTAAGCGCTCATTCCTTGAGTTTCTCTTGCTTCTAGATTAGAGATTGATCTATGTAGCGTAGGCGTTGATACTATCAAGGATGGTCCCGCATCAACAATGCTTAATCTTGTCTACCCTAGATCGGCATATAATTAACATATCATCCATTAGCGGGAAGGATAATATCTCAACTTAATCATTGAAGGTGGATGCTTACTAGCATGGATATCAAAATGACACTACCTACGGATGAGTCATCACAATTCTAGAACGGGTTCATGGGGTGGTTACTAACCTGGGGTGCACGTTAGTCATTGTTGCGGAATTATGGGGCGTCGTACATGGGTTAAGTCTAGCTTGGGACTGCGGTTTTCGCAGGATTTAGTTGGAGGTGGACTCTTCGGCAGTGGTTGATTGTCTGAACAGTGGAGTGTACCCGTCACACCCATTGTCGAGCCTGGTGGTCCGATGCCAAGGCTTTCTTAACCGGGACTGGATTGTGGATCTCGCTCATATTTTAAGGAGGAAAATAGAGTTGCAGACTCTCTTGCAAACTTTGCTTTCTCCGTTGATGTTGGAGCCATTAGGCTTCCTTCTCCCCCGGCTTGTGTTGCTTCTATTTTGTTCGAAGACCTTCGGGGTGTTAGTATCCCTCGTTCTTCACGTTTGTTTAACTCTTCTTTCATTAATACATAAGTTCTCGGAGTAGTGCACTCCTTTCACCAAAAAAACAGAGCTTTCAGGCAATCGCCACTAATGGCTACTGAATACTCCTCAGAATCTGAAGCCAACAACAATCCTTCTCATTCCTCTCATCGACTCAATATGGCCACACCAAACCAACAAAACTTCTCACTTTCATCTATAAGCTCCTTCATCACAAACAAACTTACCTCAAAGAATTTTCTTCTTGGAAGGCGCAAATCTCCCCTATTTTGCGAGCTCAACATCTATTTGGCCTTGTTGATGGCTCTCTTCCCTGCCCAGAAAACACACCAGCGACCCTCGAAGAGTATAACTCCTGGATTTCGAAGGACCAGCTTGTTCTCGCCATTCTAACATGCTTTGTCTCTTAAGCAGTTCTTGTTCAAATCCTGGATTGTTCAACCTCAAGAGAAGCCTGGAAACATTTCCATGAGCTTTACTCTACTCGATCGAGTGCAAAGATTGTGCATACTAGACTGCAACTTGCCACAATGAAGAAAGGAGCCTCCACCATTACTGAGTACTTTAGCAAGGCATGCAACCTAGTTTCCTCCATGACAGTTGCAAGTTAATCAATCTCTGATTCCGAGTTCACTAGTCTCCTTGTTGATGGGTTTGGTCCTAAGTATGACTCGGTCGTCACCAGTCTCTCAACACAGCTGACTCTCCCAACGCCAAGTGTTATCTACTCCCACCTCTGGTTCATGAAGCCAGGCTTGCTCATTAATCGGATGGACTTCTACCTACATCAAGCCTCAACAACACAAGTAACACAACCAATAACAATACAACTCCTGAGACCAACGCCACAAAAAACCATAATCGCTTCAACAACAATAGCCGCAACAACACGCGTGGCCAAGGACGTGGCAGGGGACGAGGTCGTAACACCACCTTTACTAGTACACAAAACACTCGCCCTGGTTGTCAAATCTATCACATGTCAAGCCACTCTGCCCTTGAATGCTAGCATATATTGATCATGCCTATCAAGCACAAGCACCGTCTTCAATGCAAGCACATAACACAAACTCTCCATGGTACCCAGATACAACGGCTTCTCACCATTACACCCTAGACCTATCCAACCTTCAAATCAGTGCATACCCGTATCATGGAACATATCAAGTTTCCTTGGGTGATGGATCTTCTCTACCCATTCAGCATCAGGGCTCATCCTCTTTCTTCACTCCTAATCATATTTTTTCTCTTCAGAATTTCTTTCATACACCCTCTTTGCATAAAAATCTACTTTTGATTCGTAAATTTTGTGTAGATAACCCCGTTTTCTTTGAATTTTACTCTACTTGCTTTTTTGTGAAGGATCTCTAAACTCGACAAACTCTACTCCAAGGAACTGTTGATGGCGGGCTATATGTGCTACCGGTCTCCACTGCTGCTTCACCATTGTCGCAGCCATCTTTACCTGTTACTCAAGCCTCAAGCCCTAAGCTTTGGCACTTTCGCCTAGGTCACACCTCCAATCAACTGACACAAAAAGTCCAGTCCATGTTTTCCTCTTCAACAAGCCCAAAAGACCTTGATTCATGTTCTTCTTGCTCTTGGGATAAAGCCCATGCGCTTCCTCGCCCACCTTCTTCTTCTAGAAGCAAAACACTACTTGACCTTCTTTTTATTGACATTGGGGCCCAACCCACATTTTGTCTTATAATGGGTCCACGTATTTCATTTCAATCGTGGATGACTTTTCCAAATTCATTTGACTCTTTTCAATTGCGGCTAAATCCATTGTCCCACAAATTATTACTAAATTCAATAAAGTTGTTATCAATTATCCACCTTTATCATTGCCATAACGGATGGTGGAACGGAATTTAAACCCTTGATCCCGCTATTTTCTGAACTTGGCATTCATCATCGTATCACTTGCCCTTATTCACACCAACAAAATGGCACGGTTGAATACCGTCATCGTCGAATTGTTGACATGGGACTTACTCTCCTCAACCATGCCTCACTTTCCTTAAAGTTTTGGGATTTTGCCTTCGAAACTTCCACCTATATCCAAAACCGTCTCCCAACTCCCCTTCTCCACAACAAATCTCCTTACAAAATTCTTTTTCGTCAATTACCAAATTATGATTTTCTCAAAGTTTTTGGGTGTCTCGCTTTTCCCAACCTTCACCCATACAATCGCCACAAACATAATTCTCGCTTATCTCCAACCATATTTTTGGGCTATAGTTCCTATCATCATGGATACATTTGCTACGATTGGACTCATGACAAGTTTTATACATCGCGTGATGTAATTTTTCATGAACACACTTATCCATTTACCATTCTTCCTCCCTTGGCCCATTACCCACTCCACAGGTTTTAATTCCCTTTAACTGACTTTAGCCTATCAAATTTCGTCCCATCACCTCCTCCTGCCTTATTCACAAGCCTTCCCGGCCCACTTTATGCAAGCCCACAAACCTCTACTTCATCAACACATTTCCAGTCCACTACTCCCCAATTCGACTCCCAACTTGGAGCCCCTACTAACTCATCCTCTCAACACGATTCATCACCATCTCCACCGCCTCAAATCATCACCAGATCCAAATACTCCATCTTTAAACCCCTTGTTCGCCAAGATGACACCATCCCCTAGCCTAATCCATCTTGTTCTCCTACCATCTCAATCCCTGATGAGCCAACCTGCTTCACCGAAGCATCTAAACATCGAGAATGGCGGCTAGCCATGGAAGCAGAATTTTATGCCCTGCTTCACACTAAAACCCGGTCTCTTGTACCATCGTCTCCACAACAAAACCTTCTCGGGGTAAAATGGGTCTTTAAAACAAAACGGTGCTCTGATGGCACGATTGAACGCCGGAAGGCTCGTTTAGTCGCTAAGGGGTTCCACTAGTTACATGGTCATGATTTCAATGAAACATTCTCCCCACTTGCGAAACCATCTACTTGCCGTCTTCTCCTATCCTTTTAGCGCCGATGAAACAATGGACAATCCGGCAACTCGACATACACAACGCCTTCCTTCATGGTGACTTGGGCGGGGATGTCTTTATACAATAACCACAAGGTTTTGTTAACTCGGCCTATCCCTCTCATGTTTGCAAATTACACGAATCCCTTTATGGCCTCAAACAAGTCCCAAGGGCTTAGTTTTCAAAACTCTATGACTCTCTTATCAATATGGGATTCTCTTCTACTATCTCTGACTCATACATATTTGTCCATCGCTCAAGGGAAACATTTGTCTGTATACTGGTGTATGTAGATAATTTCTGGTTGTTGCGTCTAATCCTACTCTTGCAGATTGCTTTATGACTGCTCTTACCAAGGAATTTCCGGTCAAAGATCTAGGGGACTTACACTTCTTTTTGGGAATTGAAGTTCACTGCATCTCAGATGGCTTCTACTTGTCTAAGAAATTAACAATATATCAATGATGTGGTAGCAAAGGAAAAACTGGACAAATCAAAATCAGTCTCAACTCCCCTGGCCACAAATTTTAAATCTCAATTCACCTCCACTAAAGTCTTTGAAGATCCTACTCTATATCGGAGCATCATTGTGAGTCTCCAATACTTGGTGTTTACTCGCCCTGACATTTCATTTGTTGTTAATCGCTTAGCTCAACATATGCATCAGCCAACCACACCTCACAAGCAAACAACAAAACGAGTCCTTCGCTACTTGAATTCCACTACATATCATCACCTTCACTTGTCTTCAAAGCCCAAACCCCTTCTCTATGCCTTCTCTGATGCAAATTGGGATGGTGATGTCTCTAGTCGCTGCTCAACTAGTTCTCGCTGCATCTACTTTGGTGATAGATTAATCTCATGGAGCTTAAAAAAACAATCAATTGTAGTTTTTTTTTCCTCCACTGAGGCTAAATATCGAGTTTTTGTCAATGTTGCTAGTGAAGTAATTTGGCTTCAAACTGTGCTTGCTGAACTGAGAATCTATCTTCCTCGTGCTCCTATTTTGTGGTGTGACAATATTGGAGCCACATCTCTAGCATTCATTCCCGTTCTTCACCACAAAATCAAGCACTTATCACTTGATTATCATTTTGTTCACCAACGGGTACACAACAAATCTCTCGGTGTATCCTTTATCTCCACTAAGGACCAAATAACTGATGTCCTTACAAAGGCTCTGTCTGCTCAAGCGATTCACTGTGCTTCGCTCCCAACTTTGTCTTACAAATTTTGAAGCGAGGGGGCCTACTAGCATGGATATCAAAATGACACTACCTACGGATGAGTCATCACAATTCTAGAACGTTCTTTTGTATTATGAGACTCTTGTTATGGGCTAATTATAGCTGTCAATAGTACCACTGTTGTATGCCTCTGATTGGCTACTCTAAGCTGTTCTCTTTGTATTTATAGATGTGAATTTCCACAACAATAATGCAAGGGGAATAATATTACATTTCTCACATATTAGTAATGCTTAGCTTATCCAATGTTCTATATACCCAAGTTCTTCACTTGGATGGGTTCTTGCCAAACCTTATTTCAAGAGTTCAAGTCCTCAATCTTTCACCCACGACATAAATCATAACATTCTATTAAACCAAATTCAATATCAGTTTTGCCTATATTCTCCAATTTAACAAAATTCATAATCAAGGTTTTAATGATTATGATTCTTACCCAAATAATCCAAAATCACTTAAAGAAGGGCATAAATAAAGCTAAACTCGACCAAGGTGGTTGGTTCTCTATAGTATATCACCTTCACTCATCGTGACACGTGTCTTTGTTTATGCATGAGCCTACTAAATCCTTTTTCACGCCCTCAAGTGCATTATATGTTACCTACATAGCTCCTTCATCACTATTTCATCTTTTATGACAAGCCTAATAACCTACATTGACGTATATTGGGGGTGGGCATCCCGACACTGAAGCATTCTACATCATGTCATCCTGTGATCTTATTAACATTACCTGAATTTATCTAGTTTTACATGGATTTTCATGGGCATTTGTTAGAATTATATATATTGCATATTTTAGAGTAGATCATGCGCTTATTAGGGGTGTTCATTCCCGGATATCCGGAAAAATATATTAAAAATATGGTATCCGGATCCGATCCGGAAATTTCCGAATATCCGATCCGAAAAGGTAAAGCGAATCGGATATTCGAAAGCGCATATCCGGATTATCCGGGTACAGAAATCTGTAAACACCAGCAGCACAACAAGTCAACAACAACAACACAACAAGAGTAACTGTACAAAATCGATCGATTCATGGTTTACAAGGTAGAAAAGAGAAGCCGAGCGGCGGAGAAGATCACTGCCTGAGAGAGAATATGATATCTTCAAGGAATGGTAATTTCTTCATTACACCGAAAATGGAATGTCCTAAACTTGAGACCTCCAAGGTCTCTAGCTTTCCTTCCCACCAACTGTGCTATATCAACTTAATTGATTTATTGATACATATTTTATATATACTCGGATAACGGATATCAGGACAAAAAAAAACTAGATCTGTATACGATTCGTATATTCGGAATTTTTTGACGGATCGGAACGAATACGGATAGTTATCCATCGGATAGAGTAAACGCCGGATATTGCCAACTCGGATCGTCGGATTATTAGCGGATCGGAATTTTTTGAACACCCCTAGAGCTTATTGTGTATATTATGATTTTTTTAATGAAGATGTTTACACTAGATTCATTTGCATTTTCAAGAACATTGGAACAAAGCGGTAGATTTAGGGCTACTCTATTACCATACAATTGAGTTGAACCTATTGTTCTTCAATGGATCTCGTCTCGAGTCAACTTCACCCTTTGGTACCCATAGACTCTTTTATGCATGTTTTTATCATTTTAGGAACAAACACCCTTGTTATGTCTCGGTTCATTACAAAGGCTAAATTACGAATGTAGTTGCTTAGACTACTTGACTTCGTAATCTACTACTAGAATTACAATGTTCACTCTGTTGAAAGGCTTGTGTATAAGTTCATTTTATGTCAAGTGTCAACTAGTTAATAATAGTTGCACTTGAGAGGGAGTGTTGAGATGTGTGAAATGTTCCACACGGACATTATAATAATACGTGAACCTACCATATAGGTCATAGGACTACTTCTACTTGTCAATTGGTTTTGGGATGAACCCAAAAACTTGTGTTTAGGTTCACCTTAACGTGCATCCCCATCTTAGACTTACCGAATATAAAATGATAAATTAACACACTCACCAATGCTTTAATTTCTGACCCGGATAATCTATCCACTACATACCTTGCATATTTAACCCGCTTCAACATCAAGAACCCGAACTAGATATTCACTTTGTGCGGAAAAGATTGATCTTTATCGTAGTACCTGAGGTTGATGGATGATTGTGTCCTGAAAAGGATCGTCCCCCAATCAAAACCAAGAACTTTTTGACCAATTATTTGAGTATTAAGTCACCCTTGTCGAATGTCTCACAAACCACTTGTGCACTTAGGCTTGTGAGCTTTAGTTATTTCGTGGATGTGTGTATATAATGGCAACATGAACAGTAAATGCGTTAGTGAATATGGAAGCTGTAACCGTAAGACTGTAGGTACATGCAGATATGCATATATAGACATATATGGGGCGATAGAGGAAGTGGAAACTGCAGGTAACAGGTAAGGTAACTGCTGATAATAAACGGGAAGAAGAAGAGAGCTTCATTTTGACTGAATTGATTTGAAAGAAGCTTTGTTTGTGTTAGGGGAGCCTCAAAGTGGCAAAAGGGAAAGACCTTAATTTGGTTGAAACCCCAAAACTTGAGTAGCCAGCGCAGGTGGTCCTTTGAATAAAAATTGAAGGTCTGACAAAAAGCAAGGTGGAGTACTGTGTGTGTTGTATGACAGTATGAGTAGAGTGAGTGACTGGGGGATGCCATGGGAGATGGCGACCCCACCTTGGAGAGACAGAGACTCACTCTCAGTCTATCTCTCAGTCCGTGATATTATTGAAAGTGATACTCCACTGCCTTTGCTGCTCTCCCCTCTTATCTCTCTCTTCATTTCTCATCGAATTTTTTATTTTTTTGTTATCACCAATACCTAGTTGTTCAATTGAAAAGTAATATGCTGGTTTCAAAGAACCAAACGACAAGGATCATTAGAACTGGAATGCAAAAAAACCACACGAGAATAGGTTATCCTAAGTCATCTAGTTCGTCACAAATCTTTACTATATATGGGATATTATCAAGATATTGTTACAATAGATTATCTAGTACTTTAGGCTCAACAACCGAACAATCTCCCACCTTGAAATTGATTTCAATCATAATCGTCTTTTTCACCAACAAACTTCATTCTATAGATATTATTAGCCTTCAATTCATTTGTGAAGACTACTTGAAACTATACAAAACTTCAACTTCTCTAACGTCACCACCTTAGTCAATATACTTACACAGGATTTCCACTTCTTGAAATCTCCAGCTGTAAAATTCGTCTCTTGTTATGATGGTATGTTGGCTTAATATTAATGTGCTTTGTATTATGATGAAAGATTGAATTTTTAGCCAAGTGCATGACACTTTGATTGTCAATGTAATACATGAACACTTTGTTCTAAGCATAAATCCGGTTTAACCGCCAACTTGATTAGTTTTTTTTTAATTATTTTTAAAGGGACCAACTAACGATTAAACTGCCAGTTTGGTCCAATTTGCCATTTTTTTTAACAAATTGGCAAACCGCCGGTTTAACAGTTTAGCAAACTGATAGTTTTAGTAAACATAAACCGTCGGTTTGATTTTTTCCGCTTTAAATTTAGTACCCATGTCTACTTTACTCCTTCTCCAATCCACACAAAAAAAAATTATGCAACAATACCATCTTCTCGCTAGAATATGTTACCACAACCTACTCAGCTTCACCAAACTAGTTTTTCCTTGAAAAATATGACTGAGTTATGTTGGACTTAGAAGAACCAACCAACAAAGAAAGAATACGTTTTCACCAATATCCAAAATTTCTTCTCTAACCCTAATAAGATTAGGGTTTAGAATATGATTCCAAGTGTAAAGTGACAATACTTTCAATAACCAATGACCGATTGAAAGGGATTTGAGAACACTTCAGAAACTAATAACAAACTTAAAAGATAACATTTTATATACAGTATATGAATTTTGATTAAGAATAGGAGTAGAAGAATCCTAGCTGAAACTTCCACTGTTCTTAGACTGATACCTATATCTGAGACTGCAGTTACTGAATTTACTCTACTTCATCTCCATTTTTCCTCCATCAGGCATCAGTATCCGTATACGAAAACCAGCAACGACATGAGACAAACAAGGATTAGTTTGACCAATAAAAATAAAAATGGGTATATATATATATAATATTGCAGAAAAATTGATTGCGAGGAAGAGAAGGCCGGTGGGAGGTGTCAGCATAAATCTGCAGGGCACACATAATTAGAACTGCCACTTCTAAAACATCAAAGCTGACAGACACTTCATTCTATCTATCGTCGACCCACATCATCATCTTCATCATCACCTCGATCTAATCTCTCATGGCTTTCATTATACTGCACATTTTTGTCTTCTTTTTCCATTACCTCTACTGCACCCTTGTTTGGAAGCATGTACTTTATTTATGTGCTGGATGGTATATATATTGTTTTCATGTGAAATCAACCGTTACATATTAGTGCTATTGTGAAAAAACAAATATAGATAGGGCCAAGTGGGGCAATTAGCCGGCGAGGATGATATTTCGTTACCTTGAGGTACGAGTTTGAGCATAGATGGTAACTATAGTGGTAAAAAATTAAACCGGAATAACCAACCTGAATCATCACTTACAATACAATATTGACAGAAATCGATTTAAGGCAGAAAATAAATATACGGAATTTAAAATGTTTTAAACCCGATTATATATGAATAGATTGACCCAAGAAATATCTGACCTGGCCGAATGACCTCATGACTTGGAATGTAATAACCCTAGAACCCAAAATGCCTTACTCGAAATGAATTCGACAAAATATATTGTTTGTTATTCTATATTTCTTATACCCTTTTTATAATATTTTATTGGGAAAACATATTTATAAATTGTCAATTAAAGATCAAAATAACATGATTGACACCAAAAACTAAATAATACATTTGAGACTAGCTGGATGAACCAATTGGCCCCTAAACCATATGATCCGAAATAAAAAAAAAATGACCGAACTCGATTATATCCTAACAATGTGATGAACAATAACACGAGAATCCAAAATAAACCGATCAAGGATGACCCAATACTCATGATTAACCATCTTCATGGTGGTTCTTTTATGAGAACAACAATATATTAGATGGGAGCAAGGTTTGGTGCAAACTCGATCTCCTCCTCATTAACCAAGCTCGGGAATCCTCTTTCCCTCGTTGTACTGCTACTTTTAGGAAATCATGCATCTCAGACCACTCTCTTGTTATCATCCATTCAAACCCCTACTATCATCTTGCACAAACGCTTTGGCTTCAACAATTGCTAGCTCTCCACTCTTGAAAACTTCCAGTCCACCATTAGAACCATATGAACTTTACCATTCCAGAAACATCATGCTATTCTATTAAGTGGGCCTCCTTGTCTCTTCTCTCATGGCGTACATCTACTTCACCTGGAAGGCAAGGAATAAACTCATCTACAACAACACTTTCACCACTACCGTGGCTTGCACTCATGAGGCGATCCATGCTACGAAGAACTTCATCTCCTATAAATAGAAAGATCGCTCCCCCAATTCTATTAAGTGGGCCTCCTTACTTGGCATTCACCTTATGTAATCTTTCTTTCTTTCTTTTCGAACTCCCCCTTATAGTCTAAGAGACTATCTGTACAATGTACATCCCTTTTTTCAATATACGTAATCCTATGATGCATGGACACGGACATAGAAACGGGACATAGACACGGCGAGAAACGTGAAAGCGACAATCCTCAAAAATATAGGAAACGGGGACATGGCGAGTAAAACAAATAATCCTCAAAAATATATGAGTAGATAAAAATTAACATGATAACAAAATAACCGAAACGTACAAAAGCTTAGTAAGATACATTTTCAGTCTTACAAAACATAAAAATAAACATATTTAGTCTTCTAATCTAAAATATACATACTTAGTATCAAAATTAAAAAATGAACCATTCATTTTACAAATCAACAACAACCGAATAACATGATCAACCAAGAAAAACAATAATAAATATTTATAAATTATAAAAAGTGAAAGAATTAGAATAACACACTCAACATTCAACAAAGAAAGATTACACAATAAATTAATAATCAAAGATTCGAAATTAATTTATGAAATCATAAGAAAGATGGAGAGAAGAGTCGGCCGGAGTAACAACATGTCAACCCATTAGAGCCGAAGAAGAAGATTGGTGTCCTACTTCCACCAACCACAATCTCGCAATTGGCCATCTAGGGATAGGTTTAGTCGGAAAAAAATGGGAGAGAAGAAAAATTATTACGGTAATTCAGTTTTTCTTTTTTTTAAAAAAAATTTCTTTTTTTTTTCTAGCCTTAAAAAATATGGTAAACTTTCGTTGACCGTGTCTTGACCGGACACAATCTGCGTCCTCACCGTGTCCTAGACGTGTCCTACCTCGGAAACGTGTCTTGACCGTTGTTAGCATGAAATATTGTGATATTTTAGGCACGTTTTCTAATCGTAATTGATTCATATTGATAGTCTTTGATTGATCTTTGTACATATGTGAGCTAGTATTGCCTATATTGTCGATATAGATGTCTACACGAGTTCTATGTTGATTATAGGTGATTTGGAGCTATTTCCGAACGAAATCGAGCAAAAGAAAGTTGAGTTGAAATGTCCATAGATCGAGGACACTTTTTGGAAGCAAATTGGAGTATTAGATTGAGGAATGCACGAATGAAGGCAAGAACCACGCTCTCACCCTAAATTACGGCCGTGGATTTTGAGTCAGAATTCGATGTCCATTCCAGGAGATATTACGGCCGTGGAACTAACCGTAATTGTTTCCACGCCCTAGAATTACGGTCGTGGAATCTTCCACGACCGTGATCTTGGCGAATCTCTCGCCACACTTCGAAGCCATGATCTTCTTGAAGATTGGGCCGGGCCGACACTTCGTCTTGCCTTATAAAAAGACGGCCGAAAAGATATTTCATCATGCTCGCTTACACCCTTACACAAGCTCCTTACAATCAACGCTTAGCGACGCACAAACCCTCGTTTAGGGGCAACTTTGGAGACCTCATTTGAGATCGAAGCTCTTGGAGGATTTTGCAAGAAGATCGCTCTTCTTGTTTAGGTTTGATTTTGAAACGGATTGACATCCCGTTTCTCTTCTTTCCTAAGGTTGTGATTGTTTGCTCCGTTTTAAATCTTTTGATAGATAATTGTTCCTGATTGTAATCTTGAGATTCTATTGAAGATTATTGATAGTTCTTGAAAGTTTTCATCTTTTATCTTTTAAATTCTTGAATTAATATCAATATGACAGTTATTGGCTAAAAACCTTTAACAATTCTAAAGTGAAGGGTTGATAGTTGTGGCATAGGTGATGATAGATCGTTCGCAAACAGATTAGACCCTGAGAGTTAGAGAAACATCGTCGACAAACCCGAATTACGGGCTGTTCTTGAGTCCACGGCCGTGGAACCTCAAGAACTAACCGTGATTTTTCTCTAGTTTACGAGCCTGCTTTTACTTCAATCTAAAGTTAAAGATTCGCTTTAGCTTAGCTTAGACTTGTCTTTTCTAGGTGGTAGTGAAGCCTCAACAACCTCTACCTCGATCGTGAGTCTCAACAACCTCAATCGGATAAGTTAGTCTTGACCTTTAGGTTATAAGTTTGGGTATTTGGCATTAATCTTCGCCTTTAGAATCTTTCTATATTGAGCCTCAACAACCTATATAGGGAGTATCTTTTAGGTGAGTTACATAAGGTTTTTGGAACCTCAACCGTACGATTACCTTATATTAGTATACCTTTGCATATCTCTACTCTGTCTTTATATCATTAGCATATCTTGAATCTATTGCTGCAACTGAATACCCGGATCTTTAGGATTGTTGTTTTCCCAATATTTGCAAAACTCCCATATTTATTGCTTGATAACCTGAAATCGAATTTGTTCCCACCCAAATCCCTGTGTTCGATACTCTGGAATTCTTGCTTAGCTACCTCGATCCGTACACTGCGGGTTCGCTGCTTGATTCTAGTTTTATAAATTTAAAACTTATTTGCACACACCTCTAGGGGCGAACAAGTTTTTGGCGCCGTTGCCGGGGATTTGGTTTCGGCTGAATTCGGTAACCGGCTATCAAGCTTGGGAGCTTGCTCTTGTTATTTGATATTGTTTTGAGTGTATGCGCAGGTCTAGGAACACCGAAGATCTCTTACCTCTTGATCAAGAGCTAGAGAAAACCATGAGACGAAAGCGCAAGGAAAAGAAGATGGCTGAAGAAAACGAACGTGATTATCATACGGAGTTAGCGGAAAAGGAAGCCCAACTCCGTTGGAATGAGACTCTCCGCAAGGATGAGATGGATCGTCATCAGGCTCAAGTTAACGGTCTACAAGACATGCTCTTCCAAATGAGGGTACAGATGAGCAACCTTGAAGACAAGGTTGGCAAGAAGTCCTCAAGAAGGAGGTCAAGGTCTAGAAGAAAAAGTCACTCATCCGCAGATGATAGTGATTCTTCCATGCCACCGTTAGAAGAGATTGATCCCACGATCAATATAAATCCCTTCAATTCACAAGGAGCTGCTAATCGCCGCATTCCACCAAGGAATGCGAGAGTCGAACGTGTGGATAATGAGCCGAGAACTCTTGGCCAGCGAATGGATCCAACACAACAACCAC
>BSUD01000002.1:9591725-9694523 GCA_033239045.1 Fagopyrum esculentum | reverse complement strand
TTTCTCACCAAATTCTTTCCGCCTTCCAAAACAGCGGAACTTAGAGGTAAGATCAATGCTTTTTCTATGAGACCTAACGAAAGTTTGTTTCAATCTTGGGAAAGGTTTCAGGATTTGCTCTTGGATTGCCCTCATCATGGCATATCCAAGCTTGCCTTGCTGGAGATTTACTACAAGGGGCTGGATGCGGGAACGCAATTCAACCTCCAATCCCTCTCATGTGAAACGTTCATGGACATGAGAGAAGATGACGCTTGGGACTTCATTGAGAAGCAAGCAAGAGTCATAGAGAAGTATTCCCACCGGAAAGTGGAGGGAAATCGTGTGGAGCAAGGAGCAAAGCTCACACATGAAGCTCAAAATCAGATTTTCTCCCTCAACAATGAGATCAAAGAGTTGAAGGAGACTATCAAGACCAACTTCCCAAAGCAACAAGAGAAGGATGTTGACTATTTGGGCAACAACAACGGCGGTGATAACACCAACCGCAACAACAATAACCGGAATAACAACTGGAATGGAAACAACAACAACCGGAACAACAACAATTGGAACAACAATCGGGGTTCAAACAACAACAATTGGCGCTCCAATCAACAAAATTCCGGTAACTCCTATCCTTCCAATTCCAATTCACTAACTCCACCTTCCTCTTCCTCTACTCCTTTGAAAAGCCAGGAGCAATCATCTAATGGAGGAAACAATACGGGAAAGGAGAAGCTAGATCCCATGTTGGAAACGATCTTGGGAAAGCTTCAAGGGATGGAGAACCGCTTCATTAAGTTTGATGATCGAGTTTCTAAGATCGACAAAGCTCAAAAGGTTTTAGAAAACCAAATGTTCGATCATGCGGAGGAAGTTCCTAGGAATCAAGGGAAACTTCTAGGAAAGACGGAGGACAACCCTAAGGGAAGGGTAATGGCGATTACAACTAGGAGCGGAGTGACTACCACCGATCCGCAGCCTACGTTCGTTGAAGTCCCCGTAGAGAAGGACAAAGAAAAGGGGAAGGAGAAAGAAGGCGTCTACGTCCCTCCTGCAGCTTACAAACCTCCCCTACCGTTCCCTCAATCTAGAGCGCGAGCGCGTCTAGACAAGCAATTCGGTAAGTTCATAGAACTCATGAGCAAGCTGCATATTAATATACCTTTCATTGATGCCATTGTAGGTATGCCAGCTTATGGCAAGTTCTTGAAGGAGCTCCTCTCTAACAAGAGGAAACTTGAAGATTTTGGAGAGGTCAAGATGAGTTCGGATTCTTCGGATCTCATCAAGACAATGAAGGAGAAAATGCCCCCAAAGCTGAAAGATCCGGGGTCATTTTGCATTCCCATTGGAGTGGGAGAGGTCACATATGACGCTTTATGTGACTTAGGAGCAAGTGTGAGCATCATACCACTTGCGTTGTACAGGAAGATCGGTTTAGGCGACCCTAAACCGGTGAAGATGACGTTATACATGACGGATCGATCCATAACTCGTCCCGTCGGCATTGTAGAAGACGTCCCAGTCAAGCTAGGTAAATTCTTTGTTCCCATTGATTTTGTCGTGCTTGACATCCCTGCAGATAGTCCGGTCCCGATCATACTCGAAAGACCGTTTCTTGCAACTTCCGGCTGCATGGTCGATTGCAAGAATGGGAGACTCGCTTTTGATATTGGAGAAGAGAAAGTAGAGTTCGTTCTTTCCACTCTAGTGAAGGAACCAATCTTTGACGAGGACATCTACGATATCCAAGACGAAGAAGGTTTGTCTAGAGAGGAGGTAAGTGCGATTCTCTTTAACGATCCTCTACAAAAGGTTATTACTATGAGTCTAACCAATGTAGGAGAAGAAGAAGAGTGCAAAGATGAAATTGAAGCCTTAGAAGCACAAGAAGAGATGCATGGAGTGGAGTTTGAAAAACTACACGGTGAGGCTGAGAATACTAGAATCCACGGTCATACTCTGTATTCCACGACCGTGGATTCCACGACCAAAATCGACCTCCATTCCAGAGGATATTACGGCCGTGGAACAACAGAGGCAACCGTAATTATGACCGTGGAAAAGGGTGATCGGCCTACTTCTTCAACTTCTTCTAATTCTCCTCCAACCCAATCAACAACCTTAGAAACTTCTAAGGAAACATCGGAAGCTCCTCAAGGATCATTGGAAGCTCCGAAAGCAATAGAACTCAAACCACTCCCTACTCATCTAAGGTACGCTTTTCTAGGATCTAATTCTACCTTTCCGGTTATTGTTAGCTCCGAATTAAGCATAGATGAACATGAACAACTCATGATTGTCCTTAGGAAACATAGAAAAGCAATAGGCTATACTATTGAGGACTTAGTAGGAATTAAACCCTCCTTATGCATGCACAAGATATTAATGGAGGAGGACTTTAGAACTTCAAGACAACCTCAAAGGCGGTTGAATCCGACCATGAAGGAGGTTGTCAAGAAGGAAATTCTTAAACTTCTTGATGCAGGTATCATCTATCCTATCTCCGATAGCAAATGGGTGAGCCCAGTTCAAGTAGTTCCGAAGAAGGGAGGAATGACGGTCATCACCAACAAGAACAACGAACTCATTCCTACCCGAACCGTGACTGGATGGCGAATGTGTATAGACTACCGCAAGCTCAACAACGCAACGCGGAAGGATCACTTTCCATTGCCATTCATCGATCAAATGCTTGAAAGGTTAGCACAACATTCATACTTTTGCTACCTTGACGGTTATAGTGGCTTCTTTCAGATTCCGATACATCCGGATGATCAAGAAAAGACCACATTCACGTGCCCTTGGGGTACGTTCGCCTACAGGAGAATGCCGTTCGGGCTTTGCAACGCCCCAGCCACCTTTCAACGGTGCATGATGGCCATCTTCTCCGAATACGTAGAGGAAATCATGGAAGTCTTCATGGACGACTTCTCCGTTTACGGTTCCTCCTTTAACGATTGTCTTTCTAACCTTTCCCTTGTTTTGCAAAGATGTGAAGACACTAACCTAGTTCTTAATTGGGAGAAGTGTCAGTTTATGGTTAAGGAAGGAATCGTGTTAGGTCACTTAGTCTCTAGTAGAGGGATAGAGGTAGACAAGGCTAAGATAGAGACCATAGAGAAACTTCCTCCCCCAATTTCGGTGAAAGGGATAAGAAGTTTCCTAGGACATGCTGGATTTTATAGACGCTTCATTAAAGACTTTTCTAAGATATCAAAACCTCTCACTAATCTATTGATGAAGGATGCGGTTTTTGAGTTTTCACAGGAATGTTTAGATGCGTTCAACACCATCCGGCAAGCTCTAATCTCAGCACCCATTATCCAACCCCCGGATTGGACTCTTCCCTTCGAGATTATGTGCGATGCTAGTGACGTAGCCATTGGAGCTGTTCTTGGGCAGCGAAAGGAAGGACGAACCCACGCCATATACTACGCTAGCAAGACGCTAGACGAAGCTCAGCTCAACTACGCCACTACAGAAAAGGAATTTTTAGCCATTGTCTACGCTATTGACAAGTTTCGCTCTTATCTTGTAGGTGCAAAGGTGATTGTTTACACGGATCATGCTGCGATCCGGTACCTCCTTGCGAAGAAAGATGCGAAACCAAGGCTGATTAGATGGATTCTTCTCCTACAAGAATTCGATCTAGAGATCCGCGACAAGAAAGGCTCGGAAAATTCTGTTGCGGATCATTTGAGTCGTCTAACACATCTAGAGGACGACCATTTGCCCATTGATGACTCCTTTCCGGACGAACACCTACATATCATAGAGGAGTGCATCAAGGTAGTCTCCAAAGGTAACGAACCATGGTTTGCTGATTTCGTTAACTATTTAGTTTGCCAGGAGATACCACCCGGACTGTCATACACACAAAGGAAGAAGTTCTTCAAGGACGTCCGGGAATATTATTGGAACGAGCCTCTCCTCTTTAAGAGAGGTCCGGATGGCATCATTCGGCGATGTGTGCCGGAAGATGAGATGCAAAGTGTCATCCGCCATTGTCATTCACTACCTTGTGGAGGACACGCTAGTTCGAACAAAACTAGCGCAAAGGTATTGCAATCTGGATTCTATTGGCCTACCTTATTTAAAGATGTGCAATCCTTTGTTTCTTGTTGCGATGCTTGCCAAAGAACAGGCAATATTTCTAGAAGGAACGAGATGCCCCTCAACAACATCCAAGAGGTGGAGATTTTCGACGTATGGGGAGTCGATTTCATGGGACCATTCCCATCTTCTTGCGGAAACCAATACATATTATTGGCGGTGGACTACGTTTCTAGATGGGTAGAAGCAATTGCCTCTCCCACAAATGATGCCATGGTTGTGGTCAAGTTCTTCAACAAGACCATTTTCCCACGATTCGGGACGCCAAGGACGATCATTAGTGATGGAGGTTCTCACTTCATAGCCCGTCGCTTTGAAGCTCTTCTAGCCAAGTATGGGGTTACTCACAAGATCGCTACCCCTTACCATCCACAAACGAGTGGACAAGTTGAGATCTCAAATAGGGAGATCAAGAGAATTCTAGAGAAGACGGTTTCAAGGACTAGGAAGGATTGGTCCTTGAAACTAGATGATGCATTATGGGCGTACCGGACTGTGTACAAGACTCCCATAGGAACCACACCATACAACCTTGTGTATGGGAAGTCTTGTCACTTACCGGTAGAGCTGGAGCACAAAGCGTTTTGGGATATCAAGTGGCTGAATTTCAGCATGAAGGAAGCGGGAGAGAAGCGTCTCCTAGACATCAACAAGCTGGATGAACTCCGTTTGAACGCCTACGAAAACGCTAAAATCTACAAGGAAAGAGCAAAGCGTTGGCATGATAAGCATATCATTCCAAAGGACTTCAAAGAAGGAGATCAAGTTCTCCTCTTCAATTCGAGACTTCGCCTCTTTCCAGGTAAGTTAAAATCTCGTTGGACTGGACCTTTTCTAATTAAGCGTATTTTCCCCCATGGTGCAGTTGAAGTATGGGGTGAAGCTAGTGGAAGTTTTAAGGTGAACGGCCAACGACTCAAGAAGTACTCACCGGAACTCCAAGCCGAGGAGTTTGCACCTACCGCACTCGAATAAGTGCAAGATTGGTCTAGCTACGGACCTTAAACAAAGCGCTTCTTGGGAGGCAACCCAAGGTATTGCATTTTCGTTTTTGTTTTCGATTCATAGTTTAGCCTAGGATAGATACTTTTTCGCTTTATTTTTCCTCGATTCCTTCCGGTATGTTCGTGTTTTTGGTTGTAGGATCGATGGAAAGGGAGAAAGGGAGGATAATGTCGAAGAGAAGTGACGAAATTTGGACTTTGAAGCTTTACAGAAGGTTCCACGGTCCAAATTACGGTCGTCATAGCTACAGTGGCCGTAATTCTCAAAAGCCTGTGAAAAATCATCAAAACCACGGGTCCGTACACTTCCACGGCCGTGGAATGCCCCGATAGACCGTGATTTTTGAAATTTTGCCTGCGAGTATAAAAGCCACATTTCATCACAAAACCACCACAATTCCTCCCCAATTCCACGACCTAGATACCGAAAACCCGCAGCCTCTCCCAATTCTTCATTCTCTAATCGTTTTCGACGATTCTTCGCTCTAAACTGCAGCAAATCCAACCAAGAACAGGATCCAAGCAACAAATCGAGTGGAAAACGATCAACAAACGCGCATTTTGGATTTTTCAATCCGAAAAAGAGGTTATTTCTTTTTCTTCGATTCTCGCGGATTTGGTTCGTTTTTGCTATAGATTTTTAGGAAGAACTGACAAGGATTGGAAGGAATTAGATTAGGACTGCTTGTTGTGGTGAAATTTGGTGAAATTGTTGAGATTCACGAGATTCTGTGTCGAATCACGGTCTCTGGAGGTTCCACGGCCGTGGTTTCTATAGAACAGACCGTAATTTTGAACAGAAATGGACTTTGTAAGGAGGATGTCGGGAAGGATTAAGGAAAAGAAAGGGGAGCAAAATAAGAAAAGAAAGGGCAACCCCTCAACCTCTAGGGCACCACCACCCTCATCTCCCTCACCACCATCCTCACCTTCACCTCCATCCTCACCACCTCACCCTAGCATCCCGATTATACATGAAAACTACCTTCCCGCGTTAGAGAAGATAGAGAAGAGGGCAGTGATTGGCCCTAGGTACCTGTTGTTGGAGGATCTACATCCTCTCAACATAGTTGATGACCTCACATGGCTCTTGGATAGAGCCGGCTTGATAGTCTTCACGAACATTCGTGAAGACGCTTATGAGGAGATTACCCGAGAGGTTGTGACGTCCTTTGAGCACAGCCCAGTTGATAGGACCGTCTCCTTCCGTCTCATGAACAGAGACTACCATTTGAGCATTGTTGAGTTCGGGACCATTTTTGGGTTCCATGAGACCTATAACGGTCGACTTCCTAGAGGCGTTTCCGCCAAGGACTTTTGGGCGGAAGTGGCCATGATTTATGCCGACGAGGACCGTTGGCAACCAGCTGATACCAAGGCTAGATTGATGTACCATCTAGCCTTGAAGATAGCTCACCGTGTTCTTTCGGAGTGTCTCTTTCCTAGGACGGAGACGCCCCAAAAGATTAAGACGGATGAGCTATTCCTTCTCTACGCTATGCTTTATGGATGCCGCGCAGATTGTGCTACTCTTTTGGCGGCGACGATGAGTAAACTCAAGAACAAATCGAGAGGGAACATTGGATATGGTGGGATGGTGACCCACATTGCTAGATCACTTGGTGTAGATTTTTCAGCCTGCACCCGCATACCCGTCGTACCTCTAGGACTACATGCATTCATGGTTAGGGGACTCATCTTCCCCACACATAGAGGTCCGCCTTATGCGGGCATGCCCTGGGAGAGTAGGACAGGTAGGGGTATTGAGTGGCTGCCAGAGTACTCCATTGTGGCGGGACGCCACAATTGGAAGGAGACGTTCGCTGCGATGCATGCGAACAGGCTTGTAGCTCCCCCTTACGTTCCACCACCGGATGAGGATGAGGAGGACATGGGAGAGCAGTACGAGAGTGGTGGAGGAGCGGAGCAGGAGTTCGGCACGTTTCCGGATCAGCCGGAGGCAGCCCCGGATGTACCTAGGCGCTCTCCACGCCCAGCTAGAGCTTCAGGCTCGTCATCTCGCCGCGCTAGCGTGAGTGAGAGGCCCACGTGGATGACTACACCTCCCACTTGGTACAGCACACCTCCTCCTTGGTCCACGACGCAGCCAGCAGCAGCACCACCACCACCAGCACCAACACCATCCGATGCACCCACATGGTATGATCACGCCCCGGGATGGTATGAGAGGATGCCGGATTGGGCTACCGGACTTTCAGAGCGAGTCGGAGCACTAGAGATCCGGGCGGATGCTAGAGACGGACGCTTAGACGACCTTGACCACATGATGAGGGACGTCTACCGCCAGCAGTTTGGGCGGTTCTATGATCCGAGTTTCTCTCCATTTCCACCTCCACCGGCACCGCAGTGATAGATGACCGGACCGCTCGTTTTTAGACATTCCCGCCACCACTTGTGAGTTTCTTTTTCTTTTCTTTCTTTTGTTCTTTCTTGTGAACATTAGGGACAATGTTCGTCCTAAGTATGGGGTGGGATGTACTAAATGTTTGTAATAACTCTACTCTATATGTTGCTTTCATTCCGAGACTATCATTGCATGCTCATTATGTGTTACACGTTTTATTTTTGCATTGCATGAAAAAGAACTTTAAAAACCCATAAAAATTGAAAAATTTTGAAAATTTTTATGCTTCTAATGAATTGAGATGAATTCCATGATAATACCACTTGCGAATTGAGTTTGAAGACAATTGCATGCTTAAAAGGATGGTAAATCGAAAAGAATTTGAATGAATGAATTCTACCTCTTTTGCAAGTTTTATAATGTGAAAATGTTACCTAAATCATGTAGGAAATTGAAGTTGAAATCACATTATAAGTTCCTATACTTCTTGTTGAAATGATTAAGGCAATTCGATACTTTCTTTCTTCTTTCTTTGATCATCTAGCTCCTCATTGAAATATTAGCCTCCCTTACCTATCCGGGAACTTGGAAAAGTGAATGAAAAAGGCATGTTTGATGTGGGAGGGCCATGAGAGCAATTATTTGCAATCAATTGAATAGAAAGAAATTATAGGTTTGGGGAAGTCAATCATGACGATGAGTAACTCGGCACCATTCACATAGCCGGGTGTTTGTGTCTTGCCAAAGTCGGATTGAGCGATATTCCTAGCGGATTATGGTATGTGCGCCAAGGGTTTGAGGCATCTCTTGCAATTTTGAGAAACGCCAATCTCCTAGGCCTCGGTTTTTGTGCACCTCTATCCATAACTCCAAAAGTAAAGTCGAAAAATGAAAAGGAGAGAGCGAAGCTCTAAGTGAAGTGTTGCGGAAACCGCAAAAGAAGAAGAAGGTAGTCGTCCACCTTCCCGGATTTATGCACCACTCTCCCTTAAAGTTTTCCCTCCCCTTCCATACTCTAGACCTTTTCTTTGAAAGTCCTTAAGATCAAAAGAATGTTATATGACTTGGTGATCTAAATTGAAGTTTCTTATGATTGATTTCGATAATATTTGAAGGTTGTAATGCTTGTTTGGAAGTTAAATTGATTCATGAGTTTTCTTTGCCTTTTACTCTCTAATTAAGTGTGTGAAAGTTTGAAAAACAATTGAAGCAAGGTTTGAGAATGATCTATTCATTAGAAGTCACGTTCATCCAGAAGAAGGTACACATATTTCATCCTAACTCTTGTTTAAAGCTTTTTGAGAGACCTTGCTTAGGGACAAGCAAGTGCTAAGTATGGGGTTATTTGTTAGCATGAAATATTGTGATATTTTAGGCACGTTTTCTAATCGTAATTGATTCATATTGATAGTCTTTGATTGATCTTTGTACATATGTGAGCTAGTATTGCCTATATTGTCGATATAGATGTCTACACGAGTTCTATGTTGATTATAGGTGATTTGGAGCTATTTCCGAACGAAATCGAGCAAAAGAAAGTTGAGTTGAAATGTCCATAGATCGAGGACACTTTTTGGAAGCAAATTGGAGTATTAGATTGAGGAATGCACGAATGAAGGCAAGAACCACGCTCTCACCCTAAATTACGGCCGTGGATTTTGAGTCAGAATTCGATGTCCATTCCAGGAGATATTACGGCCGTGGAACTAACCGCAATTGTTTCCACGCCCTAGAATTACGGTCGTGGAATCTTCCACGACCGTGATCTTGGCGAATCTCTCGCCACACTTCGAAGCCATGATCTTCTTGAAGATTGGGCCGGGCCGACAATTCGTCTTGCCCTATAAAAAGACGGCCGAAAAGAGATTTCATCATGCTCGCTTACACCCTTACACAAGCTCCTTACAATCAACGCTTAGCGACGCACAAACCCTCGTTTAGGGGCAACTTTGGAGACCTCATTTGAGATCGAAGCTCTTGGAGGATTTTGCAAGAAGATCGCTCTTCTTGTTTAGGTTTGATTTTGAAACGGATTGACATCCCGTTTCTCTTCTTTCCTAAGGTTGTGATTGTTTGCTCCGTTTTAAATCTTTTGATAGATAATTGTTCCTGATTGTAATCTTGAGATTCTATTGAAGATTATTGATAGTTCTTGAAAGTTTTCATCTTTTATCTTTTAAATTCTTGAATTAATATCAATATGACAGTTATTGGCTAAAAACCTTTAACAATTCTAAAGTGAAGGGTTGATAGTTGTGGCATAGGTGATGATAGATCGTTCGCAAACAGATTAGACCCTGAGAGTTAGAGAAACATCGTCGACAAACCCGAATTACGGGCTGTTCTTGAGTCCACGGCCGTGGAACCTCAAGAACTAACCGTGATTTTTCTCTAGTTTACGAGCCTGCTTTTACTTCAATCTAAAGTTAAAGATTCGCTTTAGCTTAGTTTAGACTTGTCTTTTCTAGGTGGTAGTGAAGCCTCAACAACCTCTACCTCGATCGTGAGTCTCAACAACCTCAATCGGATAAGTTAGTCTTGACCTTTAGGTTATAAGTTTGGGTATTTGACATTAATCTTCGCCTTTAGAATCTTTCTATATTGAGCCTCAACAACCTATATAGGGAGTATCTTTTAGGTGAGTTACATAAGGTTTTTGGAACCTCAACCGTACGATTACCTTATATTAGTATACCTTTGCATATCTCTACTCTGTCTTTATATCATTAGCATATCTTGAATCTATTGCTGCAACTGAATACCCGGATCTTTAGGATTGTTGTTTTCCCAATATTTGCAAAACTCCCATATTTATTGCTTGATAACCTGAAATCGAATTTGTTCCCACCCAAATCCCTGTGTTCGATACTCTGGAATTCTTGCTTAGCTACCTCGATCCGTACACTGCGGGTTCGCTGCTTGATTCTAGTTTTATAAATTTAAAACTTATTTGCACACACCTCTAGGGGCGAACAACCGTGTCCGAGCCGTGTCCTATTGTGTCCCCGTGTTCGACACGGCAGGACACGGGATACACCGCCTTCTAGAAGTATCCGTGCATCATAGACGTAATCTTTCAAAAAAAAACATCATGTTATTCTGCAGAGGCGACATTACTTCTATCAACATCTTGAGGAGCACTCTCAACTCATTTGGGCTCTATTCTGGTCTACTTCTTAACCCTTCTAAGTCATATATCTGCATTGGAGGTCTTTTCCGTCTGGACCGTGACCTCCTCTCGAACACTTCTGGGCTTCCCTTGGGCACTCTCCCGTTCACCTATCTTGTCATTCTTGTTGGCAGCAAACGTCTTAGTACGTCGGAGTACCTCCCTCTCATCACCAAAATCAGAAACAAGATAAACTCTTGGAATG
The DNA here is from genome assembly GCA_033239045.1 of Fagopyrum esculentum. Taxonomy (NCBI): domain Eukaryota; kingdom Viridiplantae; phylum Streptophyta; class Magnoliopsida; order Caryophyllales; family Polygonaceae; genus Fagopyrum; species Fagopyrum esculentum. The sequence goes on along the minus strand of BSUD01000002.1, from coordinate 9,683,679 downwards.
CTAGAAATCTCTCTTACGCTGGTAGAAAATAGGTTATTTCTTATATACTCATGGCCCTCCTGATCCCTCCCACCATCGTTCTATGGATTAGGGGTCTCCTTCGTTCTTTCCTCTAGTCGGGTAAGACGTCTAGCCCTCGTGCTTTGGTGGCTTGGAATGTTGTCGGCACCAATAATGAGGAGAGAGGTCTTGGCTTCAAGGAGATTCTCTCTTGGAATAAAGTCTGCATCTCCAAGCTTATCTTCGAACTAGATCAGAACCATCAGAACCCGAGTCTTTGGTCCAATTGGGTGAACAAAAACATTCTTAAAGATCAATATATTTGGTTTTACGCCTCAAACTACAAGCATAGTCACGTTTGGTGTATGATCCTTAATGTTCGGGATGAGATCTTAGCCACTGGTAACGCTGCCCTTTTCCCTAGCCTCACCACTAAGTCTAATGGTGCTTTCTCTACTACCGTAACCTACAATCTCTTGAGGAAGACCCCACATATTGATCCTCCTTACCTTCTTGGCATAGTTTGGAGAAGCATCAACATTCCAAAGTACAGTTTCATTGCGTGGGTTGCAAGTCATCAATGGCTCCCGACGCTCTCTAAGCTCCTCTCTTGGAACGTGGTCCAGGACGACACTTGCAAGCTCTGCAGTTCTCATCCTGAAAATGAGAATCACCTCCTTCACCTCTACAGCTTCTCTACCGTTGTTCTCGACCTCATCTCCAGGTGGTCCAGACAGCCTACCCCGTATCCATGCAACGGTGACATTTGGAATTGGCTTAGATCTCTCAAACCTCACAAGCATGACCTTGCTACCCATGTGCGTATCTCATCGATCACATGCTACATTTACTTCATCTGGAAGGCGAGAAATGATCTCATCTACAACAAGCGGTCCACTCACCCCGCAACGTGTGTCCATAATGCTATTCGAGCCACATAGAACTACGCTTCTAGTCATTGGAAGGATAGATCTCAAAACTCCCTCATGCGGACTAAGTTACTTGGCATTCATCTTTTGTTATTCTTGTGCTCTCTTTTCTATGTCTCTTATCACAGTCTAGTAGACCCCCTGTATATCCTTCCTTCTAGTACATAAACCTTTCAAAAAAAAACATCATGGTTTCCCTCGTTAGTAAACCCAAACTTATCAAAACTAAAACGCTTTATGAACATTTCTTTTGGCCTATCTCGACCTACATTGATTAGTGTAATCATCCTAATAAAATATAGTGCAAAACCTTTATAATGCTCCCAAAAGTATTCACCGGCGAACTAGGTAAGGAATCCTTGTGTACTATTTCTCTTAATTGCATTCTAATTCTAATAATCGGTATCAGATCTTGGTTTTTGCAGGAAACAAAAAATCACCGGTGAAAAATTCGATGAGATGGATTTTCAGGTTATAAAAGACGCAAATTAAGGCTTACTTAATACGGTAAAGATTTGTATTAATCTCTGAAGGAAAAACCGGAGAACATGAAGGACGGCGAATAAAAGTTGGTGGGCAGAAAAACGATAAGTGTGGTATGTTTGTAGTTATATAGCAATGTTGCACACCACATGATCAATTCAAAAGCGAAGAAGAAAACTTGAAACCATATCTAACATGTTTGAAAAACCTTACGCGGGAAATAAGGTTTAAGTGATGGATAAAAATGATGGTGGAAAAATATGTTAAAATGGATGTTATCGGTAACTTATATATAAAGCTTTTACTATTTCTTAAATGCAATTAAACACTTGTTGCGATTGTTTTAATGTGTCTTGAATACTTATATAGTGGATCTAGGATCGGACCTCCCCTCTCGAGATACTGTAGATATTTTTTTTCTAACTTGAACCGTGTAAATAACTCGTGTGTCGATCTTGCTTTATTGTTCTTTACATGTTCTTGCATTTATAAAGATTACATAATTGGCACTAGAGTTATTGTGATCTTATACTTTGTACTACATGCTTAAGTCTTCGATTTTCTACAAAGCTTATTTTTTTAGTAATCTTGAATTCTTTTGAAACCCTAGAGTTTGTATTCGTAGAATAGATTAAGGACCCGTTTGGTTTTAATTCCGAAATCGGAAACGGAATGGAAACGAATCTAGTCCATATGTATATTCTTGTTCATGAAAGTTTTTGGAAACATTCCTTGTGGTTTGAAGCAGTTGGAGTTGAATTGAATTACTTTTGATACCCTATAGGGAAACAAAATATGGGGAGGTAAATGCGTTTTGCATGAAAACACAAGGAATGATTCCATAAAATTTCATGAATAAGATACGCATATGGACTAAATTCGTTTTCATTCCATTTTCGTTTCCCGAGTTGGAACCAAACGGGCCCTAATTTCTTTCCCTTATCTAGTCTGAATATTTGATTGAAATATTAAGAAAATTTGTTTTTGCTTGTGTATTTTGGGTATGTCAAAAAACTTAGTAATAATGAAACCCTTTGATGGATGTAGTGACTTCACTGATAACACGATTTATGATCTAGATTTAGGTAATCATTTAGGTAGATTTCTCACTCATTCATGCATGGTTTAGCATTAGTTCAAGACGTTTCGCACTCAATTCATGTATTTTGTCGAGATAGACGTCTACACGGACTTGTGCGTGTTTTATAGGTATTTCGGGAAATTTAGGAGCTAAAACGATGCGTTGAGGATCGTTCATCTAGATGACACACCCTCGGACTCATTAGGACACAAATTAAGGGCTAAGGAGGACTCATGGAACCTTGCCAACACTAGCCATGCACCAAATCACAGCTTAATGATCAAAGGCGAAGTTTCTGCACAAAATCACGGTTCTCTGACACTCCACGGCCGTGGAATCAACCGTGGATTTTGCAAAATTCTTGTGACAGCTGTGCCACGACTCTCATGGCCAACTCATGCAAGTTTGTTATAAAAGTGGTCCTTCATGGGTTGTGAGAGGCAGCTGGGAGCATCTTGGAGCAGCTCATCCATTACCCATTTCTTCTAACAAAAATATCCTCTCAACAAGAAGATTTTCTAGGAAGGAAAGTGTCAAAAAGGAAGAAGAAAGACTCCATTGAAGAGGAGAAGAAGCACACTCACCATTGTCATTCTTGCTAGTTTTTGTAGTGAAGATTTCCGGATTCTATTTCTAGAGTTTTATGAACCTTTGAACCTTCTTTTGGAAGGGTTGTAAGTTGCTCTAATTCTATTTTCAGCTTGGTTTTGATTTAAGTTCACTTGTTCATCTCTTTTCTTTCATCATCTTGAAATGGATATTATGATTTTGTGTTTGTTTGTTTCGATTTCTATTATGAATGTTGTAGGCTAAATAGATGTGATTCTAGGGTAAGGAAAGGATGGTTATGGCTAAGGCTATGATAGGATGAACTTAGATTTACCTTTGGATGACTTGTGTTTTTTGAACGTATCCCCTGTTAGGAATTACGGGTGGTTCTTGGCAAACCACGACCGTGGTTTAGGTAGAACAAGCCGTGATTTTCCTGGTTCGGTGGATCTAATCTTAAGACTGCTAGGATGTGGAAATCCTAAGTGTTTGTTGAGTTAAATCTATCCTAGGGTGACCTAGTGTTAGCAACTAAGTGATAGGAAAGACTTACCCGGTAATCCTAACCCTTAGATTCCAAAGATAACAACCCTTAGGTAGTGGTGAGCCTAATAAGCCGCCATTGGATTAAGTGTGTTGGATGGTAGCCTAAGACTAACCCTTCCGAGACTTACCCGGTGAGGAAAGGTTGGATCCTTAGATAACGTTCCGGTTTGAGTAGAATTCCGTCCCTTAGGTTCTTAGAGACTTACCCGGTAATGAGACTTAGGGAATGGACTAGTAGATCATGAGACTTACCCGGTGATTGATCCCAATTTAGAAACACTTAACCCCAACATAGTTAATCCAAGGAATGAATAGATAGCTTGAGTCTTATGCCATAACCGGAACTTCCAATCCCTAGAATCCGTCTTTTCTTTCTTTGATCTATATCTTGTTTAGCTTGTTTCTTTGTTTTGATTCGTTAGTTTAGTAGATTGTTTACTTTTACATGAATTGTGATCTTTGATTGATCACCAAAAACCAACTAAAAACAATTGAGATTTTCATTTCTTTATCCCTTGCTCATTTCTTAACTTAGATCTTCACTAGACTTATTCATAAACCGAATCAATCTCACCTTAGTCTTTGTATTCGACCTCGGAATACTATCCACACTACGAACGTCCCGTACACTGCGGGTGCGCTAGGAGTTAGGAGAAATATAACGAGTATAAATTTAAGACTTATTGTGCACATATCCTGAGCGTAACAAGTTTTTGGCGCCGTTGCCGGGGACTAGGTCTAGATTGACTCTATTTTGTGATTGTTTCTAGTGTAGATCTTTCTTGTTGCTTTTGATCTCTTTTTTGTTTGTGTCTTTGCTTTTCAAGACATCTATTACTCTTTAGGTGTATGCGAAGATCTCGTGGAAAGGATTTAGCTCCATTCGATCCCGAACCGGAGAAAACCCTTCGATCTAGATCCAAGAACATCCGAAAAGAGAAAGAGATGGCCGGAAGAAACCTCCAAGCTGAATTGGATGAAGCCTTAGAGCAAATAAGGCTAAGAGATGAGCTCTTGGAGGAAGAAAGGAGACTTGCCAATGAGAGGCAAGAGGAAACTAGGAGGGAGATTGAGGAGATTAGGCAAGCCCTTGTTCAAGGGGAGCTTAATCGCCGACAACCTCCACCTCCACCACCACAACCGCAGCCGGCGGCCAATGTTAGGGTTGCTCCCATTACTATTGAGGAACCACAAACCCTAGGGAGACGTATGGATCCGGCACAAAGAGCACACCGACCGGGTGTAAATCTAGGAGATCCCGCAACCCACAACTATGAGCTCCGCCCTCAAGTTCTACAAATGATCCGGCATAATCAATTTGGAGGGATGGAAGGAGAGTCTCCTCATCAACACTTGATGAATTATGAGATCTTGATGGAGACTCTTAGACCGCCAAGATTGGAGAGCAACAACCATAAGCTTAGGGCTTTTTCCTTCTCTCTTAAGGATAAAGCCTTAGCTTGGTATCAATCTATTCCACAAGGGCGAGTTGGTACTTGGGAGGAGATGACAACCGAGTTTTTGACCAAGTTCTTCCCATCTTCCAAGACTACCGAATTAAGAGGGAAGATCAATGCCTTCGTGATGAAGGATAGAGAAAGTTTATTCAAGTCTTGGGAGAGGTTCAAAGATCTTCTTCTTGATTGTCCACACCATGGCATACCGAAAATTGAGCTATTGGAGATTTACTTCAAGGGACTTGATGAAGATAGTCAATTCAAGCTCCAATCTCTTTCCGGTGGGACTTTTATGGAGAAGCATGTAGATGAGGCTTGGGAGTTTGTAGAGAAGCAAGCTCTAGTAATTGAGAAGTACTCCCATAGGAAGAGTGAAGGAAGAAAGGCGGGAGCATATGAGGTGAGTGAGGTCACCATGAACAATTTCAAGCTTGACGCCATCAACAATGAGTTGAAGTCCTTGAGGGAGTTGTGTGCTACAACTTTGAAGAACCAAGCAACTCCTCAAGTGCTTCCACAAGCCAACTTGTCTTCCAAGGAGGAGGATGTGAATTATATGGGAAGGGGCAACTTCAACAATTACCAAGGCCCAAGGAGTTTCAACAACAACCGGCAATTCAACAATTACCGGCCCAACCACAACCATCCCGGATTTTCTTACTCTAATCCGGATGGAGCCTTGAACCCTCCCGCTTCCACAAGCTCAACTCCACCACCGAGAGCTTCACAAGAACCTCCACCCGGATTTACTCAACCTCCCAAGGATAGAACCGAAATAATGTTTGAGCAATTGCTAGGAAGGTTGAGCGGTCTTGAGAGCACCGTGACTTCAATCTCTAAGGCTCAAAAGGTCTTGGAAGCACAAGTGTTCCAAAAGGCGGGTGAAGCCCATAGAGATCCGGGAAAGCTTTCCGGAAGAACCGAAGACAACCCAAGAGGCCAAGTGTTGGCTATCACAACAAGGAGTGGGTTGAGTATGAAGGATCCTTTGCCCAAGGACCATTCTAAGGGAAAGCAAGTAGTGGTAGAAGAGGGAAGATTGCAAGAAGATGGAGGCACGAGCAAGGAAGTAGAGCCAACCTATGTGGCACCGCCTCCATACAAGTCACCGCTACCGTTTCCACAATCAAGAGCAAGAGCTCGTTTGGACAATCACTTTGGTAAATTCCTTGAACTAATGTCTAAATTTCATATTAACATTCCGTTCATGGATGCCATTTTAGGAATGCCGGCATATGGCAAGTTTTTGAAAGAGATACTCTCCAACAAAAGGAAGTTGGAGGAGTATGGGAAGATAAGAATGACCAAGAGATCCTCGGAATTGATCCAAACAATGAAGGAGGAAATGCCTCCCAAGCTAAGGGATCCGGGCTCTTTTTGTGTCCCAATAGGAGTGGGAGATGTGAAGTACGAGGCCCTTTGTGATCTTGGGGCAAGTGTAAGCATCATACCGCTTGCACTTTGCAACAAGGTTGGGCTAGGAGAGCCAAAGCCGGTCAAGATGACCCTCTATATGGCGGATCGTTCTATCACTCATCCGGTTGGGATTCTAGAGGACATTCCGAAGCAACTAGGAGGATTCTATGTGCCAATTGACTTTGTCGTCTTGGATATTCCGGCGGATTATCCGGTTCCCATCATCTTAGGAAGACCTTTCCTAGCCACCTCCGGATGCTTAGTGGATTGCAAGAACGGGACTCTCTCCTTCAACATTGGAGAAGAGAACATCAAGTTCAAGTTGTCCACCATGATGAAAGGGCCAACCCTTGATGAGGATGTCTTCAACATAATCGAGCATGAAGAATCTAGAGAAGTTGTGAGCTCGATCTTGATCAAGGATCCCTTGGAAAAGGTTCTTACCTTAAGTATGATGGAAGAAGGTGTTGAGGAGGCTTGCAGTGAAGAGATCAACGCTTTGGAAGCATTAGAAGAGGAGCCAAGAGGTGGATTTGAAAGCCACGAAAGGGTGTTGAACAGCTGTAAGTTCCACGGTCGAGATTCACACTCCACGGCCGTCAAACTTTCTAGACAACTCCGGGAAGCAAGCTTAGCAAGAACCACGGCCGTGGAAAATGAGCAAATCGTGTTTCCAGCCGTGGTTTTCCCTGAATCAACCCTTGATGGTGATCAAGCTTCTAGGAGCCTTGGAGGATCTTCATTTGCTTTGGATTCATCTCATCCAACCTTATTTGGATCGTCTTCAACCGATAAAGGTCCCCCCTCACTTGAACTTAAACCCCTCCCCTCTCATTTGAAGTATGCATTTCTTGGTGATAATTCTACATATCCTGTGATTGTTAATGCATGCTTGAGTGATGATGAACTTGCTAAGTTGTTGCATGAACTAAGATTGCATAGGAAAGCCATTGGTTATACTATTGATGATTAAGTTGGCATTAAACCGTCTTTGTGCATGCATTAGATAATGATGGAAGATAACCACAAACCTTCTATTGAACATCAAAGGAGATTGAATCCCATAATGAAAGAGGTAGTCAAAAAGGAAATCATTAAGTTGCTAGATGCGGGAATTATCTACCCTATCTCGGATAGTAAGTGGGTTAGTCCCGTTCATGTAGTTCCTAAAAAGGGTGGGATGACGGTAGTGACTAATGAGAACAATGAACTAATCCCAACTAGGACGGTTACAGGGTGGAGGATGTGCATTGATTATAGGAAATTGAACATGGCCTCTAGGAAAGATCACTTCCCTCTCCCCTTCATTGACCAAATGCTAGAAAGGTTAGCTCAACACTCTCATTTTTGCTATCTAGCTGGCTATAGTGGATTCTTCCAAATCCCTATCCACCCCGATGACCAAGAGAAAACAACTTTTACATGTCCATGGGGTACTTTTACATATAGGAGAATGCTATTTGGGCTGTGTAATGCACCCGCCACCTTCCAAAGGTGTATGATGGCTATCTTTTCGGAATACATAGAAAATATCATGGAAGTGTTCATGGATGATTTCTCTGTTTATGGTTCTTCTTTCGATGATTGCTTGGCTAATTTGTCATTAGTGTTGCGAAGATGTGAGGAGACAAATCTTGTCTTAAATTGGGAAAAATTCCACTTCATGGTAAGTGAAAGGATTGTGTTAGGACACTTGATGTCTAACCGTGGCATAGAGGTTGATAGGGCCAAAATTGAAACGATAGAGAAGTTGCCACCACCTACCTCGGTGAAGGGGGTAAGGAGTTTCTTAGGGCATGCCGGTTTTTACCGGAGGTTTATTCAAGACTTCTCTAAAATTTCTAAGCCTCTCACTAACCTACTAATGAAGGATGTTGATTTTGTCTTTTCCAAAGATTGTCTTGAAGCCTTTTGTAGGTTGAAGAACGCCTTGATCTCCGCACCTATCATGCAACCTCCGGATTGGAGTCTACCATTTGAGATCATGTGTGATGCAAGCGATGTAGCCGTTGGGGCTGTTTTGGGGCAAAGGAAAGAAGGGCGTACTCATGCTATTTATTATGCTAGCAAGACGCTAGATGATGCCCAACTCAATTATGCTACTACCGAGAAGGAGTTGCTAGCGGTGGTGTATGCATTTGAGAAGTTCCGCTCCTACCTTGTTGGAGCGAAGGTCATAGTTTATATGGATCACGCTGCGATCCGTTATCTACTTACAAAGAAGGATGCCAAACCAAGGTTGATTCGGTGGATCCTCCTTCTTCAAGAGTTTGATTTGGAAATACGGGACAAGAAGGGATCCGAAAACTCCGTGGCGGATCACCTTAGTAGACTCCCACCATTAGAGCTTGAAAAAGACAACATCCCGATAGATGACTCATTCCGGGATGAGCAATTGCAAATGGTGGAGGAATGCTTGTTCCAAGTGTCTAGAGGAAGTGAGACATGGTACGCCGACATCGTGAACTACTTAGTGTGTGAGGAAGTGCCTCCCGGATTAACATATGCACAAAGGAAGAAGTTCTTCAACGATGTGAGACACTACTATTGGAGTGAACCACTTCTATTCAAGAGAGGGCCGGATGGGATGTTTAGAAGATGCATACCGGAAGATGAAGTGGAGAGTGTGATCCGGCATTGTCACTCCTTACCATGTGGAGGCCATGCTAGCTCACACAAAACGTGTGCAAAGGTATTGCAATCCGGTTTTTATTGGCCTAACTTGTTTAGAGATGTGCAAGGTTTTGTAGCGGCATGTGATGCTTGCCAAAGGACGGGCAACATCTCAAGGAGGAATGAGATGCCCTTGAACAACATCCAAGAAGTCGAGATTTTTTATGTGTGAGGTGTGGACTTCATGGGACCATTTCCTTCTTCATGTGGCAATCTCTACATCCTATTGGCGGTGGACTATGTGTCAAGATGGGTGGAGGCGATCGCCTCTCCTACAAATGACGCCAAGGTGGTGGTACGGTTCTTCAACCGAGTGATCTTCCCTAGGTTTGGAACACCAAGGGTGATCATTAGTGATGGAGGGAAGCACTTCACAAATAGGAATTTTGGGGCACTTTTGGCTAAGTATGGGGTGACTCATAAGGTGGCAACACCTTACCATCCCCAAACTAGTGGCCAAGTGGAGATCTCCAACCGAGAGATAAAGGCCATCCTTGAGAAGACGGTGTCTAGAACTAGAAAGGATTGGGCTATGAAGCTCAATGACGCATATATTGTGGGCATATAGAACCGCCTTCAAGACACCAATTGGAACCACTCCTTACAAATTAGTCTATGGCAAGTCTTGCCATCTTCCGGTGGAAATGGAGCATAGAGCTTATTGGGCCATTAAGTGGCTAAATTTTGACCTCAAGGAGGCGGGAGAGAAGAGGTTTCTTGATATAAACGCCCTTGAGGAGATCCGGTTGGAAGCCTATGAAAATGCCCGGATCTACAAGGAGAGAACCAAAAGATGGCATGACAAGAGAATCATCCCCAAGGAGTTGAGTGAAGGAGATCTTGTCCTTCTCTTCAACTCAAGGCTAAGGCTCTTTCCCGGAAAGCTCAAATCAAGATGGACCGGGCCATATGTGGTGAAGAAGATCTTTCCCCATGGAGCTATTGAGATAGGAGGGGAGCATTGTGGGAATTTCAAAGTAAATGGGCATCGCTTGAAGAAGTATATTCCAGGAGCCCCGGTAGACATGATTGCCCCGCTTCACCTTGAATAGACGCTCCCGAGTTTGGTCAAGCTAATGACCTTAAAGAAGCGCTTGGTGGGAGGCAACCCATTGGTAACATTTTTCCTTTTTCGTTTTGTTCTCGTTCTTAGATTTTTCTATCTTTGTGTGTGTTTTGTCTACTTTGTGTGTGCTAGAGCATTAGTAGCATCGGAAGCCTTTCTTGGAATGTGAATGATGATGATGAACACCTCACCAATTATGGGTAGAGCGGACGCGGAACTTGGACGGCTAGCGGTGCCTAGCGCGGGTCCCGAAGCTTTGATGAATGCTTAGAGCTCTCTACCATGGTTGATAGGATCATCCAACATCGATTCACTTGAGAAATCCCAAATACCATAGCAAACCATTTTTACATTGTGAGAACCTTCTTTCACTCTCTTTACTTGTATACCACATTGGGGACAATGTGTTTCTAAGTATGGGGTGGGGTTCGCATGATCTTTTGCATGATGAGCATCTAGGATAGCTTAAAATTCGCACATGTCTTGCATTGTACATACTTAAATCGAAAATCCCATAAAAATCAGAAAATTTAAAACTTTTTGTGCTTCTAGGCTTGGATATGATCCTAATGATGAAATCTTGTCTTGTGAATTGGCTATGGATGGCCTTATGTGTTGAATTGATAAATGCATATGTGGACTTGAACTACTTCTCTTGAATTCTATGAATGATTTGTGACCATGATTATTGCCTAAAATGGATTGAGTATTGAAAGTCGAAATTACATGATAGTTCTTGCATACCATCTAGGAATGAATGAGGCATTTCATCTTTCTCTACTTCTCATCTTGATCATGATTGCTTAAGCACCTCAATTGGTATAAAATTGACCTCTTTTAACCCATCCGGGAATAGGAGCATGCTAGTGTGTTGAAGTGTGTGAAAAGCAAGTGTAGGGTAAAGTTATTGATGAAAGGAATGTCATGAATGAAAATGCTGAAATTATTGTGGAAGTGTAGCCAACAATATAGGTTTGGGGGCGTTGGTTCAAATGACAAGTAACTCGGTACACTTCACATAATCGGGTGTTGGTGCCTTGCCAAAGTCAAATGAACCAATAGCCCTAACGAGCTTTGGTATGTGTGCCCGGTGTGGATGCACCTCGAAAAAAATAGAAAAAGGCCGAGGATGGCTAATCACCGAGGTTTCGGCTATTGTACACCAATGCCATTGTCTCAAAAATAAGTCAAGAAAAAGAAAAGAAAGCAAGATAAGGAAAAATATACACTTGAGGGAAGTTGATCGAGGACAAGAAAGTGAAGTTAGTTCCATTCCCGGATTAGCATCACATAACCTAGAGAATTCCCCACCCAATCACAACGTTTCTTGGCCTTTTATGTCACAAGACCTTATGACCTACTTGCATGTTTGTGAGACTTAGTAATCTAGATTGGAAATACTCTTGATCTTCTTGACATCTTCATCCTTACATCTCATGCATGCTTTTGAGTTAAGTACAATTGTCTTTCCATGCCTTCATTTGTTTGATACATAATTGCTTATCAAATTGCCATTGAACATGACTATGAAGGTGATCCAATAGTAGAAGCACAAACCCAAAAAGATTTTGCCGTTTTTCTGCATACATAAATCATGCTATCTCGTATTCTATAGTTGAGCATTTGCTCGGGGACGAGCAAACCTTAAGTATGGGGTATTTTGATAACACGATTTATGATCTAGATTTAGGTAATCATTTAGGTAAATTTCTCACTCATTCATGCATGGTTTAGCATTAGTTCAAGACGTTTCGCACTCAATTCATGTATTTTGTCGAGATAGACGTCTACACGGACTTGTGCGTGTTTTATAGGTATTTCGGGAAATTTAGGAGCTAAAACGATGCGTTGAGGATCGTTCATCTAGATGACACACCCTCGGACTCATTAGGACACAAATTAAGGGCTAAGGAGGACTCATGGAACCTTGCCAACACTAGTCATGCACCAAATCACAGCTTAATGATCAAAGGCGAAGTTTCTGCACAAAATCACGGTTCTCTGACACTCCACGCCCGTGAAATCAACCGTGGATTTTGCAAAATTCTTGTGACAGCTGTGCCACGACTCTCATGGCCAACTCATGCAAGTTTGTTATAAAAGTGGTCCTTCATGGGCTGTGAGAGGCAGCTGGGAGCATCTTGGAGCAGCTCATCCATTACCTATTTCTTCTAACAAAAATATCCTCTCAACAAGAAGATTTTCTAGGAAGGAAAGTGTCAAAAAGGAAGAAGAAAGACTCCATTGAAGAGGAGAAGAAGCACACTCACCATTGCCATTCTTGCTAGTTTTTGTAGTGAAGATTTCTGGATTCTATTTCTAGAGTTTTACGAACCTTTGAACCTTCTTTTGGAAGGGTTGTAAGTTGCTCTAATTCTATTTTCAGCTTGGTTTTGATTTAAGTTCACTTGTTCATCTCTTTTCTTTCATCATCTTGAAATGGATGTTATGATTTTGTGTTTGTTTGTTTCGATTTCTATTATGAATGTTGTAGGCTAAATAGATGTGATTCTAGGGTAAGGAAAGGATGGTTATGGCTAAGGCTATGATAGGATGAACTTAGATTTACCTTTGGATGACTTGTGTTTTTTGAACGTATCCCCTGTTAGGAATTACGGGTGGTTCTTGGCAAACCACGACCGTGGTTTAGGTAGAACAAGCCGTGATTTTCCTGGTTCGGTGGATCTAATCTTAAGACTGCTAGGATGTGGAAATCCTAAGTGTTTGTTGAGTTAAATCTATCCTAGGGTGACCTAGTGTTAGCAACTAAGTGATAGGAAAGACTTACCCGGAAATCCTAACCCTTAGATTCCAAAGATAACAACCCTTAGGTAGTGGTGAGCCTAATAAGCCGCCATTGGATTAAGTGTGTTGGATGGTAGCCTAAGACTAACCCTTCCGAGACTTACCCGGTGAGGAAAGGTTGGATCCTTAGATATCGTTCCGGTTTGAGTAGAACTCCGTCCCTTAGGTTCTTAGAGACTTACCCGGTAATGAGACTTAGGGAATGGACTAGTAGATCATGAGACTTACCCGGTGATTGATCCCAATTTAGAAACACTTAACCCCAACATAATTAATCCAAGGAATGAATAGATAGCTTGAGTCTTATGCCATAACCGGAACTTCCAATCCCTAGAATCCGTCTTTTCTTTCTTTGATCTATATCTTGTTTAGCTTGTTTCTTTGTTTTGATTCGTTAGCTTAGTAGATTGTTTACTTTTACATGAATTGTGATCTTTGATTGATCACCAAAAACCAACTAAAAACAATTGAGATTTTCATTTCTTTATCCCTTGCTCATTTCTTAACTTAGATCTTCACTAGACTTATTCATAAACCGAATCAATCTCACCTTAGTCTTTGTGTTCGACCTCGGAATACTATCCACACTACGAACGTCCCGTACACTGCGGGTGCGCTAGGAGTTAGGAGAAATATAACGAGTATAAATTTAAGACTTATTGTGCACATATCCTGAGCGTAACATTCACCATGTGAAAGTGAAGATGAGGGTTGTCTTGACAAAGGAGAAATGTCATAAAGACATCACTGAAGTGTGTTGCTATTGTTAATGTTGATTCTAATGTTTGCATCTTAGACTCTAGATGTAACATGCATGCCTCTTATGATAAATTTTTATTTAGCTCTTACGTGAGTTTGATATGAGGATGATGTTATTTAGGTGATAATATTATCCTAGCTATTAGGCGGTCAGAAATGTCCCTATATTCATGTATGATGGTAAAATTAGAGTACTTCAAAATGTTACATGAGTTCATGATTGAGAAGGGACTTAATGAGTAAATATGTATTAGATAATCTAAAATGTAATATTAATACTAATAATGTGATAAGAGAAGTCATAAGGAATGAAACAACTCGTATAAAAAGTATTAAAAAGGGGAGAAATTGGTCTAATAAGGTCTTTTTATATAGGTGATACAAATTAGGACCCTTATAATTAAAATTAAGTTTAAAAATTAATCAAATTATTTTTAATCGTCCACGTTTAAAGGCACGATAATCACCCATCATTTACGCAATTTAATTACTTATTGAAAATCTATTCAGCGTATCGCTATACCTCGCTCGCTCGCTATTCTTCCCGGGCCTTCGGCTCAAAAGGAGCTCGTCATGCTCGGTCCTTAGCTCATCGTATCGGTATGCCTAAATTTATTGTCTTATTATAACAAGATCCCAAAACCAACCCTGAGTTTAATCACCACCCTAAATGCTCATCTCCCAATATCACTCACCTTACCTTCGCCAATGACCTTCTCCTTCTATGTAGAGGCGATCTTCCTTCAATTAAGATCCTGAAAGACATGCTGGATAGTTTTGGGGCTATATCTGGGTTCAGGATTAACCCAGCCAAATCCCTTCTCTTCATTGAAGGAATGAACGACGCTGATATTGAAAGGGCGGTTAACACCACTAGCATGCCCATTGGGACCCTCCCTTTCCTCTACCTAGGAGTGCCTATTGGATGCAGAAGACTAGAGATTCGTGACTATCTTCCCTTGATCCATAAGGTCACTAGACGCATACAGTCATGGGGTACTAAGTCTCTCTCCTACGCAGGTAGAGCACAACTTATTAAATCTATTCTCTTCTCTATTAACCAATACTGGAGCTCCTCGTTCTTGATCCCGGCGAAGGTCATTAGCGTGATCAATGGTCTCATCCGATCCTACTTTTGGTCGGGTGTGGAGAATAGTAGGAGAGCTCTTGTTGCTTAGACCGTGGTCTGCTCCCCTAAATCGAGCGGTGGTCTTGTCTTTATGGACCTCAACGCTAGAAACAAGGTTGCGCTTGCTAGGCTTATCTATGACATTGATAGGGGCGGAAGTAACATTTGGTCCCAGTGGATCAAACACCATTTGATTAAGAGAAGTAGAAGTATATGGAATTGTAGCCCCAAACCCCACCACAACGCCTTTTGGAAGAACCTGCAGAAAATCAATGATGAAATTCCAATTCCTCCCACTAGTCACAAGAGAGGTGACTCTTTAACCAATCCTGATGGCAAGTTCTCTCACAAAAACGCCTACACTATTTTCAAACCTGATAACCAACTCGCCCTCCCAAATCCTTTCGAGGCAATCTGGCTCAACTCCAATATTCCAAAGTGTAGCTACATCTCATGGTTAGTTGCGCATAGAAGATTGATAACCCTTGCAAAAATAAAAGCTTGGAACATGACTGATAATGATTTGTGTAAGCTTTGTAATAGTAGTGATAAGATTGATGACCATCTCTGGAACCACTGCAGTTATGGTTGGCTTGTGCTCGACATAGTCTCCCGTTGGACTAAGATCCCCTATCTTGCCCCTTATTTCTACAACATCTGGAACTGGCTTGGTACTTGTGACCACCATAAATCAAACCTGTTGGATAGCATCCGGATTGCCTCCATTACCTCTTTTATTTACAATGTCTGGATTGCTAGGAACAACATGTTGTACAACAACAGCTTCACGAGAGCTGTGGACTGTGCTGTTGTGATCATAAGATCAACAAAGATCCATTTCGAAAGTAACTGGAAAAACAAGTATTTCTCTACTCTTCAGTCAACTAGGCTACTGAACATCCGGTTTACATAATCTCTCCTCCCTCCCTTCCTACCTTTATTGTGTTCTTATCTCTTGAATCATGATCTTTGTCTCTGTAATATATCTTTATCTTAATACAATTAAATTTAAAAAAAAAAAAATCCCAAAACTAATCTATTCAGCGTATCAAACGAAATTACCATTCCCCTTTTAGCATTGTTTACTTAAAAAAGCAAAAATAAAAAATTACTACAACTAGAAGATTTAGGATTATCATCAACATTCATGATTTCACATTTAAATACCCCCAATTTGTTCTCGGTTCATCATTCTTACTAGTCAAATCGACAAATTTTGTTTGTAGCCAATAGCCATGGAATTCAAGCGTTTCATCTTTTCTCTTCTCGTTGTCGGCGTTCTCTCATCAGCCGCAACCTCCACCGCAAGGCTCGTCGGAGGTTACAATCCGATCAAGGATCCTAAGGATCCGTACGTGGTGGAGATCGGAAAGTTTGCAGTGAGTGAGCACGACAAAGAGGCGTCGGACAACTTAGCCTTCGTCAGCGTGGTGAGCGGCGAAGAACAAGTAGTTGCCGGAACTAACTACAAGCTCAACATCATGGCTAATATCCCCAACTTACTTTGTTCCGGTAAGGTGTACCAGGCGGTTGTCTACGATGGATTGTCGGAGATGTCCCGGAAACTCATTTCCTTCACGAAATCAGAGAGTAACGACAATTCTCCACAATGTACCAACAATGTCTAATGCTGGAAAACGATTATAGAAATACAACAAAATAAAGTTTTGTCCCGGCAATCATTTTTATATCGAGATATTCATTAATGGTCGATTGTTTAAATTTTAGTAGATCCATTGTGGACATCTGAGATCTGTATCACAAGTAATTAACATATTTAATGGCAATCAAGCTACAAAAGAGTTAAACAATAAAAGCTGGTGGTGTTGCAACTTGCTTGTGGCGATCAAGGAATAGTAGGTTCGGAGCCACCCATTTTATTTGTGGTAAAATATTATCTCGTTCTAACTTGTTCGTTGTTGATTACTAGTTGAAAAGTGTTGTATTACCGGAACGAGGATCGGTTACAGCCCAACTCAGGAGAACAGTGGTCTCGATGTCGGAACTGTCTTCGCCAGAAGCCCCGTCGAGCCTAGACAAGGATGGTCGTGACGCCGGCTACTCGTTCCCGTCGACTACACTGGTCTCCTCGTCGCCGACTGTATTGCAAGTCAAAAACGCTCAGAACCGGTAAACCGGAGGGGAGGGAGGGAAGGGTACCGATGACTCACCTTGAAGAGCTACGGTTTCGTGTCCTGTTGCTCGTGAAGAAGAGGGAACGCCACTCGATCCTGTGCTTTTACTGCTGCTTGAAGGGAACGTGCGGCACAGGGAAGATCTTTTAGGTCTTGGAGTAAGGCAGGATCTTGCCGGTTGAATACGCTCGAAATAAATGGGTAGTAGGAGAGAGAAACGGTTTTAGGGGTTAATAATCAAAGTTGTTGGGAGGGAGAAGAAAGAGGTGTGGGTGGGCCCGCCTCATTTGCTGAAGGAGAAAGTGGGCCGCCCACCACTACACAAGGATGGGGCCTTGCCTACTGGGCCCATTAGGCCGGGTAAAGGAAGAAAAGAGAGATGGAATAAGGTCCAAAATAGTTCTATTAAAATCGATAACCGTAGTTCGGATGTTCTAAAATCCGAACTAAAATATTTCGGTTCCCAAATTCGAGATAAAATATTCCCAGTATTACACCGGTTTGGACCACATTTTATGGTTCGGTTTATCAACCGAACCGCAAACCGCAATGCTTAAATTCATGGACCATTAACCGAACCGGGTAGTTGTGGTTCGGTTGCGATTTGGACCGCTTTTTGCGGTTTCGGTTCATTTTAGTAAACCTAACCAACTTATGTCCAGCCCTACATAGAAGAAGAGTTGGAAGTAGTGGCCTGTATGAACAACAGTTGGAAGCAACGGCTTGAGGCTCTTCGACTACGGTGGCCTCCACGGAAGAAGAGAGCGTCGGAAATCAGGGGGTCAACGGAGGAAGAGTTGGAAGTAGTGGCATCAAGGAAGAAGAGAGCTCTGAAAATCAAGTAAGAGAAGGTCTTTGATATACTTGGTAATAGAACATAAAAATGATGAAAAGTACGGGCAACACTACCTTTTCTCTTTAAAAATGCTCTTCAAAAACACAAACCGTCACTTACGTTAGTGTTTCAAAAATACTAGCAAAAACAATAAGCACTAGCCTATTTTGCAATAACAAAAATTATAAAATATTTTACATTACTAAACACTAGTGTTTAGCACCCAACAAATAAGTCTTAGATCCACTTTTATTTGAAGGATAACTAAAAACTAGGGTTTTGGATACCATGTTGTTGGTGTAGGGGGTCACAACCATCGATTGTACCATAGCCTTGCCTTATCGACGGTGGTATGGTTGTCACTAGCAAAAGGTTTATTCTTTTCAATTTCAGTCTGATATCGAGATATCAAGGCTTCATGCCTAGGAGTTGGCTTGTCTAAATCCGTCATACTTTTCGTGAGGCTAATGTTGTTGCCGATCATTTGGCCACCATTGTCTCTGCTTATCCTTTAGGCTATTTTTCCTTCAAAACACACCGAATTTTTTAGTTCACATGTTAAAAAAGATGCTCGCAAAGTAGCGACCCACATGCTTGTCACTTGTTAAATTTGGTTATGTATAAATAAATGTACGAACACCACTATGATCTTCCCATACTCGTAGCCAAAAAATAACATGTTAATTTTTAATATTTCATCTCCTTCGTCAATTTCATCTTCAATTTTTTAATTACCATTACCAAACATGTCTTATATTACCTTGTGAAAGATTAAGTCTTCTTTTATATCATAAACTATACGAAGAAGAAAGCTTATTCAATATATATTACAAATTCCATAATGTAACGCTTGAGGTGATGCATAACAATCAATGACCAAAGAAAGAGCCTCCATGATACTCAAGCCTCTCTACAAAGAATCCTCCATGCCTCCTCCTTGCATGAGAGGGAGCGAGACATCACTACTAACCTCAATGGGAAACTGGACAGCCTACGCATCACCCTTGCTCAGCTCTCTAAGAGCAGATGGATCAAATACGGAGACCAGTGTGAATCCTACTTCTTCAGAAGCATCAAGTCCATGCAATGCTTTAACAAAATCACTGCCATTAGAGACTGCAATAACACCCTCACCCATGACTCGGACTCCATTTCAATCACTCTCCTCCACCACTTCACCTCCATCCTCAACCCTACCAGCACCCCTACCCTTACCTCAATCCCAAACCTTCCCCTACCAACCCTAAACACAAATGACATTGATTTTCTCTCTTTGCAGGTCACCTCGGATGAAATCAAAAGAGCTCTCTTCAACATTGGAGATAACAAAGCACCCGGACCAGACAGTTACAATGCTCACTTCTACAAAAAAGCATGGACCATCATTGAAGCCGACTTCATCACTACTATTAAGGACTTCTTCACCAACGGGAGGCTGCTTCGACATATCAATCACACATCAATATCCCTCATTGCCAAAAAGGATAACCCAATAACACCATCTGATTTCCGACCAATATCCTGTTGCAATACAACGTATAAAACCATAGCCAAGATCCTTGCTTCTCGCATCAACTCCGTTCTCCCCCGCATTATTGGCTCCTACCAAGGTGCGTTTGTCAATAAGAGATCCATCAAACACAATATCCTCATCTGCCAAGAGCTACTCAACAAGTATAATAGGAAGCACATCTCACCTCGCGCTACAATGAAGATCGACATCACAAAGGCGTTTGACACCATAGACCATGAGTTCATCCTCAACTGCTTCCACAAGATGGGCTTCCCTGATCATACAATCCACCTCATCAAGGAATGCATCACCTCAATCACTTACTCTCTCAACTTAAATGGGTCTCTTGTTGGTCACTTTAAAGGCTCAAGGGGCCTAAGACAGGGTTGCCCACTCTCACCACCCCTCTTCATCATAGCCATGGAATACCTCTCAACCCTGATTACCTCAAATACCTCCAACCCAACCTTTAACATCCACCCCAAATTCCGCAACCCCCGTATAACCCATCTTTGCTTCACTGATGACATCATGTTGTTCAGTCGAGCAGATCTCCCATCCATCCTCACTCTCAAAACTACCCTTGACACCTTCGGTGAGATATCAGGACTCAAAATCAACCCTTCAAAATCATCTATCCTCCTGGGGGTTGTCTCTGACTCCTTACGTGACCAAATCTCCCAAGCTACTAACTTCTCTCTGAGCTCTCTCCCTTTTCATTATTTGGGAGTTCCAGTGGGATGCAGACGGCTTTCCATCCATGACTACCAACCCCTCATAAATAAGATCACCAGCAGGATCCAATCTTGGAGCGCAAAACTGTTATCATATGCAGGTAGAGCCCAATTGATCACATCGATACTTGCTGCTATGAACTACCACTGGTGTACCATCTTTCAAATATCATCTCTCATCCTCAACAAAATCCAAGCCCTCCTCCACTCCTTTCTATGGTCTGGCAAGGAGTGCAGTAAACGAGCACTTGTGGCATGAAACACTATTTGCACCCCAAAAGAGATCGGAGGCCTCGGTTTCCTTGACCTTAATGCCAGAAATAAAGCCTGCCTTTCCCAGCTCTGATATGATTTTGACAGTAACGATGATAATCTTTGAAAGAGCTGGGTTAACCATAACATCCTGAAAAGAGAATCAATCTGGAGTTACCAAGCCAGTCAAAACAATAGCTACTTTTGAAAATGCATTGCCAAGTTAGAGATGATCTCCCTCCATCCCCTCCTGAATGCAGGCGCATTAGCACCATTACCAACACCGATGGCTCATTCTCCTCCAAGAAAGCCTATATCCACTTCAGAACCGCAACCCTCCCCTCAGCTCCTCCGATCTGTAAAATAATATGGAGTAAGTACAACATTCCTAAATGCCAATTCATTGCCTGGTTGGCCAACTTAAAAAAGCTCCCCACCCTCTTTAAGCTACTCCACTGGAATACTATCAACTCCGATGTGTGCAGGCTTTGTAACTACGGCCATGAAGACGAGGATCATCTTTGGTCTCAATGCTCCTACACTTCCCTTGTGCTCGATATTATTTCAAAGATGGACAAGAACCCCGTATCCAGCTCCCTACTTGCAAAACCTCTGGGTTGGCTTAGATCCAACGGGACTCCCAGGAAGAAGCTGCTCGACTACACCCGCATTGCCTCTCTCACTGTCTTCATCTACTTCTCGTGGAAGGCCAGAAACAACTTAATCTACAACAACTCCTTCACTAGGCCCATTAATTGTGCTGATGAAGCAATCCGAGCTATTAAACTTCACATCGGTCACCACTGGAAGGACAGATCGGATGACTCTATTGCAACGGCCCGACTACTCGGGATCCACCTAAGCTAGCCTTTATCTTGTTTCGTTCTACCTGATAACATTAAATTATGCTCTTGCTCCCTTTCCCTATCTCCCATATGTATATTCATATTACAAATACAATCCTATTAAATGTTAATTTTAAATAAAAAGACAAATATTTTATGTAATTTTACACTATTTTGTTTCTCGTGGTCGACGACTCGATGCACGTATCTTCATCTTCCTATCCACACAGATTTATCTGCAAATTGTCAGAAAACCTTCAAATCATATGCATAAACAACAATACAGTATTCCATTTTTCATGAACCGCCTATCATTTCAAATTAAAACTCAACATGACATTCAAATAGACTTGAATTCAAATTCAATGATTCAACGTGTACTACGCGACGCCCCTTCATACCAATTTGTAGTCTTCCGATGCAGAAATAAAAATTGTTAATTTAATCAAACATGGCTCTAAAGTTTATTCCCTTTATCTGATACTGCAAAAGATTCCCATATTCTGCCCTTTTTGTCTTAACAGATAAGACCATCCAAACTTGTCTTCCTCTTCCCCAATCTCACCTAATCTTCTGCTCTTTCTCTGTTATGGATTCTCATTTCAACAAACCGCTACAACCTATAATGGATTTTACAGAAAACTTGCAGAAATGTCATGACTACCTAAAGGCATTGGAGGAAGAAAGGACCAAAATTGAGTTGTTTCAGCGTGAGCTTCCTCTGTCGCTTGACCTTATTACTCGAGGTAATTTCGCTAAACCTAGATGATTGCCATTGAAAACGTCTGTTTTGTAATTACTTAGGTTTTTGGGGTTTTGAGCAGCTATTGAGGCTTTTAAACAGCAAAAATCAAGCATAAACACTGAATGCTCTGAAGAAACTACTAGTGATGGACCTGTATTCGAAGAATTCATGCCTATTAAGAGGAGCTGTTCATCTAGAGAAAAGAAAGGAGATGTTGATGTTGAGCTTGATTCTGGTGAAGGGAAGAAATTAGATTGGCTTAGATCTGTTCAGCTATGGAACCAAGGCATAGATCCACCCACTGAAGAGGTTTCGTTGATTAAATCCCCAAATTTTTTGAATTTGAATGTGTTTTGGGTTGATTTGGAGTATTATTTTTGAATTTGGGATAATGATTGTATTTACAGGAGCATCAAATTAAGCAGTCAGTTATTGAAGTGAAGAAAAATGGGGGTGCATTCCATCCTTTTAAGAAAGAAATTAAAACTACCACCTCAGTGAGTCCCACGGCCGCCACCGTGGGTGGTGGTGATAAGGAAGGAGAAGAGGGCGAACCAAGGAAGGCGAGGAGATGCTGGTCGCCGGAGCTGCATCGGAGGTTTTTGAATGCTCTTCAGCAACTTGGTGGATCACATGGTAAGTTAAGTTTTGAGAATTTGATTAGATTTTAGTAATTGTTGTCGTAATTATGTTGATTTTTTGAGTTTTTTTGCAGCTGCAACTCCGAAGCAAATTAAAGAGCTGATGAATGTGGATGGACTTACAAATGATGAAGTTAAGAGCCACTTGCAGGTTTGTATTTGGTAATTAAGCTAGTTTTGGGGACCAAATGCGAAATTCTAATAGTTAAATTATATCTCTTTCAGAAATTCCGGCTGCATAGTAGAAGACCGGCGGCGGCGGCGGCAGCAGCAACGCAAGCGCCTCAGTTTTTCGTGGTCGGAGGCATATGGGTACCTCCAGCGCGACAAACAGGTGGCATGCCAGCTGGGATTCTGGTCCCAGTGGCAGCCGAAGCTCCAGCTGTGTTGCCACATCATCATGATGAAGCACAGAAAGAAGAAGAGAAGGTAAGGAGCACATCATCGGAAAGTGCTCGGTGTAACTCGTCGGTCACTTCACCGTCTTCCCCGGCATAGGTGCCGCTGTTAGTTCAGACGTGTTGGTAGCATACTGCTTTTGTTGTAACGATATACATAGTTATGTGCATTTTGGAAGAGTGACATCAAAGAAGTGAGGATAGTTTGTTTATGGTGCATCATTCAATATTGAAGTTGAATGATAGATAATACACTACACATTTTTACCCCCTTCTACTTACTTCTTAATAGGACCCAATCAATTGACAATATGAATAATCTTTAGACTTATATGATAGACTCACATACCTCGTATAATCATTGTAGATATCACAAGTTCATCATATATACAGATTCCGTTCTACACCATAATATTAGGATCCCGATAAAAAAAAATTGTTTATCCTAACCTATAAAGAAGTTAAAGTGAACTTTTGATATCCACAATGATTATATCAAGTATGGTTTTAATATAATTACAAGAGTTTTTGAACGTGAACATCAATTCGGTTCGATCATATACTATAATCTCAATCTACAACTAAACACGTCTAATTTATAACGTTAAAAAAATAAGATAGTGTATGTTTTGGTGAATTTATAAATAAGTAAGAAGTATTAGCATACAAGAATAAGATAGTGAAAGGAGATTAATAATTTATTTGCAACGTTGAGGACAAGTTAAGTTATGGCCTGCCATCAGAATATTCGGGTATACTAAAAGAATATATTTTTACTTATATTTTATCGTTGTAATCTTTTATTTAATAATAAGTATATTCCTAAGTTTTTTACATTATCTTCTCTAAAAAGAAGCTCAAACTTCTAGAATTCGTGTGTATAGTTTAAATATGTTAATAATAGGAAAAATAACAAGGAACAGAATCTTTAATTAGACGTTCTAATTTAATTACATTTTAAATTAATTGAGTTAAATTTAACACAGTTTTTTTTAAAAAAAAAATTCTTAACACCTTTTTCTTTCATTTTGTCATACTATCTTCTTTAAAATATTTTATTCATATTATTAAATATAATACTTTTTAATAGTTTTTAGGTTTGAAAGTAAACTTTTTAACATCAAAATCTTAAAATTAAAGATTTTTCATAAGACGTATCAATAGAAAATTTTATTCATATCAATAAAAAGGCTTTTAGTACGAAAACAAATGACCAATCACCATCCTTTCATTTGTTTATTGTGACGGTGTCCTTTGGCAGAGATTATAGGGCCAAATGCCCTTTGATCAACCATAAACCTAACCCAATTATATATTTCTTGTGTGGATCGATTATTAAAAGTTGGGTCAATTATGTAAATCAACTTAGAATATGCTGTTTTTTTAAAAAAAATGCCCATAATTATAAAATTATACAAAATTATTGGTAAAAATTAGGGAACAATTTAGGTACAGAGGGTTGTTATAGTGCGACATTATGGAGTAATTTGGGTCGTTGGTTCAATGATCTACATTTATCTATGTCATTTAACGAATCAAAAGAATTTAAGAGATGTAGTGACAATTTTGTAATTTTTAGAAGGTAGAGGTAATTTATTTTTTTAAAAAAAATTTATAAAGGAAAAGTGGTGACATTTTTATAAACTTCATGAAAAAACTATAACAATTATTATCGCATTTCATAATTTTTAAAACAATTTGTTCAAAAAGATAAACTATCAATGATATTTTCTATAGTTAGTTCATGTATTGTTTGTTATTATGAGTTATGTTTTAATGATTTTTTTGCTTGTACGTGCTTGAACTAATAAAACACAATGTTCGAATTAATGATATCAAAATTGCGAACTAATTTTGTAAAAGTTTAAATTTTTATAGTTATGGTTATTATAAGACTTTATTATACTATTTGTTAGTTCAAATCGAGTATTCTATTAGTGCAAACATTTTACATTATTAGTAAATGCATTATTTTGAACTTATGGGAAGGATTTATAAAAAGTATGAACTATTAGTACAATATAATTAGAACTAACCAAAAACATGTTCGTTAGAAAAAGAAGGGGGAAACTGGAAGAAGATTTTTCAAAATTTGTATACTATTAGTTCAAAAATGTATAAATCATTACAACAATATAATTTGAATAAACAAACAAAAAATTTGAAGGAAATTTTCAAAATTTTAAACAAAAAATGTCCGTTTAAAAAATGAGATATGTCATGTTGACAACGCTCCATAATATCATACCTGAACAATGTTAGTAAAGAGATAAGAGGTCTTTCTATTAATCATGTCAATTGTTTCTTCAACCTATACTAATAGATTTAAAAAATTATGAATTTATGGTGTTTATAGATTTATACGCCGAATGGATCCTTAGTGGAAACAATTTTTGTTGGGAAATTCCTGATGGTACCCTCGTGGTTTGGGGTATTCCGGATTTTGCCCAACAGTTTTTTGAAGTTCGGATGGTACCCTTAAATTTATGTTGTTTTCCGGATTTTGCCCAAATTCACTAAACTCTTTTAAATTCCATTAAAAACATATACAAAAGAAAATAAACTAAAATTGAAAAACAAATTAAAATAGAAGTAATGGTTTCTTTATTTTAAAATTAAAGTAAAACTGTAAAAAAAAAATTCTTTATATAAATTTAAAAATAAATTAATTAGATAATTTTTTAAAATTCAAAAAATCAGTGTTTTATTTTATTTTAAAAATAAATAAATTGGATTAGCATTTTTTAACAAAATCTAAAATCATAAGTGCTATACTTTATTTAAAAAATAAATAAAATAAGGATTTTTTAAAAAATTAAAAAAAATCACTGTTTTAATTTATTATTAAAATAAATAAATCAGTTTTCTATTTTATTTATTTTTTAATTTTACTTTATTTTCTTTCTTTTAGTTTTGGTAGATAAATAAAATAGAAATGTGATTTATTTATTTTTATAATAAATTAAAACAGTGATTTTTTTAATTTTTAAAAGAATTCTTATTTTATTTATCTTTTAAATAAAGTGTAACACTTATGCTTTTAAATTTTGTTAAAAAAAATGCTAATACAATCTATTTATTTTTAAAATAAAATGAAACACTGATTTTTTTGAATTTTTTAAAAATTGTCTAATTGATTTATTTTTCAATTAATATAAAAAATTTATTTATTTATTTTGAAAATTTACTGTTTCACTTTAGTTTTAAAATAAATAAATTATTCTTTTTATTTTAATTTATTTTTTAATTTTAGTTTATTTTCTTTTGTATGTTTTAAATAGAATTTAAAAAGTTTAATGAATTTGGGCAAAATCCGGAAAACAACAAAAACTTAAGGTACCATCCGAACTTGAAAAAACTGTTGGGCAAAATCCGAAATACCCCAAACCACGAGGGTATCATCCGGAATTTTCCATTTTTGTTTTATCTAAAGTAAAGTATATCATGGATAGAGTTTTCTGAATTTTTTTAAGTAAATTATCTTTATAATGCTTCTTGATCAATGACACTTTTTGAAATCAGTCCTTATAATTTGAACTAATTGGAATTGATTTTGATTACTTTTGATACTATATAGGGAAATAAAATAGGGGAATCAAATGCAAAATGCATAAGACCACAAGATCCATAATGAATGATTTCAAATAATTCATACAAAAGGTACATATATGGACTAGATTCATTTTCATTCTATTTTCGTTTATGAGATTACTGTTTCATTCATTATTTTCGTTTATGAAGTAATCAACTATGAGTTGTATTGTTGACATTTGTGTTGCACTGTTGCTCACTAAAGAGATAAGAGGTCTTTGTATCACCCATGCCGAATTACCAATTATCACATCATAAGTTTACCATATTCATGTTTGCATTGAGCCATTGAAAGCCTTGTAGAAATTCTTGAAAAGTTTTATCAAATCTCATATTATCATGACGATGATCTTTTTTTTCTAACTCAAGCAATCGTTGTGTTTTAATGTCCTTTTACTTTATAATTCGGATCCATACATTATTTGATTTTGCACATACATTTCGTAATACTTTTAGTTGTAATGTTATACAATGTTTTATTCATATCATAAGATTTTCTCACCTTTATTTTTCTGTTTTTCAAAGGTCTATATCTTTCGATACCTATGATTCTCAAAAAGTTATGTATGTTTTATCAAGGTTAATATGAACACGTGTTGGGAGCATAAACTCTTCGTAGTAGAAATCGATATTGTTGTTAGGTTTGCTTTTACAAGAGTGTAACTTCATTTAATAGACAAAAGAGTTTTCCTTCTATTTTGTTGGTTGCCTCCTTGTATTATTTATTAGATGCTCAAATTTGGGCTAGTTAATCTCTCTTTAATGATCGTACATTCAAAATATTGTTCAAGATTGTGGTTTTGTTCCATAACCAATAATGTTTTAGTTGGTTGTTTGTATCTAGTTATACATTCTTCCTACTTTAGAAAGTTGTTTTTGCATTTGTTTTGACAAAAATGATCGTGTCATTGACGAAAGAAAGAAATGGAATGAAAAAACCGTGTTTTTTCAAACTCGCTTCAACTAGATGAGAGTTTCCATCACATTCTTCCTAGAGTATTCTTGTTAATACTCCAACGCTTAGGACGAATAAGTTCAAGGGATATTGTCTTAGCTCTTTTTCTTGAAATAATTGGTCAGTTTGACTACATTGACAATAACCGAGAAAGATGCGATTATAATATATTCACCAATCTATCCAATAAAGGTGTTATGGAAGCCAAAAGTATACCAGCTTAAAAACATGTCACATTTATGTGTAAAACCGTGCACCATATACACTATCAGTCGACTTAATATGAACAACCCACTATTAAACAGACAACTTTACATCATCAGACTCGCATACTAACACTTTTCTGCAACAAAAGCCTCCTAACTGCAAACAAATATATATCCAATTTGCATGATCAAACTACAGATTTCATACATTGAAGCAAAGTTCAGCTCCCATCACCAAGATTGGAGGCTGATACGGTGCAAAATCAACTATCTTCTTGCGCTCTGGTGCAGGCAGCTTGTCTTCTAATGGAACCTTTTCCCGCAGCAGAAAGTTATTCTCGTTCTCGTACTTCTTCTGCAACTCAAATACTTCATTGACTACCGTTAGGAAGATCGGTTTCCAAGCTTGTTCCTCGGGTGGCATCTTTTGAGCTGTGTTCAGCCCATGATTGAGAAGTCCAATTGCGACACCAAGTTGCCCTGCTAGCCTGTAGCTGTCGGCGAGGTATTTATAGCCTCTTAGCTCATTCAGAGCTTTGCAAGAGCTTATGAAATCCTACAGAAAACCATAATGTAGCATGATTATATCAACATTCTAACTTAGGCTGAATCAACAAAATATAGCCTTGACCGTTCATGATAAACCGAGAAGCTTAACCAATTTGATAAGATCTTAATCAATGAGATGAAGAACAACAATGTCTATGTGCTGCATCATTTGATATGTTCCAAGAATTTGGCATGTTCCAACAATGTCTTTGTTTATATGAGAATCAAACATGAGTATTGAAATAAATCAGCTATGAAGGCTGACTGGATTTAAGCTGTAAGCCACGGATTCGAACCCTAAGGCTTGGACATACCAAAAAATGTGGTGAAATATGTTTAGAGTCTCCACATCCTGATTGCAAAGTAAGCTGTGCTTCTTCAAGGATCTGTGAAACACCAAAATACAATTTGGCTAAAAGACCAGCAGCACTTCCTCTACCTTCTGCTCTTCTTATGGCCACCATCTAATCCAATGTTCATGATCAAATCATCATCAAAGGATCTCATCAAACTGGATGACACAAAGTAATAAGTTCATCTTATGTTGAGTCATGGAAAGATCATAAGCTATTCACCTGAGCCTCAGCCACACAAACAAGACTAAGAGCAGAACATAACCCGGGAATAACTTCTATCGGCCTATCGGATGATAATGCAGGCCATAGAGATGGAAGAACCTGTGAAGCCAGGTAATTGTAAACACCAGCTGCCTTTCTCAAAAGGGTAGCTGCCTGCACTAAATCTACCATAGTAATTTGCAAGTAAATACAAGAAACTAACATAAACCTCAATGACCAATTAATCTTGATACTTCTTACCTTCAGATAAAACTTCAAGAGCCCTCTCACGAAGAATACCACCATAGAGGAAAAGGCACATTCCTCGCTCATACTGTAGGCTATTGATCTGGTAAAATGTTGTACTAATTGGTCTCAGAAAAGATGATGAACCGAGTGCACTTGTCCACTGTATCTTCAACTGGGAGATCCACTCGTTCATACGTTGTTTGTTACTAGCTGAATCGACATGTTGAATGAAGTTTTCCAACAATGACAGATACTTTTCCAGCTTATGAAGTTCCTGAAGGTATAACAAGCCATAAAAATCTTTCTATATCTGAATAAGCATGAAATCAAAATCAAAATCAACACAATCACAGCTTGAACATCAGTATGAAACCATGAACCACAAATAACCATATAGATTGACATCCCTTACGGTTAAAATTACCCTAAAGAAGCCATGTCTTGATCATTATAGACTCGAAATAATTGGTATAATGATAATTTGCTGTACTTGTTCATGGCGAGAAGTCAGGCCTCCAGAGATTTCTCTTGCAATAGCTTCGGTAATTGTTGTAGTCTGATTAGTCGATTCTTCGATTATCCTACGCTTTGCACTCAATTCTTTTAGCAGCTCAAGAGTAGTACAGTCGCCTGCTTTAAACACATCTTCAAACACGATCTGTGGATGTAAACACATAAGATCTAGCCAATCTTGCCTTTTCTTTTCCTTTAGGTTTAAAACTGAATGCATAGAGAAATTGATGAAGGTTGTGAAAGTACCCTTCTAGTTCTGAGATTAGTCAGGTCTTTGAATCGAAGCATCATCTACTCCCACAGCACAGTAACAGGGTAACAGCAATCAAATATTTCAGGCGACGAAAATTGGATTTCTTCGGCTATTCAATCCAAATCATTTTTGGCTTTGCTGCTAGTGCGCTGTACACCCTTTTCCTTGTCCAATTTTGCTACAACTTTCATTTGTAGGCCATCAAATAATCATTTTTAATGTATGAATTTAGCTATTAAAAGTATTAAGAATAAATAATACATAATAAAATTATAATATTTTAAAAAGTAAGTGTGTCCATTTATAACTCAATACATTAATGAATTTACTTTGAATTTATTTGAATTTACTTTGTTCACTTATGAGGAGCAAGACATTAATGAATAAGGATGTTTGTTATGTTTGTTGGATTTATTGGTCTCTCCTTAACCAAGTTTATTTAATAAATGGGTTATACAAGTTTCATTCTATGTGACGGTTCTTCTCACTATTTGTGCGGGTTCTCAAACCCTAACATTATCATGGTACCAAAGGAAATAGTTGGTGCATTCTGATAATTTAATAGTATGGAGAGTAGTTGTCTTCTTCTTCATCTGTGATCTTTTCTTTCTCATGATAATTAATAACACGGTTGTTGTTGGTTCTTGATGAGAAGACATATTGACTTGTAATAGAGGACGGAAAGTCCCATGAAGAAAAAGAATAAAAAGATCAACTTGAAGAAGAAAAAGAAAAAGAATATAACTATTCTCGATATTACTCCATTACCCGAAGACAACAACCTTTCCCACACGATAAAGCAGTTGGATACTACATTGTCCTCTTCATCGACTTCCATATATAGGTCAACCAAGAAATCAAATTGTGTGGGTTTTTTCAAGTCCTAACATTATAATAGTAACGTAACATTTTGTTGAAAGACAATTTTGATCTTATATACTCATTCACACACTTTTAGTCATGCTTGTGTCGATCCAAAAATGACGTTTATGACATACAAATCATTGGTTAGTCCAATTCAACCAGTTCCGGCCTCTCATGAACACAACGACACCGACATGTCCGAGTACAATACCAATTTTTTCGGAGAGCAACACCGGCTTCACCCGAAAATAACATTGGCTTCGTCTGTGACCAAAATCGGAACTTGCACGCTACATATATTTGTTTCATGTGTTTGAATTAGTTTTTACTTCAATCTTCACGTTTGTCCTACCCATACGTTGTTTGCAAGAATATTAAGATATTATATTATTACTATTCTATAATACTATTAAATTATATTCTAGATATATTAGGATATGTAATATATTATGGGATAAAACTTAATTATATAAAATCTTAGTTTTCCCTGCTATATGTTTTCTGTAATCGTTATAAATAAAGCATAATAAAGTATTTCTATGTATGATCCTTCCACCATTAATGTAAGTTTTCAAACCCGAACATTGTAAATATATACATGCAATTATAGTTGATAAAAAAATATATTATGTTACGAACGTCGTAAGCCAAAGGAAGGCTTTTCTAAAACTATAGAAAGAAAGGGAAAGAGAAGCAATGAAAAACCTATTCCCAACTTTAAAGAACGCGCTCCCACGCGCTGGAGTTCTTTCCTCCAAAAGCCAAAAAGCGACCAGAAACCCTAATCCGAAAATACCAACACCACCATGGCTGCCGCCGCTCAAACCCTCAAAGAACCAGAGCCCCAAATCAACGTCAGCCACAACCTATTGCAACGACCTCTAGGTCTATTTATTCGAATCATGAAGAAGGGGGAAACGGTAGATTTTGGCTTCATTTTGTCTTCCTCAACCCAGTTCGCTCCATCTCAGTTAGAAGAAGAAGAGAGAAGAAGACTCTCTATTGGCTTTTCGATTGGTGGCAAGGAAGATCCGAAATCTCCTCTGTGTTGGGGCGGAGGTCCTTTCTTGGCTTTTCTAAGGCTAAAAATCACCATCTGCGACCGACGGATTGGGGATCTCGACCGTCTATTTCATTTGTATGGCATATCTTTTCGGTGTCGGGCTGGAGGTCCACTATCGGCTTTGTCGACGCCTCAATTCGTCTCTTAAGTCCGACAAGTAAGTTCTCTTACCTCTATCCTCAAATTCTCGAAAACCCTAACCCATTCTATATATTTCGCATAGTAAGGAAATCTTCTCGTTTCCATGATTTTTTGGAGACTAACAAATCCCTTAAGAACAAAGAACTGATATCAAGAAAAAATGCTTCTCCTATGCGAGCAAGGTTGCAGACAGTAATAGATCCATATAAACGTGATAATCAAACCAGGCTATTGTCTCCTTTTACGAATTAGTGCAGGAGGATAATCAGAAGGAATAAGGCAAAGCTTTTCCTACTTAGAAGGCAAGGCACTTTCATGATACATGAACAACAAGGGGAGAGTATATCTAAAATTGGTAAAAGTCAATTTTATTGGTATTGCTATGATTTAATTGCAAAACTGAATAGTGTGAATTTTTTGAGTAAGAAAGTGAAATGTATCCTTTGTTTCTTTAGATGTGTGAGATATGAACTCTTTGCTTGGTTGTCCATCTTTAATAGGGTGAAATGTGTTATTAGTTTGAGTTTCAACATGACTAATGATGCTCCAGCTAGGATTCTTGATCAACTCGACCATCGGGGACCTCTTCACATGTTGGTTTCTTGCTTTCGATTCATAGAATACCAATTAACTATAATTAAGAATGAGCAAGTTATGAGTGTCACTCCTTATTTTATACTTACTGAATTTAATAAATTAGCAACTTGCAATCTTGCCTCTCTTTCGTTTGGTTTTTGTGTTTGGCTTGTTTGTGCAGGTTCAGGGACCAAGATCAAAGCGCTGAAGGAAAGAAGATGTCTGATATATACAAACATAGCTCCATTAACACAATGTGAGAACGTGGACTTTATGTACAATAGTAGAACAAATCTTGAATTCTTGTTGCTGAATAACATTTGTAGTGAAAGAACAAATTGTGTTTGGCTTTTCAAGGATGCGAAATCCGCTTTGAATGGGATCTTTGTAGCGCTCAATTTGACTAAGATTCAAATAACTTGTAAGATTATGAAGCGTATACACCTTTTATCCTTTAGTTGGAAAAAAATGGTCCAACCTATTGCAAATGGGTACTGGATAAGGGTGTTTTTAAAGGTAAAATGGACGAAAAAATTAAACGATATGCTTGTTCAGAACAACGGGAGGAACACCCAAACTTGTTAAGTTTTCAGAAATGAAGATTGCTTTCTGGAATTGCCGAGGCATGAAGAAGAAAAACTTTTGGACTAATTTGAATC
Organism: Fagopyrum esculentum; assembly: GCA_033239045.1. Taxonomy (NCBI): domain Eukaryota; kingdom Viridiplantae; phylum Streptophyta; class Magnoliopsida; order Caryophyllales; family Polygonaceae; genus Fagopyrum; species Fagopyrum esculentum. The sequence goes on along the minus strand of BSUD01000002.1, from coordinate 9,650,512 downwards.
TGACGTGTAAAAACGAACACATTCAAATGATTATGCTAGCAGAAACCAAAACAAAGGACGAACCTGATGAAACGGTTTGGAAGAGCGCAGGTTTTGATAATATTTGTTTTATCCCGGTTACGGGTTTTGCGGGGGGGGGGGGGGGGGGGGGGTTGTGTCTCCTATGGAAAGAATATCAACTGAAAGGTGAAAAAGTTGAAATTAGTAAAATGTCAGAAAGATTCCTTATAATAAAACATACTAACACTAGTACCAACTTTGAATCGATTATTATTTTTATTTATGCGCCACCGAACGAACAAATGAAAAGTGCATTTTGGCTACAATTACAAAGCGAAATGAGGAGTATAAAAATCCCGTTAATCTTAGTTGGAGACTACAACGATTTGTTGGAACCATCCGATAAAAAAGGAGGGCTACAACTGCGATTAACAGGTTTGACAGACTAATACAATTTTCTAATCAATTTAGCCTAAGAAATCTACCAACTAAAGGAAATGACTTTACATGGAAGAAAAGGAAAGAAGGGGATAATAATACATACGAAAAATTGGATAGAGTGATGACCTCTCTGGAAATCATTCAAGAATACCCTGGTTTGCACACTAGGAATCATGCTTTCACAAACTCTGATCATTGCATGATTTCTTTCTTCCTTAAAAATGACCAGATTATAGGGAAGAATAAACCTTTTAGATTCGAATCAATGTGGATGCTAAGACAGGACTGTGAAAACGTTGTGAAGCAAGTATGGAGGACTCATTACCAAGGCACAAATATGTTTGACCTAGCAAAAAAGACAAGTTTGCTCAAACAAAAACTGAAACAATGGAGTCGAGAAAAGTTTGGAAATATAAACAAACAACTGTTAAAAGTAGATGAAGAATTAGGACTCCAAAAAATTAGTTTTTCACATTTTGACCAAGGCGTTAATAACAGAATCAATAGAGTAAGTCAGAAAAGAGAGTGTCTAATAGAATACCAACATAAATATTGGGTACAGAGAGCCAAAACGAAAAACATGCAATTCGGTGATAAGAACACTAAGTTTCACCATAGGAAAGCAACGGAACGAAGGAACAAAAAAGTAATTGCGACAATCACTAAAAGTACTGGTGAGGTGTTGGCAAATGATACAGAAATTAATGATGAATTTGTAAATGAGTACAAGAACATATTCAAAACTTCATCAATTGACATGAACAAAGTACAAAATCAACTACAGATTATTCAACAAGAAGTATCCAATATTGATAACTTTAATTTGGAAAAGCCTTTTTCCACAAAAGAAATAAAAGACGCACTATTTAATATAGGTTCAGATAAATCGCCAGGCCCCGATGGAATGCCAGCGGGTTTCTATCAAAAGTATTGGCATATTGTCGGTCCAACAGTTACCAGAGCGGTTAAAAGTTTCTATAGAACTGGTAAATTACTTCGGCAATTAAATCATACGTTCATAGCACTCCTACCAAAGATTGATAACCCAACAACAACATCACATTACAGACCTATTAGTTTAGTATCCACAGTCTACAAAATTATATCAAAGATATTAGCAAAACGATTAAGTGTAGTCCTTCCATTATTGATTCACCCACTACAAAGCGCTTTCGTCAAAGATAGAGCAATTCATGATAATGTGCTCATCGCACACAAAATTTTTCATGGTTTCAAAGCAAAAAAAGGAAAAGAAGGTTATATGGCCATAAAATTAGATATAGAAAAAGCATATGCCAAAGTTGAATGGGAATTCCTTAAAGCGGTTTTGTCCAAATTCGGATTTGGGGATAAATTCAAAAGTTGGATTCAAGAATGTATATCAACAGTTTCATATTCGATCTTAATTAATGACTCACCTACGAACTTATTTTGCCCACAGCGTGGTCTAAGACAAGGGGACCCTCTATCCCCCCTTCTTTTTAATCTATGTGCGGAAGTGTTAGCAAGAAACTTACAAAAAGTATCCAATGAAAACCCAAAGTCTATTGGTTTCCCTATTTCGAAAAATGGGACTATTATCCCTTTCTTAGCATTTGCAGACGATATAATAATATTCACTAAAACGTCAACTCAGGCTAGTGATATGGTACTTTCTGTTTTGAAAGACTACTGTGATATTTCCGGTCAGATAATTAACTACCATAAATCCGTATTCCAGACTACATGTAACGTTGATCAAAGTAATAAGAGAAGAATTCAGGGTCATTTGGGAATTAGTATCTCTACGAATATCGAACAATACTTAGGATGCCCAATCATTAACAGTCGAGTCATTAAAGAAATCTTCAATTCCGTTATCACTAAAGCCAAACAACAACTTACTAAATGGAAAACGTCATCCTTGTCTCAAGAAGGAAGAATAACTTTAATAAAAGCAAATCTGAATGCAAAACCTAGTTACTTAATGCAGACCTTTATGCTGCTGGGAAATGTACACAATGAACTAGACAAAATCAATAGAATTTTCTTTTGGAATAAGGGGCCTAATCATCACCCTCTTATTAGTTGGGACAAGATTTGTAAACCTAGGTCCCTTGGTGGTACAGGGATTAGGAAAGCAGAAGACATGAATAAAGCTCTACAAATAAAATTACTATTGAAAATTATGGTTGAACCGGATAACATATGGGTTAAAATTATTGAAGAAAAATACTTAAAAGGAGCATGCCTATGGAATTACGAATGCGGAAAGAATGTGTCTTGGCAGTGGAAGAATTTGATCAAATTATATAAAGATATCGACAAAGGCCTCGCTTGGAGGGTAGGAGACGGAAACCCAATAAGATTTTGGAAAGATAAGTGGGTTTTGGACAAACCACTACAAGATGTCTTGCTTGACCCAACTCAAGTCAATCTGAAAGAACTTACATCCTCGTTTATCAGTAATAATGCATGGAATCACCAGAAATTAGACCAACTTAATAATTACTTGTCAAGTACCCTAGTGGAGAAAATTAAAAATTATAACCTACCGAATAGTGACATTCGTGATCGACTATACTGGGTAGGAAATGATGAAGGGTGGTACTCGACTAAATCATCGTTGGAGATGATTCAAAAAAGGAGAGTTGGAGTCACAAGTGACAAAACCTGGATTTGGAAATTGGACGTCATGCCAAAAATCAGGAATTTCATATGGAAAGTTGCTATGGATGGTATACCAACAAAACAAAATCTTGATAGACAAAAGATTCCGGTAGTTATGAACTGTGAATACTGTAATCACCATACTGAAAGTGCAAAACACTTGTTTTTTCAATGTCCAATTATGCACTTAATTATCGAAAATCAAAGTGTTGTAACGATCTTAAAAAATATCGATATTGAGAATCAAGGTATTGATGAGGCCCTTTGTGAACTCAAAGATTCAGTCTCGACTAAGGATATGAAACTTATAGTGGTTATATGGTGGAATATGTGGACGGCGAGAAATCAGTTCGTTTTTAATAAAACAAAATTCCCACAAAACATTAGAACAACGGCAATTAACCAAATTGCTAGTTGGGATCTAGCAAATTCAAAAGAAAGCACCAATACATTAATACCAAAAGCACCAAGGAGAAGAATAAAAAACCTAAAGTGGAAACGACCAAGGGAAGGTTTCTATAAACTCAACTTTGATGCCTCACAAAGTTCAACAAATAAATGTTCGTTTGGATTTATCATTCGAAACCATCATGCGATTCCTATTGCTGTAGGAAGCGGCAAGTGCAATGCCGATTCAGTATTAGAAGCTGAAGCTATTGCTTTGCGGTATGGCCTTCAAAAGGCTAAGGAGATTGGAATTACAGCTATCGAGATTGAAGGGGATAACCTTACTTTGATCAATTCGATTAACCAAATTTGGAAGCCTCCGTGGGAACTCGATATGATCATTAATGACATCTCAATTATTATTGCTAGTTTCCAAGTCCATACCGCTCAGCACATCTTTAGGGAGATTAATACGGTTGCGGACAAGATTGTGTTGCACGGACATAATGAAGAGCTGGATGCTGATGCAATCCCAGAAGATGTTCAAGACCTCATCCGAAAGGATGCTTTAGGCCGATCAGTTTCTAGAAGCTGATCCTCCTATGTTGTTTACTCATGTATAAAAAAAAAAGGCTTTTCTAAAACTATGATGTTTTCTTGTCATTCCTTCGTCTACTTCTTTCTTCAATACTAGACTTTACTAGCTCAGTGTCGTGTCAAACACAGTTTTTTTTCTTTCATATTTCAACAGGGCTACTATTCGGGCGGACTCGCGCCTTCATAGAGGCGGAGTCCGCTCGCGCCTTCATAGAGGCGGAGTCCGCTCGCGCGCAAGAGGACGCGCATGCGCAGCGCGCATGCGCAGCGCGCATGCGCGTCCTCTTGCCCGTTACCCTTTCGAAAATGTAGCCGTTGGGTTTGTAGCCGTTGGGGGAATATAGCCGTTGGGCATTTTTCGAGCCTATATAATTACATATGAGACTCATTCACCTTCATCCACAAGTTAGAAAACGTAAAGAAAAAAGTCGTTAAAATGTCGTCGTATTCCGATGAAGTTGATGTAGAATCCGATGGTGAAAGCTCGATGATGCCGTTCGATATTGAAAAATATAGTGATCCGGAAGAAATTCTCGCAAAACTTGAAGTAAGTGTACAAATTGAAGAGGTGCATGTGTTTGTTTGAGCTTGAAGAAGTGCATGTGTTTGTTTGAGCTTGTAGGAACCCAAATTGAAGAGGAAAAGTGAACGGTGAGGGTTGTATGTGGAATCCACAACCATATCATTCATTCGGTGTTAAGAGGTCATGCATATGTTGGACGTATGACTCCGAAGCAGACCCGAAAGGTGGAGCGTGAATTAAATTATGGCTTAAAACCGAGACATATATTAAAATCCGTACAATTAGAGGATCCCGACAATGTCACCTCCATCCGTCAAGTTTACAACACCGGTTTAAAGATTAGAATGGAACAAGCCGAAGGAAGATCTCCATTACAACAAGCACTTCACACGTTGACGGAACGTGGATACTATATAAACACTCGGAGAAGTCAAGATTCCGATGAAGTGATTGATTTCTTTATCTCACATCCCGACTCGAGGCATTTGCTGAACATGTTTCCCTATGTTATTGTGATGGACTCGACATATAAGACCAACAAGTAAGCTTCAATTCAAGCCACATTTTTATTTTATTTCATACACTCATTCTTATTTTCCTCTGAAATTGTAACTCAATCTTTGTTTCGTATTACTTTTAGGTACAATATGCCATTCTTGGAGATCGTAGGCATCACTAGCACCAAGAAGACATTCGCAATTGCTTTTGTGTTCATGGCACAGGAGAATAGAGATCATTACGAGTGGGCTTTGAGAAGGGTCCGGCATTTGTTATACGGAAAGACGCCGGAGGTGATTGCCACTGATCGTGAGCTTGGTCTTATAAGCGCATTGGGTGTAGTATTTCCCGAGGTGAAGCATATATTGTGCACGTTTCACATAAAGTGCAATATAGTTAACAGAGCGGCACTTGTTTTGCGCAATAAGGAAGCGGAAGCACTCTTCATATCCCATTGTCATGCCTTGTTCGAGTCAAGATCCCCTGGAAGCTACCAACGCCGTTTGTTGGAAATGAGAGACTATTGGCAATCATCTCCGAGGTTAATGACCTATCTAGAGACGACTTGGCTTGACCCGTACAAGGAGGCAATCGTTCGAGCATGGACTGACCTACATCATCATTTCGGCACACGAACGACAAATGCGTAAGTTATTTAAACATTCACTACATTGTTAAACATTTCTTCGTTTTTTGTAATAAAATTTTCTTCTTAGGTGTGAGTCCGCGCACAAGTTGTTGAAGCAAACACTAGATTCTAGCGTTGGAGGATTTCAGTTGGTTTGTGATAGCATACATTTGATGGTCACGGACCAAGTCCAAAATCTACAAGCTTCTCTAGAGATGTCACGGGAGAGGATTCCACGAGAGGTTAATATATCAATAGTTTAATTGATGAAAATAATGTTAAATATTTATTTGATATTTAATAAACCTTTTTTTGTAGGTGCGTATACCAATATTTGACTTGCTCCGTGACTACGTAACAAATGAGTGTTTCACGCTCTTGTGGAATAATTACACCAAGGCTCGACATACAAGAGATGATGAAGGATGTCGGGATAGTTATTGAAGAGAGGTTTATGGAGTGCCATGTGTGCATGACTTTAGACTAGCGATCCGGGCTCGTAGACCTATCTATTTGTCACAGATACACCCTTATTGGAAGCAAGTTCATTGGAATCCGGTTGATTTTTTGGATGGTGATATTGGTGATGATGATGATGATGATCGTTCGAACCCGAATCAAGCGGCGCTGAACAGGTTTAGAGAAAGAATGGACTCAAATATGTTAAGCCCGGATGAGCAAGATAAGATTGCATCTTTTGTGGATGACATGGAAAACCCCGGGGGTACGACAATGAAGGAGCCGGCACAGAAGGCCAATACAAAGGGACGAACTCCAATCCCGAGATCAACTAGAAGAGAGCCTAGCTCTTTTGAGCATTCTGCTGCACGTGGGCCTGGGCGTCCGAAAGGAAAGAAAGCTAAAGATGTAGATTCTACACCGGAGTTGACTCCTACGAGTAGAGCACGACGTAAAGGAAAGAAACCCGCGAAGACCGGATTTTGTTTGAGGGAAGAAGATTTTCCAAAGTTCATGGAGCCTTATGTATTGAGAGTAAGGGATGTACCAGGAGACGGCCATTGTGGATATAGAGCAATTTCCGCGGTGTTGGGATTCTCGGATGAGGATTATTTGATAATACGGCGAGATATGGTTATGGAGTTAAGTGCGAGAAGGGAATTTTATTCCAAGGTAACTAAGTCTTCCGGTTACATCAAAGTTTTAATTATAATCCATGATTTTACATAATCTTACTTGTTAATCATTGCAGTGTGGAATCCTCAATCATGTTGACGAAGTCATTCAAAACGTTTATTGGACGAGTAAGTCTCCGTGTCCAGAACCAAATTGGATGGAAATACCGATGATCGCATGTGCAGCCGCCACCTACTATAAGATTGCATTGGTTGTACTAGGGAACATTCCAGCGACATTCCTGCCTATGATTGCCACCGTTCCCGACCAAGAGGCCCCTACGGTCATTTGTTCGTTAGCCTATATATATAACAACACACACTTTGTGCCGGTAGGTTGACGATTTACTTTCATTCAATGGACGTATATTTAGACCTAATATTTACTAACCGTTTTCTGTAATTTTATTTTTGTAGGTATGGTTAAAAGATGATGCTCCGTTACCGTTGTTGAGCGACGCTTGGAAAAATAACCATGATGCAAGTGTGGATGGATGGGATGCGCCTTTCATTGAAAGGATAGCTCGTTATGAGGATCTCCGTCGAGCATGGGGAGTTGAACACAATAGTGCAGGATATCTTTAGCCGTTTTGAGAAACCTTACTTGAAATCGTGTTTTAGACGTTTTTATTGTACTTGTTGACAACATTGATTTAGTCGGTTTCATATATGGTTCTCATTGTGTTTTAGACGTTTTTATTGTACTTGTTGACAACATTGATTTAGTCGCTAAAAGACTTAGGAAAACATCAAAAGTAAAAAACAATACATATTATCCATCCAAAATAAACATAACAGTATAAAAAAAAACATACGCTCAAGTGTAATATCCATCCAAAATATAGAATCGGAATGTGTTTTAAACTACAACTACAAATGTGCTGGAGCTGGAGGATGCTGTGTAGCCCGGACCTGAGATGGAGCCACAGGAGGCGTACGTCTAACTGCCTCCGCTATCATGTGATCTATATCCGCTGCAGAATACGGAAGACCGCGAGCCTGCATCTCTCGTAAATTTCCTATAAGAATGTGAAGACGCTGCAATACAGAAAATAAAATTCTTAGAAAATAATTGAAAATTAAAATAAAGAGTAATTTAAATGTTAAAAACAAACGTACTCTTTGATGTGAAACCGGAACAGGTGGGGGACGGTCTATAGGTAACTGGAGTGCAATGGACGTCGGCAAGACGTACGGATGGCAATGGACCGTATACCAAGACATGTACGCATCATCGACGAGCCAAGGAGAGGTAGCTGGTATCAATCGAACTAGTGAAACTCTGGTCTCCTCCAGATGGCGGGATGCCCAACGATCGTATGAGAGAGGATATGAAAGCCTAGATCCACGTCCGGTTGCCGGACGAATCTCATGAATGGGAGGAATACGGGGTAGAGGCACTGTCTGTACGTATCCAAACTGTCGCAAGAAACGGTCCGGCATATACGCCTCCTCTATGTCGGATATCCGTATGATACCCCGATACCGAGAAACACCATGCTCTACGCCAAAATCAAGCACCCGCTCATCATACGGGGTAAAGCACACATCCTCCGCCCTCATCTGGTCCAACTGAGCTCGTAAGGAGTGTAACCTCTCTACGGTAATAGACGGAGTCTTCGGGACAGAAAGTCTCGAACACCACCGTGCATGACCTAGCATATCCGGATCCTCCACAGCGACACATCCCAATGAAGGGAAATGTGCGTAAATCCAAAACTGTACAAATTCTTTTATTAATTAATAATAACTTATTAATAAAGTGACGTTATATTAAGGAAAATATTTACGACAACACACCTGTAACAGGGAAGTACATCCTGCCATCGTCGTCACCCTCTTCCTGGTGGCATCCCCCAAACATCTGTAAAGATAAGCAAGGGTCCCGGTGCCCCAAGCATACGCGTCTGTCCTCAAATGATCTCGTACTAGATCAATAAGCCATCCTCGCATCGTGTTGGTAGACTTGTCGACTACCAAAGTCGACGATATGGACAACAACAGATATGTAGATGCAATAGTGTCATGTGGAGGCTCTGGAAGGGCCAACATCTCAGCGGCTCTACGCCTAATAGTATCGCAGAATAGCTGTGAAGTCTGACGTCTAGCCTCTGCTGGTGATAAGTCAAGACGCTGAACTAGCCAATCAAGTCGTACACTATCATCGACGGAAGTCACCAATGCATCTCCATCAACTGGTAGTCCTATAATGATCTGAACATCGTGTAGCGCTATTCCCATCTCCCCCCATGGCATGTGAAATGTGTTTGTCTCTGGGTGCCACCTCTCGACAAACGCCGTAATCAGACAATGATCGACGCCGCCAAACTGTACGTCCTCCAAATCCGTCAGTCCGCTGCGTCTAGCTAATCCAAACCATGAAAATGCGTCATCTACATCTCGTCGCCACTCACGTAATCTACTGAATGCGTCGAGCCTCCGAACAAATTTAATCACGGGAGAAGCCATACCGTCCCATATAACGCTGGCTCTGTGGTCAGCATAGCATGTCAATAAAGGAGGAGGTACGTCCTCCTCTACCTGCTCCTCATCACGTACATGCTCAGGTAAGTCGTCCGGCTCCCTCGGCTGTGGTATGTCCTGCTGCTGCTGCTCTACCTCAACTCGTATCTCCTCATGCTCATCCTCTAGTATATCATCTAAATGAGACATATCGTGCGCAGAATCCTCCGTGTCGTAATCAGCAGTAAGTGAAATAGGTACGACATCCTCCTCGCCAGCTGCATCTACAGGTGCATGAACCTCTGCATCTGTAGGTGCATCCACAGGTGCCTCAACGGATGCCTCTACAGCACATCTACAGGTGCCTGAACGGATGCCGATGCAAGTCTAACTCGTCGAGCTACAGCCTCTCGACGGGCGGAAGCTGTGACTAATCTACTAGCCCTCTTCCTCTTCTCACTGACAGTCCTCAACATATGTTGTATATTTTTTTAACTCAAATTTTTATTTTTCTATTATATACATATATTATAAATGTATATATATAATTATATATAAAACATTGTTATTATTATAATCATATACATATATATTGTTAATATATATTGTAAATATATATATATATATATATATATATATATATATATATATATATATATATATATTACATTAACTATCATACATTTATTCCTAACTAGCCGAACCTAACTAAACTCAGTACTTTCAATAATATTACCTATCGATAATAGTCCAATTACAATTATTCCTAACTAGCCGAACCTAACTAAACTAAGTACTTTCAATAATACTAACTATCGATAATAGTCCAATTACAGTTATTCCTAACTAGCCAAACCTAACTAAACTAAATAGTTTCAATACTACTAACTATCGAAATTAATCCAATTCCAATTATTCCTAACTAACCGAACCTAACTAAACTAACTAGTTTCAAGTATAATGCAAAAAATAAATAAACAATAAAAAAACAATATTAACTAACCTGGAATCGATTCACAAGTGGTCTACTCCTAGATCTCTCGATAGCTGAATCTTCCTCCATTGTTGGACGTATCGGAAAAAAAAAGAAATGGATAAAAAAAGCGAAAAAAAAAATCTAGGGCAACGGAAGTGCGCGGCGAGGGCAAAGAACGCGGAGCGGAAGCGGGGAAGAAAAGGGCAAGGGAGGCTGGCCTCCGCACCTCCTTATATAGGCGCGGAGGCGGGCTGGGCGCGCGCATGGGCCTCGCACAGGCCCAATGCGCGAGCCTGCGCGCAGGCGCCTTGCGCATGCGCGCGCCTACGCGCAGGCGCGCTGCGCCAGCGCTCCTCGCTGCGCGCATGCGCAGGGCGCCTGCGCCCTCCCTCGCGCTCGCGCATTGCGAGTGCGCGAGCCCTTGCGCGCACTCGCAATGCGCCGGCGCCGGCCTCTACGCCGGCGCCGGATAAAATCACTCTATTTCAATAAATAAACTTACAATGTATAGTATATTTATCATTTTTATTTAATTTATATATTTATACATTTTCATTATATTTATAATAATTACATATGTTTATATATATGACCCGTGAATAACAAATATATATTGTATACCCATCATGAGTTAATTAAAAATGATAAATATATATATATATATATATATATATATATATATATATATATATATATATATATATATATATATATATATGAAGAGGAGTACAAACGACTAAAAGAATTTATTTTATTTTTTCATATTCACCCAACTCCAAAAATACTAACTAATTTTATTAATGAAATTTAAAAAATTTAAAGGAGCATAAGACCAATCTATAAAATCTCTCATATTTGACATGTTGTCGGTTTATTGATGACAAAAATGACATATTTATAATCTCCTTAAATTTTGTACAAACAACATGAGCTTGTGGTACAAATCGCTCAACCGTCAATCAAAACGTACGCACGTAAAAAAATGGAGGATAATGATTGTGAAATCTCAAGTTACATCTTTCATCTCTTCGAATCAATATTGAATTCTCTCGTATTTTTCGTGAACAGTATTTCAACAATCTGTATTATTCACCGTTGAAGATGATGAACATACTTTTCCTTTGGTATATTTTGAACACAGTTCATATGGTAAGTTATTCAACGATTCTTTCTTTATTAAAAGCAATTTTTGATTCTGTGTTTGCCTTTGAGTTAATATGTCATATCAAATTGGGATTCACCTTTTGGTTCCCCCGAACTCAGTTATTGGATATGATTAATATCCTAAATATATTGTGGGATATGATTTAATTACACGTAATCTTTTTTATTTTATATACATATATATATGGTTATAATTGAGATATGTATTGGATATTAAATATCTTATATATATATATATATATATATATTATATTAGACAATATATTGTGGGATATTATTTGATTATACATAAAAAAATTTATTCCATACATATGTTTGGTTATAATTGTGATATATACTTAGATATCATAAATATCCTAGATATATTAGATTAGATAATATATTGTGGGATATGATTTGATTAGACATAATTTTTTTATTCCATATTTATGTTTTGTCATAAATGAGATATATATTAGATATTTTAAATGTCCTAGATATACTAGATTAGATAATATATTGTAGGATATGATTTGATTATACATAATTATTTTTTTTTCATAGCATATACTTGTATTATCACTATAAACACAACATTATAAAATCAATTCTATGTGTTGTTCTTCTCACTATTTGTGCGGGTTCTTAAACACTGATATTGTCATGGTACTAGAGGGGAATAGTTGGTGTATTCTGATAATTGAGTAGTATGGAGAATAGATGATTTCTTCTTCTTCTTGATGTAGATCTTTTTCTTCCTCATGATCATCAATAACGATTGTTTTTTGTTCTTGATGAGAAGACATTGATTGTATATGAGGGTATAAAGTCCCACGAAGAAGAAGAAAAGATCAAGATATAGAAGAAAAGGAAAAAGAATACAACTATTCTCGGTGCTACTCAATTATCAGAAGACAACAATCATTCCCCTACAACGATGAAGGAGTTGGCTACTACATTGCCCTCTCCATCCACTTTCATATATATGTCAACCAAAAAATCAAATTGTGATGGTTTTCAAGTCTTAACATGATAATGGTAACGTAACATTTTGTCTAAAAACAATTTTCGATGTTACATACTCATTCACCCACTTCTAATTATGCTTGTGTTACAGGCTTCGTCCGAGAATAACATTAGCTTCATCTTGTGACCAAAATTGGAACTTGCACGCTACATATATTTGTTCATTTTTTTGAATTAATTTTTATTTCAATCTTCACGTTTTCCCTACCCACATATTGATCGCGGGAATATTAGGATATTACATTATTATTCTATAATATTAGTAAATTATATTTTAGATGTATTACGATATGAAATATATTATGAGATAAAAAAATTTTATTTCATATTATATATTTTTGTAATCGCTATAAACATAGCATAATAAATATTTCTCCGTATGATTCTTCTGCCATTTATGTATGTATTCTAACCCGATAATTGTGAATATATACATGCAAGTATAGTTGATGAAAATAGAATTAATTAGGAAAATAGGACTTCTTAAACTTATCTTTTGTAAAGTAGGCTTCTACATAAAAGAAAGAAAAAGTAGGTATGAAACTAGAAAATAGGGGCAATAATTGCTTTAATTGAATGATGGTGATTAGATGTTTACTTTTAGTTTAAGTATATTTTTTACATGTTTACCTTTTACCTTTTATTTTTGGTTAATGTAACTAGTTTGATGAAATTTTCAAGTCCATGAATGTTTAATTTTTTCGGGTGACATTGTTTTCGTTACCCAAATATGAATTGTAGTATTTTTTTCATTATTGGGTATATGTTTATTATTTTTGTGGGATATTTCTTATTGTTGAGTATGCTTAAAGTGATATTTTTGGGTATGTTTTATGGTTATCCAAACCGTGTTACAAGAACCAAATGTCATTTGGTATTGATGTTTGTGTACAATATCGATTTGTGTAAATTTTGATTATGACAAATTCAAATTGGGTATGTTTTTATACGTGTATTGACTTTGTAGTATATTTCTTATTATTAAGTATATTTAAAGTGATATCGTGGGTATGTTTTATGGTTACCCAAAATGTGTTATAATGATCAAATGTCAAGCGAATTTTTGGGTAATGACCAAATGTCATTTGATATTGTGTTTGTGTACAATATCGAGTTTTGAAAATTTTGGGTATGACAAATTTAAATTGGGTATGGATTTTGTATTAAGTGATGTTTAAATTGGGTATAAATATAAAATATTATCCAATTTATGGATATTGTTTTATTTTGATATTTGATTTATTGGGTATGTTGTTTTCGAGTATGTTTATGTACTTTGACAAATTTATTTTTGGGTATGATTGTGACATTATTTGGGTAAGCGAATTTTTGGGTAAGCGGATTTTTGGGTAAGCGGAGGGCTGCGTTTTTTTTTTCCCCAAATTCTCTCCAAATGTCAATCAAAAGTGTCACAGTCAGCACTCACATCAGCCATTATCACTTTTGTCAACTTTTTGTCCTATTTATGAATTAGTCTAGTAAAGTAGGAGCCCTATTTTTCAATTTGTAATTGGTAGGGCCTAAATTTCAACTCTATAATGTAAAAGACCCTAAATGCCAATTCATCCATGAAAATATAACTATGTTATGAATGTGGTAAGCCAAGAAAAGGTTTTGCTAAAGCTATGATATTTTCTTGCCCTTCCTTCGTTTGCTTCTTTCTTCAATATTAGTTCAATGTTGTGTCAAACACGGGTTTTTGTTTCTTTTATATTTCAATAAATAAACTTACAAATTTTTATTTGATGTGAGTTACCACTCACATAAAATACACCTACATTAATTTCTTCTATTTCTTACAAAAGCAAGAAGGTATGGGCCCATCAAGATAACTAGCAGTCCATTAGAAGCGTGTTGGGATCTTCTTCAGCTAGCCTCACGTTGCCACGTTCCAACGTACCAGAATCCCTATCTCTCCTCAACACCTTCACCTCCTTCCCTCATCGTGAGCCGGCGCTGCTTCGAACAACCGATACTCCCAAATCGTTCCTTTTTGTGTTGCAAGATACTCGACATACTCCTCTTCGTCTTCTCTGCATGGCCAGGCCAGCACCACCGGGTATTCCTCTGCACACTCGCCGACGGCCAGGTAACACCCTCTAACCTCCCTTTCTTCGATCCCTTCCGACTTTTAACGCAACCGATCTCCCCTCTCTACTATTCAGTTAGATCCAACAAGGGTGAGTGTCTGCCAAGGTACGAGTCTGCACCTCCCTCCGTAGTCGCCGACGTCTACAATGATGTAATCTATAATGCTTGTGTATATTATTTCATTGAATGGATATACATAAACATTATATACGTATTGCTTGATTAATGCTCATTGTGTATAGTTGTTACAAATATGCCATTATGTAGAGTTGTTATAAAAAATCTCATTATGTAGAGCGGTTACAAAGATGGTCATTTTGTAAAGGCGGTTACAAAGCTTACCCCTCTATTATATATAATGGAGAAGAACCCAACAAAGGGGCAGAAGACTCTCACAATTATCATCTCTCACATTAAACTTTAAAATGGTATCAGGCTTTCCGTGAAAATCATAACCTGCACATTGTCCACTGTTTTCACGCCGTTCCTTGCTTCCGCCGCAACCTCCAGCCGATCTCTTGCGCCACCATTCCTGCCGCCACATGGCTGCCAACAACAAAAACAACCGTGATGGCGAGGTTCTCTCCGACAACAACCTCGGTCCAGCAGCACCGTCCTCGGCCCTCCATTCGGCCCTACATGTGTCGAACATCAAACACCGCATCACTCTCGTCCTCGACATGCACAAAGTCCAATACCACACTTGGGCGGAACTTTTCACCAATGCCGCAATACCCTCGCCAACAGCCCTCAGGTGCACATCAACGGCGCCCTTAGCACTGGGTCACCCCACCAGTACCCTACCCTACAACACATACTCAAAATTACTACCCACCGCCGGCACACATCTCGGACAACCTACACCCAAGCCAACTCGTCTCATACTTTCCCGTAGGTCACCACGTCTACCAGCCAAACCCCGCAGGCCCAATCCGTCCCACTCAACAGGTTCATTACACGACGCATCAGCAACCTACGGATTTGGCGTATGCGTTTTGAGCATGGGTCTCCCCCCTCCCGACGAGAATTGGCCGGTACATGGACTCAGGCGCGTCCTCCCACATGACTAACAACCAAGGTACTCTTCATTCCTATTTTAATTCTAGTACTTTACCTTCGATTTATGTCGGGAATGGAAATCCTATTCCAATTGTCGGTATGGGTCATGCCAACCTAAACACACAACACCCCTTTCGCCTCACCAACATACTACATTCACCCCACATTATCAAAAACCTTATTTCTATTCGTAATTTACCACTGATAACAATGTGACTGTCTAATTTGACCCATTTGGTTTTAATGTGAAGGATTTACGTACGGGGACCCCTCTAATGCGGTGCAATATTTCCGGGGACCTATACCCCCTCTCCACCACAAACTCCGGTCCATCGAGTCCACCACCACAACAGGTCAACATTGTATCGCCCCCCGATGTGTGGCATGCTCGCCTTGGTCATCCCGGCATTCATGTGATGCACTCACTTAGCTCTAGTCGTTTTATCCCGCAAAATAAAGCAATCCCTATTTTCTCATCTTGTCAGATTGCCAAAATCAAACGTTTACCATTTTTTCTGTCGAATACTCGCACTTTTGCTCCCTTTGACATTTTGCATTGTGATATTTGGACATCTCTTTTACCTTGTGAGAGTGGTTTTAAGTATTATTTGGTTCTCTTGGATGACTTCACCAATTATATTTGGGGTTTTCCTTTACGTTGTAAATCGGATACTCATGCCATATTCCTACACTTTCATGCTCTTGTCAAGACACAATTCATCGTTTACATAAAAAGCTTTCAATGTGACATGGGTGGGGAATTTGACAATAAATCCGTCCATGACTTTTACAAACGTCAAGGTATCGTCATCCGCTTTTCTTGCCCACAAATCTCACCATAAAACGGTAAAGCCGAACGTGTCCTACGCACCTTAAATGATAAAATACGCATCCTCTTCTTCCACGTCTCTCTTCCTCCCTCTTTTTGGGTAGAAGCCCTTCACATGGCTACCTACCTTCACAATATTCTACCTTCAAAATCCACTACATTCTCAAACCCGACGGTCGCCCTATACAACCGTCAACCCCTCCTACGCCCACCTTGGTGTATTCGGGTGCCTATGCTTCCCTAACATGAGCGCCACCGCACCCCAAAAGTTATCTCCTCGCTCGACAAAATACGTTTTTTTAGGGTTCTCACCTAACCATCGGGGGTACAAATGATTGCGTCTCGACACCAAACGGGTTATCATTTCTCGACATGTGGTCTTCGACGAGTTAACGTTCCCATACGCCTCGCCTGAACCTAACCCGTCACCCACCCACAACGACGAACCCACCCTATTGCCCCTATTACACCGGATTTTTCAATCTGTTGCCCCGACTTAGCCCCCTCCACCACCGGCTTCCCCATCGCCTCACCTCGCACGCCCAAACATACCAACCCCCCTGGTCTCTCCGGCACACCAAACCACACGACAAACCCGACCCATTCATCCCCGCTCCCCTATAGGCCCGTTCGCCAACCCCGCATCCGGCCCATCCTACCCCCGTCCCTCGTCACCCGAACCCAAGAAGGAATTTCAAACCTAACCCGAAATACAACCTCAACACCACATCCCCTAGCATCTCTTCCATACCTAAATCTTCTAAAAAAGTCTTGCAAGACCCAAACTTGCATATGCCGCTATGAATGAAGAGTTTAGTGCTTTAATTAAAAATGGAACGTGGGACTTGGTCCCTCGTCCCCGGGATGCTAATATTATTTGCTACATGTGGCTTTTTAAACATAAGTACAGGTCTGATGGCAACCTAGAGTGACACAAAGCCTTCTTGGTGGTGAATGGACGATCACAAGAAGTTGGGGTTGATTGCGACGAAACCTTTAGCCCGGTAGTTAAACCGGATAATATTCATACCGTTCTAAGCATAGTAGTGCACCATGATTGGCCTATTCATCAGTTGGACGTCAAGAACGCCTTCCTTCATGGTCTCCTTGAGGAGATTAGGTACATGCATCAGCCACCCGGGTTCACGGATCCGTCTCGACCGTCCCATGTATGTCTCCTCTGAAAGTCTTTATACGGCCTCAAACAGGCATCTCACGCCTGGTATCACCGTTTTGCCACATACCTATTCAAACTTGGTTTCCGCAGCTGCTAGTCGGATCACTCCCTGTTCGTCTACCGGGACACGCACGCCACGGCCTATTTGCTCTTATATGTAGACGACATTGTACTGACTGCGTCTTCACACACCATCATGTCTCACTTAATGACCATGCTTCGGTCGGAATTCTCTATGACCGACTTGGGCGACTTGAGCTATTTCCTCGGAGTGTCGTTTTTTCGTAATTCTACAGGTTTGTTCCTTCACCAAATGAAGTATGCCCTTGAGATACTTGACAAGGCCAAAATGGCAAACTGTAAACCAACTACTGCCCCTGTTGATCAGATGTAGGGACATATGCGACTCGAACCAAACCGGACTTAGTGAAATGATAAGCAAGGGCGACATGCTTCATCATTGAGTGAAACACAGGATTCGCGCTGAGGTTATTGGCGCCTTGGTGAGTTGATCCAGGCAAGTTCAGAGTCAGCGTCCGCAAGGGCTTTATACTCAGCCTCTGTTGACAATCTAGCCACCGTTTTTTGCTTTCTCGAAGACCATAAATGGGAGAGCGGCCTAAGAAGAAAACATACCCGGTTGTTGACGTGTAGTCATCCTTGTTACCCGCCCAATCCGAATCAGAGAATCCATGAAGGGAGCAGCCGCCACTGTTGTGAATTGTTATTCCCCGATCAATTGTGCCTTGGAGATAGTGCAAGAGGCGCTTTAGAGGTGACCAATGCACGGTGGTGGGAGAGTGCATGAATTGAGAGAGCTTATTTACCGCAAAGCTTACATTTGGGCGTGTGAGAGACAAATATTGGAGAGTGTCCATTGTTGTGCGGAAGTTAATGACGTTGTCCAGAACAAAACCATCAGTTTTGGTTAGAGATGACGTCGAAACCATGGGAGTGTACCTGTACTTCAACCCCCAAAAAGTAAGAGAGTACTTAGGTCTTTGAGTGAGAATTTGTTGGACAAAGTTGTAGGGTTGTACATACGGTCCAGTCCGGACAGGTTTGTACCTAAATTGTGCAATTTTGGTGAGGTTTTCCGGTCCAAAACCAGACCCGAATCGGATCGGACCGAACTAGACCGGACCGGACCGGAAATTCGTAGTTTACGGTCCAAACCGGGTTACGGTTTTATACGGTCCAAAACCGGACCAGACCGTAACTTGAATTTTCAAAAAACCTGGACCGTAAATTCCGGTCCATTCCGGTCCGATTTTGCACAACCCTACAAAGTTGTGATGAAGGCTTTAAGAGCATGAGAGTCACTTCCGGTGAGAATGATGTCGTCAACGTAGACGAGAATGTATATGGTGGTAGAGTTGGTCTTAAGAATGAATAGGGAGGAGTCAGCTACAGAATTTACGAAGCCGGAGAAGATGAGAAATTGGCGGAGCTCCTTGTACCAAGCTCTCGACGCTTGTTTGAGATTGTAGGTGGCCTTGTGGAGTTTGCAGAGGGAATCAGGGTGAGACGTGTCGGTGAAGACTGGAGTTTGCTCCATGAACACGTCCTCTTCCAATGGGCCTTGTAAAAAGGGGTTGTTGATGTCCACCTGTCGAAGGGGGCATCCGGACTGAACTGATAGGGCAAGTATTGTTCATATAGTGACTGGTTATACCACGGGATTGAATGTCTTTGTAAAGTCGCAACCAAGACGTTGATGAAAGCTCTTTGCAACGAGACAGGATTTGTACATATTTAGAGAGCCATCGGGGTTAGTCTTCACACGAAATACACACTTGCAACCACTGATGTTAGTCGCGAATTGACGAGGGACAAGGGTCCAGGTATGATTGAAGCTAGAGCATCGAACTTTTTGGTCATGGAGAGGCGCCAATCGGGATCCTCGAGGACTTGGGTAATGGTTTTAGTTCGATGTGGGTGGCGAAATGAGAGTGAAGGTTGAGCTTGGATATGGGTTTAACGATGTGGTTCTTTGAACGAGTTATGATTTGGTGAACCGGAGGGGTATGGGATGGTGGCGTCGAGTGAGGGGATGATGTTGAAGGGTTAGGGTTTGTGGTGGAGAGAGGTGATGGAGCTGGTGAGGTCGGTGGTGGTATGATAATGGGAGATGGGCTTGCAGGGGGGTTGGTTTAATTGGTGAGGAGACGTGGTGGTAGACTGGTAGTGCAGCCCGAAAATGGGGGAAGTGATTGTCTTTGAGACGTGGGAAGTTTAACATCCCGTAAAATTGTCATCCCGCATCATTTGATTGGGGATTCGTGATTGACTTATAAGGATGGGTTGCTACCCATGTCAACAAGAATTCTTCTTTTCCAGTGATACAGTGAGGACAAATAACTTTGGAGTTAAGCGTGCTCATGCAGGAGCAATTTCAGGATGGGTGACATCCTGGGAAGTTTTCTGCGTGAGCATGGTTGGCATGGGGACAACGTCCCTAAGACCTCAGGTCTTACATATGATATCAGAGCTAACCCTGAGTTACGAGTGTCCTTACCCTAGTAGGCGGTCACTCGGCTCGGTGGACGGTCCTTGGCTTGACATGGACGTCAGGAGTTTAAGTGGAGGAGATTGTAACATCCCGTAAAATTGTCATCCCGCATCATTTGATTGGGGATTTGTGATTGACTTATAAGGATGGGTTGCTATCCATGTCAACAAGAATTTTTCTTTTCCAGTGGTAGAGTGAGGACAAATAACTCTGGAGTTAAGCGTGCTCATGCGGGAGCAATTTCAGGATGGGTGACCTCCTGGAAAGTTTTCTGCGCGAGCATGGTTGGCATGGGGACAACATCCGTAAGACCTCGGGTCTTACAGGAAGTGGGATGGGTTGGGTTGAGGTACTAGGCCGGGGAGTGTGGGAATTGGGAATAGATGGGGGCATAATAGTTGGGGGTAGTGGAAGCTTGAGAATGGGAGGATTAGGGTTAGGTGGAAGGGGGTGGTGGGCTCGATTAGGAGATAATCTAAATCATTAAAAGGGGGAGGTAACGGTAGTGGGAGGTAGTAGGGTTTGAAAGGGAAATTGGATCCACAAAGGTAACATGACGGGTAGTGTATATTTTGTGGGTTTGCGGGTTTAAGAAATAGTACGCACTTTGGGATAGGAGATAATCATAATTAGGCATTGTTCCAAAAATTTTGAGGAAAGGGGATTTATTTTCAAGAGATGGGGTGGGTAGTCTATTTATTAAATAGACGGCTGTTGAAAAGGCGAGAGGCCAGAATTTGTGGGGCGTGCTTGAATGGGATAGAAGTGATAACCGGTTTCAACAATGTGTCTATGTCGAAGTTCGGCATAGCCATTATGTTGAGGGGTGTGAGGAGGTGATGTAAGATGGAAATTTTCATTTTTGACAAGGAAGGACCGTAAAGAAGTATATTCACCACCGTTGTTAGAATAGAGTGTTTTAATTTTTGAATTGAACTTGTTCTCGACTAACGCTTTGAAGGTGACAAAAATGTGCTTAGTGTCGGATTTGTGTTTGAGTAGATAAAACCAAGTGTATTTCGTAAAGTGATCTACAAAGATGAAATAATACTTAAATCCGTCAAAAGATAAGCCGGTACAAGTCCAAACATCCGAAAACAAAACATCAAGAGGAGCAGTATACGAAATAGATGAGACATGGAAAGGTAATTTGTGAGCTTTATTGGAGGCACAAGCAGTACAAAAGTATGAACCGAATCAATACTAGTAATAAGAAATAAATTGCGAAGAGTTTGGAAAGTCGAGGTTGATGGGTGACTCAAACGATGATGCAAAGTTGAACTGATGGAGCGATGGAGGAAGATGAAGTAGGCCAGGAGTAAAGACCATTCTTGAGCGGTCCTATAACGAGGTGAAAAACAAATTTCAACTTGATTTTTTTTTATTTATATTGATTATCATTCAGTTTCAAATGATTGGATAACTATTTAAATAGAAGTAGAAGGTAAGCGAGCAACAAGTTGCTCCGCTACCCCTTTTTGGATGGCAAAACCTAACCTTTTAAAAACAACATCTATTAATCTAGAAGACATAATATTACTATGTATAACTCTTTGCACCCTCTTGAGAATATCAACAGCATCGGGTGCAAAAAATCCAAACGTGTCAAAAGCAAATGGAAGAAATACGTGTTGTTTTTAACACATGCCCTTCCATGCTTGGCCACCTTAGCTGGTGCCGCTCTACAAGCTGCCTGACCCACAACAAAAGGTCCGTTTCCTAATCCCACAAGCGGTGTGACCCCCGTCAAATCATTACATGCATGTTTCCTTTCATTCAAATTAAACACCAAAACATCCGTCGGCCGCAATGTCGACCGTCCATCTTGCGAATCAGTCAAGAAGTTCACAAAGAACATCACGAACCAGATAATGCCTATACTTGAAGCCAAGAAGTTCCTTACAATGTACAACATACTCCCCAAAAGCATCCAACACCCTCCGACAATTAGGAATGAGGTAAACCTCACCAACTGAGAAAAGCGGAATCATAAGTCGGTACTTGAGAATGGAGCGGTACTCCAATGGGGACATGCATTGACCAAGTCCATCAATGGGAATGACAAGAAGAAAACTTGGCTATGCGGCGCTTGCAGACATCCGAAAACTGTTTTCTGTTTATTAGTCATATCAAATCTCTCAACCATCTCCTGAACAATTTTATCAAAAAGAGCATCCGCCAAAATATGTTGGGACTTAGGGGGGAAGATGTCTTTAATAGTAAAGTTGAAAAGGGCGAACTCCGGGATAGCCACATGCAGATCATCTAAAGCTCTATAAAAATTTTAATCCATACCGGATAGCCCACTGTCACGCAAGATATGGTCTTGGAGCACCCAAGGCTGAGCTTTGGAGGCTACAAAACCGTAGAAGACGCCTCCATAGCAAAGTACAACCCGATCCCTCCAGAATGAATAGGCAAGGAAGCCAACCGCCATTGAAGATCCCCGAAAAAAGGACCCCCACAAACCACAATATTCTCAATCGACCCACGAAGTCTCGCGTCAAATAAGATGCCGCATCCTTCACATGCTCTAGCTGACAAGTCCTCACGCCAAAAAACATCTTCGCAACACCCAAACACGAACGAAGTAAGAGAAGCTCACTCTGCGGGTTCCTAAGCTGCGGGAGAAGACGCATTATCTCCAATGCCTTATCATCTCTTTTCAAAACCAATTCTTTAATAAAACCATTATCTCTACTCACATCCCCTCCCAACAACTTCAACCCCAAAGATGGTCTCGCAATGTCTCTAGGGAATAACCCATCTCAAAGCTTCGAACCATCGTATGAAGGCCAAAATAACTCTATTTTTTTAACATTCAACTCAAGTCCAAAGTTCAGACCAACCCCCAAAATAATACCAAGTGCCTTAGCCACATCCTCCGATCGACCAATGATCGTCCCGTCATCTAAATACCAATCATGAAGAAGAGGCTTACAATTGTCACGGATAGTGTGCACAAGTGGATGCAAGACAAGTGCAAAAAGGAGTGGACCTAAGGGGTCGCCTTGTTGAACTCCTGTACTTGATTTTGATCTTTGAATTGGGAAAGTGATAAAATGTTTTTAGAAATTTCAAGAACATGCAAAATACTATTTAGTTTAAAAGAATTGGATGTAATTTATAAAGATGAATTTCCAACATTAGTAATAGAGAGGGAGTGGCCATTACCAACTTGAAGTTCATCGATTCCATCGTACGGGTAGTGAATGGAAAGGGTAGCAATGTCACTAGCAACATATGATGTGTAGCACCGCTGTCGACTAGCCACTGATTATCGAGAGAGGGGGCGGCTGCAGCGTGGGCTTGGGGTGGGTAGGGTGGTCGACTGAAAGTGGAGCAAAAGTGAGAGGGAGGGGAAGGGAGGGGGCGAGTTGGGTGAAAATTGGGCAAATAGGCTAGGACATGGCCTTGAACGTTGCACCATTGACAACGGCCTAGTAAGGGACGGGGAGGTGGGCGCGGTTGGGAAGGCTGGGAGGGTGGCGACCAGTGAGGTGGTGAAGGCGATGGGTAAGAGGGAGTAGGGAAGGATTTGCCCTTTGGTTTCGGCGTTTTGGAGGGATATTGGGTAGTCATTGCAGACACAGGGAGGGAGGGGGAGGTTTTGTATTTGAGGGAGGTCTCATGAGTGAGTAATTTTTCATGAAGGGCAGGGAAATCAATGGAGTTATCCCTGGATTTGATTCCATCAATGACGGATTGATAGGTCGAGTCAAGACCCAAAGGATAGCGTCGGTTATATCCTCTTGGTCTTGTGGTTTACCTAGGAGGCAAGCATATCACAAATTCCAAAGATCTCTTGCATATACTCGTTGATAGACAAAGAGCCCTTGGAGATGGAGTTGAATTTTTCACGAAGAAGGTTGATGTGAGCTCGGGAGGGCTTAGCGTAGGTCTCCTTCAATGGAGTCATCCTTGGCTTTGAGTCCAGCAATGACGGATTGATAGGTCGAGTCAAGACCCCTGAGGATAGGGTCGGTAATATCCTCTTGGTCGTGTGGTTTACCTAGGGAGGCAAGCATATCACAGCTTCCGAAGATCTCTTGCATATACTCGTTGATATACAGAGAGTCCTTGGAGATGGAGTTGAGTTTTTCATGAAGAAGGTTGATGTGAGTTTGGGAGGGATTAGCATAGGTATCCTTCAAAATAGTCTAGACTTGGCGGGATGTGACCGCTCAAGTGACGATGGAGGCAACCGAAGAAGAAAGAGTGCTTATGAGGCCCCCTTTCAAAAGCTGATCCTGGCGATGCCAGTTGGTGTAGGCAGGGTTAGGCGTGGTGGCCTCGTGGAGGGTAAAGAGCCGTAAGGTGAATATAAAGGATATAAATACTCTAGAAGGGGGGTTGAATAGAGTATGTGAACTTTTCGCAAAAACCTATCTCAAGGCTTTGAAACTGATTTCAAAGGCCTTGATGTTGATATGAGCTCTTTGTGACACAACTAGTTTTTAAGGGCTTTGAAAGTGATTTCAAGGGCCTTGACTTTGTAAACCTGCAAAGCAATGTTAGTCACAATAAATCAAGATATGGTGCGGAAATGAAAAGATTGATACAGTGATATGTTTATGAAGTTTGGCTGTAATAACCTACTCTCTGTCCTAGGGTTTACCCGTAGGTTCTAACTATTTATTATCAGCTTCAAAGAGTCCTAGATACAACCTATAAGAAATCCCTTCTTCTCTCACATTAGTCAATGTTACGATTCAGTTCCAACTCTTAACCTAGCTATAATAGCCTAGTTACTTCGCATAGTAACACACACTCGAGTATAACACTCTCTAGATATTCCAATGAAGCTCTCGTGTTTTTCTCTCTCTAAGAAATAAAGCTTTTATAAACTAAGAGGAAGAAAAACTTCTTGGATCGAATGAATATGCTTTGGATCGCTTGAAGACTTTACATATTTCTGTGTAAGCTTGTTGTTGTTCTCTTCAATTGACATCTTCATTTATGGTTTTCGATGGAGAAGTCTTCTAGCCGTTGATAAGATGACCGTTGTTGATGATTCTTTTTCTCCATAGAAAATGCTTCTTGTTCAAGATGAGATAGCCGTTGTAGATTTTCCTTATCTTCTTCATCTCCTTAATGTACATTGATTCTTCGTAATCTTTTCTTGAATCACGTTGTTGAAGCATCGAATCTTTGGCTGAAGATCTTCGAGATCTTTTTAAGGTCAGTTGGGAAGAGATCTTGCGTCAATTTTGTTAAGATCTTTTGCAAGATATTTTTGGTTGAACCGAATGTTCTTGTTGGTCGAGATCTCCTTGATATCTTCTTGTAAGATTTTCTCTTGCTCTTTGGTAGATTTGCTTGTTTGAGATTGATATGAATTTCTTACAGCCGTCATATCATTTGAATCTTGTTTCAAGGCTTCGGCTTTCATCCCTTGAAATGGTTTTCAAGGCCTCCGTTGTGAACATTTGAAAAGGTTTTCAAGGCCTCCATTCATCCCTTGAAATGCTTTTCAAGGCCTCCATACATTTGACAAACACAAAAACAAACCAAGCAATCTAGAAATAGAATATATATTTATTAGTATAAAAACCACTCATTTGTGTTAAGTCTTTCATCATCACATATGCAAATATACAACCGAGGTGGAGTTTTCAGAGGGTTAGGATTTTGGGCGGTGCCGTGGAGATGCCATCGACGTAGGCGAGCAATCCATGGCCAATCAAGAGAATGGATGGGATTTAACCAAGTAATATAGTTGGTAGAGGTGAGCTTGAGGAAATTTTGGAAGTTAATGATTTGAAAGGGTTTTAGAGGGTTCGTTGGGGTTAACGATTTGGTTGGAGGAGGGAGTAGCCATCGGTGGACGGCGGTTGAAAGGAGGAAGGTATTAGGGTTGAATCGGAAAAAAAATCAGGCTCTGATTACCATGTAGATGATGTAATCTGTAATGCTTGTGTTTATTATTCCATTGAATGGATATATATATAAGATAGGTTACAAATGTGGGAGTTGATCATGGGAGTTGATCTTGGAGAGAAAGTAGGAGAATAGAGATTACAGGAGAGTTTAGGAGGACCTATGTTATACAGGTTGTACACATTTAATTATAAACTTAATACTTAACATACAATTGCAAACGTAGAGGTAATTTGTCTTCTTCCTCCTCTCCTTTGCGTTCTTTTCAGGGTATTCTGCCATGTTATTGAGTTCGATTGCACACAGGTCTGGATCACGTTCTAGCACATGGAAAAACTTCACAAATGTGGTTCCGGCATCGAGTCCTCCCTTTCCCTCACGTGACCTTGGTTGTTTTCTGTGTTGTCGACCAGGTCGTAGTCTACAAGTGAGCCTCTTTTCTTTTTATCTTTCCGCAGCGTTGTAGTGTAGTTATGGCGGTTTGAGCTAGTGGACTAGGGTACGTATGTAGCTGGAGGTTTGATTGTGCTTAGGAGATGGGAGTGTGAAGTTTGGTTATGGCTGAGATGTTTGTAGGTTTGTTACGGAAGCAATGTTGGGTAAAACTCGATTGCTCAATAATCCTAGTTTGTGGAGCTTTTGTAGTATAGTTTTGGTTCAGAAGGTTTAAGTTATGATACCCGAGTACGGTTTTAAGAATAGTTAAGTGAGGTCAATTAGTTGGCGTTTTATATTTTTGTTTTCGGTGTTTTAGTTAGGTTTATCATAGTTAGGGCCTTTGAAGGGGTTTCGTGTTTTTAAATGTTACTTAGGTTAGCACGTTCCGGTAGATTGCTCTAGTAAACCTTTTGGTACTTTTATGAAGAATATATATATATATATATATATATATATATATATATATATATATATATATATATATATATATATATATATATATATATAAAGCTTAAGGGGTTTAGTGGAGGCGTGCCGGTTTAAACGTACAAGGTATGACTTAAATTAGATGGTTAGGAAGTTAAGAAGTTTGGAAATCCTTCAATCCATATTGTTCTTTTACACCAATATGAGTTGGTTTTTCTTCCCTTAGATGACCTTGTTAATTTAAAAGTTAGAGACTTCTAAGAGGGTGGGCATGATATTGACCCAAGTTTTCTGTTGTAACCAGGTGTTTGGATCTTATTATGCAGAATCAAGTAGTAACTTTATCGGGACTTTGACTTGATTCAGTAAGTCCATTGAACTTACTTAGTTGGCTTCTGCGTATTAGTATGAATGGTGATAGTGATGTGTGCTTTGATTGTTTGATGATTATAACCTGATAGGATAACCTTATATATATTGTGCCCCAAGTGTATGATTTTCGGGCAGTGACATCACTGTCCAGCTCTGACATGAGACTGGAGATTCTCTATGACTAGCCCATATAGGTACACGGTGAGGTGCATCGGATTCAGTCCTGTTGGTATACGGGGACAGAGGCGAGGTTTGGAAGATCTTCGTGTCACAAGAATTAGAAAGTGTATGACGTAATAAAGATAATAATGGAACTTCTATGCCAGCATGATGTGTGTTTCTATTTTTGCAATGTCGTGTGCTTGTGCTATTATTGTTCTTCTAATTTGTAGGTTATTAGCTAACGGTTTATCCTTGTCTTTAAGATGCCTTGCAGGTTAGGGACGATGCCGAGTGATCTGGACGGAGTGGACAGTCGGGTTCTTGTACATGATAGGACGGGATATGGGTTCTATTGAAGTCCTTTTCATTTTGGCCGTTTGGCAATTTAGGGTTGTCGTACTATTGTGATATTCGGTTGATAGTCCTTCCTTATGTTTTGGTTCATAGCATTTGTATTATCTCTATTTCGGTTTTACTTGTGTTTGTGCCTTGTTGCAAGATCCGAGAAAGTTATTGTGACCCATTGTGAGGTCCTGACCAGTAACGTCCCGAGTTTCGAGAATTTCGGGTGTTACATATTTTATTTTTTCATATGTCCCCAACTCCTAAAATACAAACTAAATATCCTAATTAGACTTATATGTGTGTTAACACTAATTTGATCATAATGTTTTGATATTTGTTTACCTACGGGTTTTACACAATAATTTATATTTTATATATTTTTATAATAATATAAAAGAAGAAGAAAAATAATATTACAAAAAATTATCGATTCTCATAAGATCTAAGTAGTAGGTCCTGTCCATCTTAACTAAATTTAAAATTCATTATTGCTTATTAATATGTAAACAAAATATACATAAGCATAAGAACCATCTGTAAAATCTCTCCTAGTTGACATGTTGTCGGGTTGTTGACGGCAAAAATGACATATTTATAGTCTCCTCAAATTTGTAAAAATAACATGAGTTTGTTGTCCAAATCATTCAACCGTCAATCAAATCTTACGCACGTAACAAAATGGAGGATAATGGTTGTCAAATCTCAAATTACAACTTCCATCTGTTCGAATCAATATCGAATTCTCTCATATTTTTCCATGAATCGTATTTCAACAAATTGTATCATTCACCTTTGTAGATGATGAACATATTTTTCCTTTGATATATTTTGAACACAAGTCATATGAATGGTAAGTAATTCAACGATTCTTTCCTAAATAAAATAAATTTATGATTCCGTGTTTGTCTTTTAGGGGATTAGTGATGCATATAGCGGATGTGAATTATTGGATCTAATTTTGCTCACCCCCACAAATGGGGGGGGGGTGATATCACCACCTACCAATCAAAAACAAGTATCCTTATGAATTTGAGTTAACTTAAATTAAAATAAAGATAATATGGTAATTCAAAAACACTCTAAAATGTGGATACTTGTTTTTTATTGGTGGGTGATATCACCCCCCATTTTTTAGGGGTGAGCAAAATTGAATCCTGAATTATTCATGATGTCTTATATATTCTGACATCCTTTTTTAATGCCTTGCTCTAATCCATTAACTTATATACAATGCATTTGATTTAATAGGCCAGACAAAATTGGGATTCACCTTTGGTTGCTCCGAACTCTCTTTGACAAATTAGTTATTTTAAAGTGGCTTTTTCATGTAGGAAGGGTTGGAATGGATAACAAAATCCAACAAACGAGGATTTCACAACTCAATAGTGATAAAAACATAGTGGATTGAGTCAAGTAAGAGGCATTCTGATTATTTAATGTAACACCCCAAATTCTCGGAACTCGGGGAGCTACTGGTTGGGACCTCACAATGGGTCCCGACCTTGGTTTAACAACAAGATTACTTGGATCTTACAACAAGGCACAAATGTACTTAAAACAATTTCGAAACATAATATTTTTATTGTATGAATGTACACATGTGACAGCCTTACAAAACATAAACATATACATAACATGCATGCTGTATGGGAGACTCCCCCGTCCCCATCTAATGAGTACGTGGACCCGGCTGACCATCCGTCCCGAATCTCTCTGCAACTATTTATCTCTACAGATCTACAACACGGATAAATCGTTAGCTAACAAACCAAATATAAGCAGAATAAGGATAGCACAAACACAAACAAGGTAACATAAACAATCATCATGCTGGCACACAAACCGGTTATTATTTAGTAGTTAAGTGATTCACCTTATTCCATTTTACAGTTGTGGCACGAGAATCTTAAGAGTTCTCGCCTCCGTTCCTTATCCAACTGGGTGTAGGTCTACCTTACCTCCGCCGGTAGCATCACTACAAACCGAGTGTGGACTAGTCCCTAAAGAAACCCCCAGCGCCCTCAGGCTAACTGAGCAGAATGCCACCGCCCGTTACTCTCAGGCCAAAGTATAGGTCGGTAGATAATAATTACTAAAATATAACTATAAACATTTCATTCACACACCACTACCATTATTCATACTCATATCTAGCAGTCAGCTAAGTAAGCCCAAAGGACTTACCTGGATCAATTCTCAACTCTCTTAATCTCAACTCGATCCGCAATCGTAGAAACTCAACTGCCTGTCATAAGAGGCAAGTGGATCAAAATACATTCCGTATTCTTAAAAGTCTATAACTTTTAAGATGTAAAATCCCAGCCTAAGAGAAAATACAAAAAAAAAAACTCTCATATGGTAAAATGACCATTTTGTCCTTGGTGTCCAAAACCCTAAAATTTTCTTAGAATATTTCCAAGACATCCTTTGAACCCAGAACTATAAACTAACACTAAAAGGAAAAATCTTACTAAGTTGAAAGATTTTCCAACTTCTTAACTTTCATGAAAGTCCACTAAGGTCATACTTTGACCTAACTTAAGATACTCCAAATAACATTTAAAAATTCCAAAGAAAATATGTATAACCTATATGATATACCCTCTCATTACTAAAGCCAAGAAACTTCAAAAATAAACCACTACCAATCTTACACAAAACCAAAAGATGACTCCAAGATATAAAGTTCTCATACTTAGCCAAATCACACAATTCTTTCATAATTGTAGTACAACCCCATTTCGGGGCTTTATAACTCTAAATCCGATCGTTGGATCATTCCCAAAATTTGATACATCAAACTACACATATCCACCAACAACATATCAAAAATTCAACGGTGGATGACAAGTTTAAAGTCTAGAAACCTACTTCGAAACACCGCAGTTCACCACTGAAATTTTGGAATTAAAAGAAGTTGAAATATGCCCTAGGTTCAAATCTTCCATCTAGCATGATCCCAACTTAGGCCTAAAACTGATCCTAGGTTCGAGACCTTACAACCACAACTAAAGGATCTACAACTAGACCTATACAACTCACATCTGGATCTCTCGACCGATCAATCATACATCAAAAAATCTCCCCTCATCATGTGTATAGAAGATCGACATAAACAAGGACCACTTACCCAGCGTCTGAGCAATCAGCGTCAACACCGAGGATGGAAGCTCCCTCTGCGGTGTGTTGACGACGAGGAAGGGAACACGGTTTGACTCGCCCCAGCTCCTGCTCTTTTATTGTCGACATAAGGGGAAGTTGTTCGTTGTTGTTAAGCCGGGCAGGAGAGACCTTCAGGGTCGAATAGGATATGGCTGCATAGAGGTACAATGGTGATTGATCTTCTTACACTGCAGATCCAAGTCTTGACTTAGAGGAAGGGAAGGGAATCAGACTAACCTCGACACCCTCTGTTGACAAAAGCGGTGGCCATGGAGGGCGTGATACGGGGTGCAGGGAAGATGCCGAGCAGCATTTAGGGGCGAGGTAAGGGTCGGTTGAGTGTGTGTGTTTTCTTGCTGCGATCTGTGGAAAGGACGCCAAGACACGCTAGGAAGATTGTCATCGAAGATGTGAGTCTGACCTGTCGCCGGTGCAAGCTCCAACAGCGTCTTCGTCTCCCGAAATTTCTGCTGAATTTTTCGTGTAGGGGTCGATCGGAAAGAGAGTAGGAAGGTTGCAGATCCGTGGCGTATAAACGGGAAGATTCGGCCGTATGCTCGCTGAGGAGAGAAGGGGTGAATGTTGGTCGCACTATTCTCTGCGAGAATTCCGGGCATTGAAGGCACGCCCTCTCACTTATCTGCTTCATTGTTGAACGTGGGAAGACGAAACAGAAAAAGGTGGGCTGCCACATCAACAAAGGAAGGCAAAAAGGGCCGTCAGGCCAGCCAAGGAAAAGAAATAGGTAGGTTTGGGCCCGGGGATAGCCAAAGGCATGGGCTGGATAAGGGATGCTTCCTGGGCTGCTGGGGAGTAAGGGAATGGGCTGAAAATAAGGTAGGAAAAGAGTGGTGTAGTTTTGTCAAAACTTGTCACAGCCTTGTCAAAACGTGTCATGGCTTCGTCATGGTCTCGTCTTGATCTCGTCAAAAGGACGTCATGACTTTGTCAAGGACAAGTCATGTTATAAACTAGGGTTTGATGGATTAGGGTTTGCTATAAAAATCTTATCATTTTATGTGATGTGAGGTTACATAAAATGATAAAATTTGAGATATTGTTTCCGACTAGGTAGACATATAAGGATCAACGGATCGAAATCCGGTTTACTACGGGATTAAACGGAATAAAAATTCCGGATATTACATTTAATAACTTTATTTCAGTTATTAGATGAAAATATGATTGCATGGGTTCATAAATAACATGTAGGATTCCGGTGAGGCTCTTAATGTTGAGAAGTTACCTAAACATATATATTGTGTAATTTGAGGAGGGTATGATCATATTTATGTTGTCATTTTGGCATTGTCACTCATCATACATAACTCAACTCCTTACTTATTAATACAACTTTATATATATGTATTTGTCATAGATAATTTTTTAGCCCTCCCGAGGTTGAGTTGTGTCGTGTTTTATATGGTCTTAAGTTAGGTTGGGATCGTGGTTTTCAATTGGTTATTTTACGGATTCTCAGTTTGTTATCACTCTCTTGCTATGCTCACTACCTAGTCATCACCTGCTCTCCAGTCCGGTACATAAGTGTCAAGACTTTTTATAAAGGGGTTGTTCTATCTAGTTCCAACATGTCTACCACCATGCGAATAATGCGGCTGACATTTTAGCTAATTTATCTTATAACTTGCCTATTGATAAGTTAGGTTGGGACATTGGTATAATGGACATTTCACTTTAAGTGTTTGTAGTTAAGAGAGTCTTATTTTATAAATGGAAAGTGCGTTTAGATGCGCAGAGAGTAATGAACCTCCTTCTAACAAAAATAATAAGAGAAGATTAAACTACTAAGGTAACTTTTTTTTTTTTTTAGAAAACAAACAGGGCTCCAAGCATTTAGCAATTTTTAAAAAAAGCTAAATTAGTAATTAAGGAGATCTTTATTAGACAGTTACAAACTTAATGGAAGATAATTAATTGATAAAATATATTTAATAAGCTAAAAAATAGGAAACCGGTTATCGTAAAAAAGGTAACGTGCTTGACATTTCAGAATATCAATATCCATCATTTTCTCCATTCAAGCGGTGACCAAAATTAATGAAAAAAAAACTCTTTGTAGTCGGAAGTAATTTCGCCATCTCCATTCATCTCGAGGTCTCGTCTTCAACTCTTTCTTCATCGTCAATTTCCACCTTCAATCGAGTATTCATCGGTCGTCTTCAACAGGTATAATCAGTTACCAATTGTTTTAAAGGATTCTCAAAATTTTGAATCGGCTATCTTCAATTGTCATTTCCAGATATGCTATGTTCGTCGATTGTACGCATGTTTTCGAATAAGACGATTCTATCTTACACAAACATATTCGTTCAGCACTTCCAGTTATGTACATATTCCAACATACATAATGCATACATAATCTCCATTCTACGTTCAACACTTCAAGTTATGTACATATTTCAACATACACAAGTAATCAATAATGCATACACAAATGTACATGTTCTACACAAACACAAGTAATACATGACGTAAATATACAATTTGATTATCCGTTCAGCGCTTCCAATCATGTACATATTTCAACATACACCAGCATGTCTACAAGATATTGAAAATAATGACGTACATATTTTGTAATAGTTTCGACATATTGAAGACACATTTAACATATGAAACATACCGGGTACACAAACTGAATCGTCTGAATGCAGTTATGTTCCACATATTTGTAATGACGTACATATTTTGTAACAAAACGCAAGGATTAACAACTGTTTGTTAGAAGACGAAGATATGACGTTTAGACTGTATTTACTTACCCGTTTATGGAGATATTTACGGCTTATGAAGATATTTACTTACCCGTTTTATAACAATTAATTGCTTACTAAATACAGAGAGAAATATATTTAGAGTAAATTACACAAAACCACCTATTATATACCTCACTTTTCACTTAACCACCTCTTATAAAAAAAATTTCATTTAACCACCTCATATACCTATTCCGTTAACAAAAAGCCACCGAATGCTATTTTGTTAAAATTTCCATCTGTGGGGTCCACTAAAAGTAATTAAGTGAGTTTTTAATTAAGATAATTCATTTAGTGTGTTTCTTTTGTTTTGACTGAAGGAGTCTGAAGCCCTAGGCTGAGTACCGATACACAAAAATAGTGTTCCCATTTTCCATCCTCTATAAAATCGAGCAATTGCGAAGGAGAGACTATGTAGGAGAAGAAAGAGAAAATCGAGCAATTGCGAAGGAACAAATTCTGTTCTTGACCAAGTTACCAGGCGCCAACCATCGTTGAGAAGAACAAGCGAATCGAGCAACTACGAAGGAGAGGCTGTGTAGGAGAGATTAGTTTCCGTCATTGCGAAGGTAGGTTGAGTATCCGGCCACGAGTTACCAGGTTGTACAACTCCTTTACCAAGTGACAACCAACATTTCCCCTTTTATTGCATTGCAGATTACCAGGTTGTACAATAGGTGTCCTTACCAGGCTATATAATTGCAAAGGAAAGGTTGTGTAGGAGAGATTGAGTGTCATTGCAAAGGAGAAACTAATTGGGTATGTTAAGTTCATCAGGAAAAATTTACAGGTTAATTGCATTTGCAGGTTTTTGTGTTCTTAATCAATTTAGTTGTCATAGATTCTTAAATTGTTGTATATATTGCTCTAGTTAATTATATTTGCAGGTTGCCATGTTTAGATCAGTTTGTTACTGTTTATTGAAATTTGTATTGATATGTATGGTATAGTAGATAGAAAACTATGTTTTGATAAATAATTTGATTTTACTTTACAGGCTATTTGAAGGTCTAATATTCAATAAGTGATCCTAATGTCTAGCTCTAGCACATCTGCTAACAATGTTGATGGTATTACGTGTTTTTGTGGGTTTAAGGCTCGACTATTGACTGCAAAAACAAATCTCAACTATGGTAGGAGGTTTTATAGGTGTCAATCGTACAATGGAAATGTACAAAGTTGCGAGTGCTCTTTTTATGAATGGCTTGATGGACCATTTTGTGGAAGTGTTGGTGTTGTTATAAGAGGGTTGATAAACGATAAAGTGAAGCTACAACTGAAATAATTTCATTGAAGCAAGCAATTGAGAAAGAGAGATTCCAAAATCTGAAGATGCATGAGCAGTTGAAGAACATGATGAAGACAATGGAGAAGATGACACTTGAAAAGGAATCACAAGGCATTATACAATGGATAAAGAAAACATTCAAGGAGTATCAAGGTTTTAGCATTTTCATTGTAACCATTGTTGTGTGCGTGATTATAAATGTACTTCTTACTAAAGTCCTTGAACCACTAATGTAATTCTCTTTGTTTTGCTCTAAGTATGTAATGATTTTTATTCCATGTATTATTTCGAACAACTAATGTAATTCTCTTTGTTTTATCCTAGTTACCAATGTGTTGTTGCTCTCAAAATAGATTTTACTAAGTCTGAGATACTCCAATGAGTGATTATCAGATTTTGCCAATTCTAATTACCAAAGTATTGTTGTTGTTAATAGATGCTCACAAAACAACAAGGTGAAAACAATTAACAGATGATCCCAAAATAAGAATTAACACAAATATTCTTCTCAAATATGTGGAAGATGATTAAAAAAAAACCCAGCAACTTTATATTGTATTGCCCTTGGTTGTGATTTTATATTTTATTGCCCTTGGTTGTGATTTTATATTTTATTGCCCTTGTGATTTTATCATTGCTTTGAAAATGATTAAAAAAAACAACAACTTTATATTGTATTGCCCTTGGTTGTGATTTTATGCTTTATTTTTTACTAAAATAGAGGCATCAGGCGTACAGTGTTATTCTCTATAACTCCGGTCCTCCATATTCAGCTTTCACACATCAAATTTGTGCTAGTCCAAATTTAGATCCACATTTTATACGCATTCATCAAATTTGTGCTAGTCCAAATTTAGATCCATATTTTATACGCATTTTAGGAGCATAGAATTTCCCTAAACATTACAGAAAAGTTAAGTGTGTTTTAAATAGTGTTATTATCTAGTGTTAGTGGAGGGTGATTAAAAAGAGAACAAGTTAAGTACATACAATAGTGGAGGGTGATTAAAAAACAAGCTTTCTCATTTTTTTGTAGCATTCAATTCATGACAGTAGGACACAATGTCGTGCATTTTTACAGCATT
Organism: Fagopyrum esculentum; assembly: GCA_033239045.1. Classification (NCBI taxonomy): domain Eukaryota; kingdom Viridiplantae; phylum Streptophyta; class Magnoliopsida; order Caryophyllales; family Polygonaceae; genus Fagopyrum; species Fagopyrum esculentum. The sequence continues at coordinate 9,614,445 of BSUD01000002.1, read as the reverse complement.
CAATTTTTTGCAGCATTCAATTCAATTCATTTCATGGTATATGTTTTGTGCTATTCAATTTGCTTATTTTGTATGTGTTTGGCACAATATTATTCGGATGGTATATGTTTTGGTCGCAACCTTATAGCTACTCTAACTCTTCCAAAAAGGTGAAAATTTAGCAAAACATCAGGTTGTCTCGAGTTGTCTCAGTTAACAAATGTTAACAATTAACAACAAGGTAAAAATTCAGCAAGCTATTAACAATTAACAGATGCTCACAAGTCACAAGACAACAACACAACAAGTTCAGCAACACAGCAAGTTGAATAGCACAAAAAAAGTTGTCTTAGTTAACAAATGTTAACAATTAAGAATAAGGTGAAAGTTCAGCAACTCAACAACTTGTCTCAAGCTGTCTTAGCTTAATAAATGTTAACAATTAATAGATGCTCAGAAGTCACAAAACAAATAATTATTTTGTGAGCATAATCAAAAGTTCTCTCAAGCTGTCTTAGTTAATCAGAAGTTGTCTCAGTTAACAGGGTGATTGAAAAGAGAACACAAAATGTAGACACTGGAATCTACACTGTGTTTTAATATGTTAATAAACTTGCAGAAACACAAAAATCAGTGGGGTATATTTGAGAGCAGTCAACACAAAAAATAGGTTGAGCAAAAACAACAACAAATTCAGCCAACTGCAAAATATAGTTTCATAACAACAACTCAGCAACACAAAGTGCAGACACAAGAACAATTCAGCCAACTACAACATCAATTCATGGAAGGTTACATATTACTACTAAAAAATAGGTTTCATAACTAGTATACATTTTGGATTCAGCTAGCTGTTTTGAGAGCAACAACACAAAGTGTAGATTCTAGTCTTTCACATTGGTCCTTGAAATTGCATTCTTTAGTTGAGCAGTAGATGTGAGTACTTTTCTCTTAGACCGTGCAAGCGGAAGATAGGTTCTGCACGAGCTTTGAGACATAGACCATGAGCTTTGAGCAATAGACTGTGAGTTTTCCCTTGATGGACCAAGCGAAGGATTTTCACCATGTGCCTACAAAACAAAGTCAAGATTATGTAAAAAACTGATAAGATTTAAAATATAATATAGTTGAAATAAAAAAATTACCATAAAGCTCGATTGTGAGGTACTAGATGGAGCTGGTGGATTTTCATCATGTGCCTACAAAACAAAGTCAAGATTATGTAATAAAACAGATACTAGATGGAGCATGTTCCTGAATTAAAAAATTACCATAAAGGGTGATTGTGAGATACTAGATGGAGCAACTGGTGGATTTTCACCATGTTCCTGAAGAAAAAAAAATAATTAGCAAAATGATAGCATTGAAATATTATATATATATATATGATAAAATTATATCATACCAAATTTCTCTTCTTCGTATGTCTTGAAACTTGTATTGTGTTAACATTCTTTGGTCTCCCACCTTTTTTTCGTTCTCTAGGTGATGTAGTTGTCTTTGGTGGATTAGTACACTTAGGCTTAGAATGATCTTCAACTCCATAATTTGAACATTTATTCTTGCCATTTGTATGCCTCTTTTGCTTATCATTTTTCTCCTCTTCAGGTTTCTTTCTTCTTGCCTTTTTGGGTCTGCCGGGTTGAACAATGAACTTTGGTGGATCAGGTGGAGTCATGCTAGACTGTTCCCATTGTTGTTCACCAAGCATAGGGTGTACTACGTTGTTGTATGCAAGCATATACATTCTATTAGTGTAGTAGTCATCCACAAATTCTTCCACCTCCAATCTTCTTAGTGTGATGCATGTCATTGCGTGGGGGCACGGAATGCCAGTCAAATTCCATTTATTACAACCACAACTCCTTGCTGAAAGGTCAACTACATATGTTTTTTGCATTTGATCCACCTCAAATCTGTTGTCCCCGCCATAATGAACTCGACATCCTCTAAAACCTTCCTCCTTCGCCTTTTCTAATTTTTTAATAGTAGAAGGTGTCAAGTTACTTGAATTCTTGCTCATGCCCTCTCTTTTTGTCAAAAACCTTTTCATTAACTTCCTTCTGATCCATTCACACATAGAAAGAATTGCTTTTTCTCTAGCTTCTAATATGTAGTTGTTAAAACTCTCACATACATTATTCAATTGCATATCTGATTTTGATGTATGCATGAATCCATGTCTAGACCAAGTATTGGGGTTTGCCTCCATGAGATACTTGTATGCACCTTCATCCAAACTCTTGATGTACTCCTTAGCCTCATTAAAATCAGGTTTGTTGCATGCCCTTGCAGCGTACCATAGTGCATCCTTGAACCCTTTTCCCGGCCACTTCACTCTAAAGTTGTTGTAAAGATGTATCACACAAACTCTAGTCTCTGCAAGTGGAACAACTTGGTGTAAAGCCTCTATTAGACCCTACAATAAAATTACAATATTATGACAATTATAGTATTAATTAAGACGTTGTAAGAAAGAACAAGTGGATTTTGTTTACCTTTTGTCTATCAGACATGAATGTCAAACAACCTTCTCCAAAGTCAGACATCAAATTTTCAAGAAACCAAAACCATGTTTCCTTTCTCTCAACCTCCACAAGTGCATAAGCAATTGGAAATAAATTTTCATTGTCGTCTTTTCCAATTGCGCATAGCAATTGACCAGTATAAGCTCCTCTTAAGTGGCATCCATCAAGGCCAATAATTGGTCTACAACCCATTAAAAATCCCCTCTTGCATGCATCAAGACATACATATAACCTTTAGAACAAAGGCCTTTCTGGACGATCTAAGTTGACTATAACAAAAGCCGATGAACCGGAACTCCATTTCCTTAGACTTGCTACATAATCCCAAACCTTTGCATATTGGGTTGATGCATTCCCTTGAGTCGTCAATAATGCTCTAATTCTAGCTCTCCGTGCTTGAATATAACTACCTTCGACGGTGTAGTCCCTTCTAATTGTAGCAATGAATCCTTTAGCAGTCCAATTTGGATCATCTCTATAATGCTCAAGGTACTTCTCAGCCAACCATACAGATGTGACTTTTTTGTACTCAATTTTCCAGCCACAATCATGAGTAGGGAAGAAACTCTTCAACTGAAAAGTGCCATCCAAAATCGTTCTACTAGCACAAGCTTTAAACTTGCAATAGTTGTTCTTACAAACACAACTCTTGCTTGAATTTTTTATGTCACAATCACACTTATACTTGTAGTAGGCAAACACTCTCTTACTGCCATTGTGTAAATAATAATAATCCCGACTTTGTTGAATTGAATATTGTCTTAAAGCTTTTCTAAAGATATCATTAGACCCAAACCACATACCAACTGTAAGACAAATTGGTTTCTTGAAATCAACTAGGGGATTGAACTCAGGATACCTTTGACGTTTGTTACCTTCAAATCCACTTAAACGTTTAGACCATCCAAATCATCATCAACTCGATCGCTTTTTTCACCATCGTCCTCAGAAAATGCTTGGTGTGAACCTTCTACAATAGCAGTCACATCATCACAAACACTCAGATTTACATGAGCTGCGTATATATCATCATCTTCCTCATCACTAGCCAAAAAACTGAAATTTCCATCAGAATCTGAAGTTTCTGAATCTAACACGCTTCCATTAGCTTCCTCGTCAATAAATGGGAAACTGAGTCATGAATATTTGTAGCAGACGGTTGTGAAAGAGGAGTAATATGATTCATCGTAGAACTGAACTGTCAACATAATAATAAACTACTCAATACAATAACTGAACAAGTAAAGGAAATTTACAGCAATCAACTACATGAAAAATATCAACAAAATTACAACAATCAACAACACAAATATGAATTTTCAAAACTTTAACTTCGGAAACCTGGTGTTGAGTAGAATACATAGCTATTTTAAAAAGAGTTCAAAAACAATACAAACCTTTTTGCCCTTTTTGCCGATTTCAATGGAGGAGATTCTTCTCAATCCCGTGTCCAGCCTTCTCAATGTCAAGTAAGAGATATCAACAATGCGATTTTCTTGAGAATGGGAGAGGGAAATTGTCGTGGAAGAGGGAACTGTCGGTTGTTTGTCATACTCAATTCCCGTTGTTTGTCATACTCAGGCACTCAGCAATGCGATTTTGTCTTTGTCGATACTCCTAGGGTTCTACTCAAAACATAATAAAAACATAAAAATTATAAGAATTTTCTTAATATATCGTTTAAACTCGATTAATTACTCCCGGTGGGCCCCACAGATGGAAATTTTAACAGAAAAGCATTTTGGTTGTTTTTTGTTAATGGAATAGGTATATGAGGTGGTTAAGTGAAATTTTTTTATAAGAGGTGATTAAGTGAAAAGTGGGGTATATAAAAGGTGGTTTTGTGTAATTTACTCATATATTTACTTACCCGTTTTATAACAATTAATTGCTCATTAAATGGAGAGAGAGAAAGATATTCTTATTTTCTTAATATCCTCTTTTTATTTTCATATATTTTTTTATATATAATTTGAAGGACCTTAATTTGTACACATTTTTAACTTGGGACCCTTTGTATGCTCATGGTTACAAAACCTACCTACTCCCCAATTTTACCCAAATAATAATAGCTTTCTTAACTATGGGTTTGTATGTTGAGAATGATAAAAACTATAGGCTCTCAAGTTATTGATACAAATTTATAAATAAAACAAAATTTATCGAGATTAAAATTTTACTAAATAATTATTTAATAATATCAATGTCACTTGGTGGCGATGATGTAACCTAGGAAAACAACTCGCATAAATAACGGCGATCAAAATTACTATTTCAATCAACTAGCAAAGAAAAATATAAAAAATGATAGCTAAATAAAACATCCAAGACAAAAATAATGAAAAATCACTTATTCAGAATTATTCTTACTTATATAACTTATTCATATATTTCATAAAAAAAGTTTTATATTTTATAAAACAATTAAATCACGATAACTACCAAGGTTTTCAAAGACCTATTGTTATATAAATATTAAAATACTTAGTAATATATGAGTTTTTGACTTAAATACTCAATTCTCACCGTGTCACATCAGTAGGTGTCCTTTACTTTAATATTTATATATAGAATAAAATAAATATTTATAACATCTCATTATTTTATTCAATAGAAAAAGAGTAAAAGGGGCAAGTAGGTTGTTATTGAATCCATGTAGAAGATTTGGACAGTTTGACTAGGCCCCTTCGAATTTTACAGAAAAGATAAATTATTCAATAATTGAATATCCTTCCTTAATTAATCAAAATCTCATTCCTAATTAATTTGGTCGTTTTTATAATTAATTAAGAAAATTGATATTAGTTACCTACAATTAACGAAACAGTTTCTTCAGAATATCTCTTCCAACGTGCGTCTATTTATCACGATTCTGAAAAGATTTGAGGGAAACAACCTCCATTTTAGACAGAGAAGCTTTCATCATCATCAAAAATCGTACAGAATGTGCGTTTCGTCTGGAATTCATTTTATAAATTTACATAAATCGATTGTGTTTGTATTCATCTTGCGGGATACGATTACTGGCCATTTTGACGTTGTCTTCGTTACAGTTGGGTATCTGTTTCTGCAATTTGCTTCAATTTACGTCAATTTCATTGATTGCGGTTGGTGATTTTGCGTCCAGATTTGTGTTGCGAGTGTTTTAAGGTGAGTTTGTAGTTCATATTATGTAGCCTTATACAATTTCTGGTCAACAATTTAATCATTTGGTAAATTTGTGGTGTCTGTGAAAATTATGTACATAATTGAATTTTACGTGTTGGAAATAGGCAAAATTGCAAAATATGTACGCAATGTTAGATGTAAGCTAATTTGTGTACATTAATTTAGGAAATTATGGTGACAACATTTGACATTATGTAATGTATGTTAACGTTATGTACACTATCACGATGGAATGAAAAGTTATGTACTATTTATGATATGTTTGTAATAATGTTTATGTACTTAATGTTATGCACGTTATGTGATGTTTGTGAAAATTATGTACATAATTGAAAAGTTATGTACATTAATTTAGGAAATTATGGTGATAACATTTGAAGGTTGAAGACGAAGAAGACGAGTGGATTGCGAGTTGCAAGTGAAGACTCTCCAGGAAAGCTATGGCGCTATTTTCTCGAGATGTTTTGAGCGTGGAAGTTAAAGAGACGAATCCCGTAATATTAATAAATATTCAGTTGCCTTTTTTTACTGGATTTTAGTTTTTTATTTTTGTCAGTTTATTATACCTTTTAGTGAAAGGCCCTTAAATACTTATCATAATTTCAGTATTAATCTATCTTATTTACCTTTATTATTTGGTGTAGAAATTAAAGGGTCCTATATTGTATATTAGATATAAAAAAAGGCTTTTCTACATCAATTTTCTCATAGAAAAAAACATGTCAAGACCTACATGAATTTTGGACTTAAATGCTTAATTGTCTAGGACCACCCAATAATTGAATATCCTCGTCATATCACCACCTCCCTCCCAAATTTGTTAGTTTTATACTATAAGTGTGATTATTTTATTATTATTCATGATAAACCAAGGTTGCTCGGTAATATTAATATTGTAAATGAACCGAACCGATTTTGTTTTAAATGAACCCAAACCCATCTCTCAGTCCCATTGCTCTTAACATCGTGATCTCTCGACCCACCTATTTTAGTGTGACGTGGATTAACGAATAGTCGATAAGGGTAAAAAAGTGATGAGTTGGTTGCACGAAAATACGTCAACTATCAGTTTACGAATTGTTTCAATGTATAAGATAGATATATATATATTTAATAAATTATTACAACATAGATTTTTTTTTTTTAATTTTTATTATAAAATCAGAGAAATCATACCAACTAAGAAGGGTTAATCTCGTGTCCACTATAAATTTGGAAATTACAATAATTCTAATTTTCAAGGTTTAAAGAAGTTGGAATAAAAATGGGGAAAAAATGGGAGATTTTTCTTCACGGTTGCTGAGCACCCACACAAATCAAGGCAACTGCTCGGCAACTCCAATCACAAAAATTCGATCTGTTTTTTGTGTGATGTGGAAACGAAATAGTGTCCACCAGTTCGATTAATCAACTTACAGTCGGAGAGATTAGGGACAGTGTGTGTTGAAGGAGAGCAATGGAGACTGCCACAGTCGGGAGACTTCACTTTTCACCACCTAGCTATGTCTTCAACCCTAAACCAGGTACCCGCACCCCTTTCAGTTCTCCAATCCTCATGTTTCCTTGTTTATTTCTCACTCTCGATTCTCTATTGTGGTTTCGTCTATCCATTTATTCAAGTATTTCATAAGAATTTGGGGGAAATCGACCTCTTTTGGATTGATTGCTTCTATATTGCGATTTTCTTCTACTTTGATGTTAATATGGCTTTATCTTTGATTAAGCTTACTGGATAGTTCTTTATCTATCAATTCATGTGTTACAACTTCCTGATTTATTCTTTCGTAAATTCAGAATGAAAGCATACTGTTTCTGATTTATTATGGTTGGGATGAATATCTTGATAATTTGAGGCTTTAATTTCTATTTGCAATTGCAGCTCTACTTATTCTAAGGTGTGTTTGGGTCCCCTTATAAGTAGGTGTCAAACTCACCCTTAGTCTTTGTAGAGACGGAACATGTAAAAATTGAATGCTTAAAAGTATGCTTTAACAACGTGATATGCTTTCATTTGTAACCTGAGGTGTGTTTCAGGTGAGAAGCAGAGTGTTTGTAAAGACCCTTTCAGCTACCGGAGTATGGCTGTGGGTGTGTCCTCCACCGGAACCGCTAAAGGCGGGGTTCTAGAAAGGCCTGTTATAGAGAAAGTTACTCCTGGCCGCGAATCTGAATTCGATCTCAGGTCACTCATCTCTATGCCTTGCCTGCTTACTTGGTTCAATAATTGAGCAATGCTCTCCATAGCATAGACTGTGGGTGTGTTGCATGGAAACGCTCAAGGGTTAGCATTTCCCCTTCCGTTTCTTAGGGGAAGACGACTATAAGGTTATCCGTGTCGTATAGTTTTCATTTGTCGTTTTTGCGAGTGTTTCCATGCAACATTTGGAGTAGGAGTATCTCATATCCCATGAATATATGGTTCATTGGTTTTGAAATTCTCTAACTGACTAGCTGGTTATGTTCTTCTGTCGATGGTTGTATAGAAAATCTCGGAAAATGTCTCCACCGTACAGAGTGATGTTGCACAACGACAACTTCAACAGAAGGGAGTATGTAGTTCAGGTCCTGATGAAGGTGATACCTGGAATGACCATCGAAATAGCAATCAACATTATGCAAGAAGCCCACCATAACGATCTCGCTGTGGTGATTATCTGTGCTCAGGCAGATGCGGAAGACCACTGCACGCAGCTACGAGGCAACGGGCTCTTGAGCAGCATTGAACCTGCAAGTGGCGGATGCTGAAAATAACTTGCCGACAAGTCTTTCATATTAGAATGTAATATTTGCTGTCTATACTTGCAGTTCACGATCATATGGTGCCCAGAACCTATCTATATGGCATAGGGCAAGTTTAGATCATCATGTATAAAAGTAAGATAAAAGAAACCGTGATGATACCCTGGGGGTTTTAGTATATGTATCTTTCAGATGATTATGAACACCAGTTTCCAATAATTGCTGTAACTGTGGGGATCATCAACAATAAAATGGGGCCTTTTATGCATTTCCCCCTCTCAGGAGAATTTTCTTATTTAATAAATTTAAGAAAATCAAGAGATCACCATTTTGAATGCTCTAACAATCCAATCATAGAATTATTGTCATGACATCTTTCTTCTTAAATTCAAAATTTGCTGAAACCTTAGTTTGAAGGGCTGAGGGCTAATGGCAAGTGGAAATTATTGAGAATGCTCATCGGTCACCCAACAATGATGTTTATAGCTGACTGAATGATAATGTAACAAAAGAGAAACATAATCCAAAGCCAATCAAGGGCCGGTACATTCGTAATCATCCTTCAGCATGTAAGTCTAACTTCTAATAGCCTACTGTTCTTCATTCATTAGTATGCCTTCAATCTTGAGCACAATATCCAGCAATGGAGCAGCAAAGGAGAATGCTCTACTGATCCTGCACGAAACAGCAATACATTAAGAGCACATTCAAATATTCGATAAGCATCATACCTCATCAACCTTTCACCAACATCTGTAATGAGTGATTTCTGTAAGGAGGAAAAGCAAATGACTAATTCCTTAGCAATGCCACAAGCTAGATGATGCTGTCTTGTAAGTTTACGGGTCACATTTTCGGAGGCCAACAAAAAATAGATGATGGATGAAAAATAGTTGACTGATTCGATAGTTCTGTTACTTTAGACAGATGATAAGCTTGCTCTTACAGCAGAAATCAGTTTACTGTATACTTCAAAATGACTACATAAGAGAATGTTTATTGGTGTTTTTTACAAGGGATCTTGTGCCAGTTTTGTAATTTTAGACAACATTTTTTGTCTGAGATTAGTGGATGGGTGCTACATTAAATACTTGGAGAGAGGAATCTTGATATGCATTATTTTGTTTATAATTATCATTAATGGGCTTATAAATTAAATATTTTTAAGAAATATTATACTATAAGTCAATACATATATTAAATACATTTACCCAATTTTTATTAAATGTGTATTTTTTAGTTAATTTGGAAGTAAAAGAAATGTGGTTAAAATACATATATATAAAAGATACTTTAGAAGTAAAATCTTAATATATAAGATTTGGTGACGTTCCAAGAAACTAATTTAAAAAAACAGCCCAAGATCCACCTTCAAGATCCATGGATAAATGTGGCCTAAGTGACGATGTCCGTTTGAGGATTAATGACTTCAATTATGCTTAGATCATGTTCTGAGAGGGAAACAAGTGAGAGGGATAAGAGTATAAATGCCAAACAAATCTCTACTGTTAAGCTAAAAAGAAACTAGACAAGCACCACACAGACCACTTCAAATATTCAAGGCATGTAAATGGTAGAGGTTGAAAAGATTTAAGCTATTTGCGAAAGTTTTTAGTAAATGCAGTGTATGAACTGTATATCTCTTCATACCTGCTGGAGCAAAAGCAGCATCATTAGTTCACAGTTGACATCAGGGACTGGATGCCGAAAATAATAAAGAGAATGCCACCAGAAAGTGCGACCTGAGGAAAAAATTTTCAACTTTAATATGAAGGGCAAACAACAACTATTACACAAACAAAAATCTAAGAATAACTAACTCAATAATTATGATAGAATCTAAACACTTACTATCTTCTCAGATATTTGAGATGCTAAGCTCTTCCCGCCCAAGACAGCAGCAGTAGTACAGAGAGCTTGCCCTCTTATAATGGAAAAAAGTAGGGAAACAGAATCAAATTGAAATATTGTCCAATTAAAGAGGTGTGCACGAGATAAGAATTCCAAATTCACAAAGCAGTATCATTACAGATGTTTTCGGTACATCATAATAGGCTTTTCAACAATGCAGAACTAACTAGAAAGTAAGAATGCTTACAGAATTCCACCAAGAACAACACCAAATGGGTTTTCGTCTGCAGCAAGACCAATGGTAGCCAACTGAAACCACATTTTATGCCAAGTGTGAGCATTAAGAACAGAAAAGTGAAACCAAAAATGGTTGATTCGTGTGCTTCAAGCTTAATTCATGAACGGAATTACAAAATGGATTTAATAGATATTACAGGCACAAAATATGTTAAGCAGATTACCTGGCTCTTGTCACCCCATTCACCAAAAAAAGTAATGGAAAATGCCTGCAGAGAAAAATATGATTACTCGGTGAAAAATAGAAAAGAAGGGAAATGTGTGTAGTAAGCCAATAAGAAATTAGAAATATTGCAACCTTCAATAAGATAGGAGAAAAAAATTGTGCAAGAAATGATCTTCTTTCCTTCTTCAATCTCTCGTCATCCTGGAATATTTATCAGTTAGGGATATCTTGATAAAATAATAAAATCAAAAGAGTTCATCTCTTGTTTCACTGTCGAAGAGCAACTGGCACCATAAATAATCAGTGAAGAGCAGTGTGCTCTGAGATATTTAGACAAATGAAGTAATAAGACCTTAAGATAAATTGCAAGATAACTGTTCAGCCAAACCACAATGAATACCAGAACATCAGCACGGGATTAATACGATAGCACAGAAAAAATCAAATATTGAAGTAAAATAATTCAGAAGAAAAAGACACATAAATATTCAATTAATTCAATGATGATTTACAAGAATATAACCTTGCTCTTATCTTTCTTATCTGCAGCATTAGTCTTCCAATCTTCATCCTACACCACAACAAACAAGTCAAAGATGCAATTTCATGCAAATATTCAGAAAATTAGAGAATTGGTTCATATGCCAACCAATTTCTTTTCAACTTCAGCCAGCTCTTCAGAGTCCCTGTCGAAGTTTGATCATAGAGGCACAAAATCAGTTAACTATACATGTAAAAGGAACATTAATAGCAAGTTGAAAAAAATTAATGAAGGCACAAAGAACAAGATCATTACCCTCCTTCATCATGGAAAGCATCCCATAATGACCATACGCCAAATCCGAGAAACAATAATGTCGTCACATGATGTGTCAATTTGCGAGAAATCTGATTATGTTACATAAACTTCATCAATAAAGCAGGCTGTGAAATATAATATAAATCAAGTGATAAACTGATTGTTCTATTCATTAACAGAGTGTCCAAAAATATGCAGTTCTAACCAGATTTGGAGCAGCCCAACCAACAACTGCAGAAAGAATAGTCATCACCTACAAACAAGTAGCGATTTAAAGCTGAACCCTCAATAAAAAAAAATCACAGGTAATTATGTGGCGAAAGTTTCACTCACAACAAGAGCTGCTAGACATCCTGTGAGGACAAGTCTCCTTGGATGGCGCATAGCCAAGATCTGGATGTATTTATCAAGAATTCATTTGATGTCAATATAAGAGAGGTATCATCTTTAAGAAAGCACTATTTACAAATGGCTAGAACACAAAATTACATCATTATTGTTCGGAGAAACAAACATTCAGAACAAGACAAAGCTACTGGTAGAGCAAAAAATTAAAGCGCTAATAACTCGTCTTTCTTCCTTGTATAGAAAATTTAAAAGAAGTTAGCAAAAGAGTAGGTATATAAAGCCAATTATAAGAGCAACATAGAGGAACCAGTATTTCCATTGGAATCCTTCGGTTTTTATCTCTATCAGCTATCTGGAGATTCTTAAGTTACAAATTTCAATAAAGTTGATGTCTTTCTAAATGAAGTAACTCTTTCAAATATCCACAAATAATACCCTATAGAAACATCTTTTAGAATGAAGGGTGAAAATTGAACATATAACATTAACAAGTAGCTTAAGGAAACATGGAATCAGAATCTCTAAAACATATTCAAAAATAAACCTTATGAAAAGCAGCTCATCAGTAGGTCTATAGTAAGATATTCATGATAGGCTAAACGGAAGAAGGCCTTAGTGATGCTTAATGATAAATGTTATTAAAAAAAAGACAACTGTATAAAGATAGTCTTTAAATGGCTTTTGTTTAAAGCTACAGTTCCAGGAATCTTGTTCTTCAAAACAATTTGCAAGCACATTCTTCCAATATATAATTTAAAGCAATCACTACATGTAATTACCCATTGCAGTATATCAGCTTAATGCAAACATCAACAGGGGATAAGAATCATATATACATGTAATTACCCATTGCTTGAAAACAAAAACCCGCTACAATTGCTCTTGCGTGAAAAAGTGAACATAAAGATGTAATCTTTCTTTCTTTTTAGACGAGGTATGACTAGTTCAAGAAGAAATGGAAGCAAAAAGGTGTACGGTTAGTTGAAATTCCAAACCATAAATCACTAAATTTCCCGAAAACAAACAAAAGAATCCCACTGAAAATCATCAAATTAGTGGGAGGAAAACAAAAAAAGTTGGTCTCGATACATATAATACTCAACAAACCCAAAAAAGATCTGACATCATAAACACAGAATCGAAGTGGGTATGAACTCACAGCAGCAGCAAAGAATGTTTTGTCACCAATCTCAGACAGCACAGTCATAGCCAATGACTTGGAAAATCCCTAAACAGAAAGCAGAATCAAATCGGAAGAATTAGAGGAGAATGAGGGGAATGAAAGTGATAAATCTCAAGAACAAACGGCAAAAACTAATCACCTGCACAACTGAAGAACCCATCTTTGATGGCGCGCGGAGAATCGTTGAGAAGGGATTATTTATCTCTAAACTCAATTTCTCTGGTTGGAGGAGTCAACACAGAGGTTGCTGATTCCACCTAAGGGCTCTGATTAATGGTTGACAAAAATAATGCAAAGATGCTCACCCTTCGATTTTATAATGCTGTTGCTTCAAAGGGCATTGATACTCTTTTAAAAAATTGATTACAATGACCTAGTTTTGGTTAAGCAATGCAATTTGCAAAGGCAAAGAACCCCCTTCACGCAAATAAATAACTATAATAAAAATAGAATAAAACCTACTAACCTAAGAGATATGGATACAGATAATTTTTTTTATTTAACCCTAATTTGAGTTTCTGTATTTTATACGAATTAATAATATAATAAAATATTGAAGTTATAAAAATATAATGTATCTACTTAAAAAATTTATTAAATTAATATTATAATTATAGTTATTTTATTATTTATGTAAAAGATTTATAATTTATGTAAGTTTGCAACTATTTTTAAAAAAAATTAATTAACAATTACATTATATGACTTTACTCCGTGATATTAATATTATTTCATTTATTTGAAACAATTTGGTTTGCTAGGCTTTTTCTAGTTTTGTGTTTAGTAAATGTACCATTTGAGAGAAGAGTGTGTAGAGTTTGAGAATAAATACAAAATGTTGGGGTATATATTTACTTAATTGAAACATTAAAAAGCCTAGTTATTACTATAGTTTTTCAAAAAGACCTAGTTATCAAAATTGCCCTTAATATTTTATATCACCATTAGCATCAAATTAGAAGTGAATCCAGCGTGTTACAAAATGTATTTTTTATAAAAAAAAGTAATTAACGTATTAAAAATAACAAGTAATTTTTTATTTTTAACTTATGTAAGTTTATGATTAATATATGGTTACTCTTTTTTCTATCATCCACTATTTCACTATGACCACAATTTATTATTTATCTTCTAAAATACCCATTTAATCTATAGTTATTGCAGTGTTGTTATAGATGATCTCACACAATGTACGAGTATTAAACTAGTACTATACTAAAGCAGAGGGAATAAAAGCTTACATGTGGTGTCCACATTCGTTTCGCCTATGTGTCGCTGTAACACCCCGATTCCGCGGGACTCGGGGCGCTACGGGTTGGGACCTCACAATGGGTCCCGACCTTAGCTTGACAACAATTTCACCGGATCTTGCAACAAGGCACAAATAAAGGCAAAACATAAATCATTTTTAATGCAAATGATGAGAAACCCAAAAGAATGTAACAACAAACTTCAGCCGAGGTACAACTCAACCCAAACGCCAAACAAGCGGCACACGAACGTAAAAACAAACGAAAGACAAAACACATGACAACTCCAACTCAAAACCCTTCCTAAAATGTACGGACCCCGGCTGTCCACCCTTCCGGATTTCTCGGAGCATGCCTAACCTGCAAGACAAAACTACAACATTCGGTATAAAACCGTTAGCTCACATTCGAAGCATTAGAATTAATGGGAAAGGCACAAACACAAGTAAATCATCATAGTCACACAACATACTCAAAAGCACACAAATCCGATTTATTATCTTTATTATTATTAAGTCATATCCCGTTCTAGTTCAACTTCTTTTGTGACACGAGAATCCTCCGAAACTCGCCTCGGTCCCTTCTTCCGGCAATGGAACGGTCGGATGCCTCCGACCGTCTAACCAGCACGGGTCAGTCGCCGAGATCCCCCTAGCTCTCACGGGGAGCCAGGCAATGATGTCACCGCCCGTTATCATACACTTGGGCCAAATAATATAAAGGTCGGTAATCCTATTTCCGGTTTTATTGTTATAAACAATGAATAATAAACACACACCACCCAACACACATCAATGCTAATACAAGGAATACGAGCTAAGTAAGTCCGGAGACTTACCTCGTCACCACACTCAACTCACAACACTCTCGCTTCCTTAGGAGAGGAAACCCATAACCTGCTCACAAAAAGATAACTATATCAACAACCCACTCACAATAGAAGTCTTAGACTTCTATACAAATGATCTAGGCAAGACCATTTGACTCTCAATTCTAGGATCACATCCTAGAATCTCTCATGCTCACATCACACTCAACACAAGCTATAAGTCCTAAGACTTCTAAACCCTATGATCTCGTAGCATCATAACCCATAGTACATACTAGGATAAACATGCCTAGTCCAAACAAACTCAATGGTAACAACACCATGCTAGGATAAGTCAACCCTAATCTCCAAAATCCCATAAGATCATACAACCCCAACCTCAAGCCTCAAAACGCTCACAAGATCAACCAAACACTCAACATCTTACAACAATCGACAATCCTCAAAACTCACCTAAGGTCCAAACCACTACATGGTATTCACTCTATGTTATGCTAGATTCATCCAAGCATGATACTAAAACTTAACATATCTAGATCGAGGGGAAAGAATACTCACACGACGTCAAAAGACGGAAATCGATCAATGGATGTCGACTTGGATTCGTTCGGCCTTTACGGGGTCGTTCCCGAACCTAGCATCAAAACTAAACAAATTTAGCTCGTACGCTAAATTTGATCGGAATATTAACATATATAAATCTAAGGAAAACTCACTTTTAAAACCCAAGTTAAAACCGTAAATATAATATTCTGGGCAAATTGAATAACATCATAAATTCAAGGTAAAGCTCGTTTTCAAAGTCAATGTTAATACCCACAATAAAATCTTTGCAGTAAACCGAGATTAATCCAACAAAGGCATAAAATGTAGTATATACAAATATAAGAATATCCCCCTAATTCAAACCCGAGTTTAAAATCGACAAATACATTTTTAGGGCAAAGATGAACAAATTCATAAACTTTGGTCATATTCTGAAAATGTAAATAAGGGTCATAATCTGTAATTTTCCGGCAAAGGATATAAATGCAAGATTCTAAAATGTGGGTAAAATATGTAAATACAAAACATTGGGTTCCATTTGCAATTAACACAAAATAAGGGGGCCCGATTACAAAATTCAAAAAGGGTTTTCTTTTAACCCGATAGATCTCACGCAGGGGCTGGGGAAGGAGATTCATAGGCGGCGGCATAGTCTAGCGGAGGAAGGAGGGTTGCACTGGCGGCGTGGCTCCGGTGGCAGCGAGGCGAGGCTCCGGTGGCAGCGAGGCAAGGCTCCAAGCCTCCGGTGGTGGTAGCCGGCGGAGCTTCTGATTGCCACAGAAGAGAGGGAGAGGAGAGGCTGTCTCCCTGGTTCTCCGTTCGGACAGATAGCGCAAGGGGAAGGAGTTGGAAGTGAGACCAACAATGGGTGCTCTCAGGTGGCAGACCGGCAGTACAGGTGGTGATAACGGCGAGGGATGTTGAGGCTTCTCCTCCCGACAGTGGCGAGGTTCAAGCGAAGGAAAACAGAGAGGGGAAGAGAGACAGGGGGGTCTTCGATCCGGCGTCGGCAAAACACAGAAGATCGAGATGGGAGAGGGCTTCTCGGTGGAGGTGGAGGCCGAGGCTGGGTGTGGACGGGGGCTGCCAGCGGGAGGATTGGACCGCTCTGCAGGGACCGGACCTTGTCTGCAGCTCCTCTGTTTCCTGGTGAGGCGTTGCAAGTGGATCGAGAGAGAGAGAGAGCGCTAGAGCGCTTGAGTGTTGTTGTCGAGATGGAGGCAAAGAGGGAGGTAGATATCAGGGTTGAGGGCGAGGGGTCGGGTAGCCCTGTAGGTGCAGAGTGCATAGGCTGGGCGGGAGGGCTAAGGGGTTGGCGAGGCTACTTTCATCAACAGGTCTAGAAGGAAAAAAAAATAAAAATAAAAGAAAAATGGGAGACAAGAAAAGCAAGTAAATAAAATAAAATGAAATAATATAACTCGATCAAAATAAACGGAACAAAATTTCTCAGACTTCGGAAAGTATTCCGAAGTTTCCGGTAAAATAATATGCCGAAAAATATACGTCAATATATACTTGAAAAAAAATAAATATAGTTTCCGTTATATGAATCAAACTCGTAAAAATATTTAAGCTATAGAAGTATTGATAAAAGCCGCAAAAATAAATATCGCAAACGCGCCAAAAATTTGGGGCATTACATCAGATCCCCCTAAAAGCAAGTTTCGTCCCGAAACTTGTCGCACGCCGAACTTCTCGGTCCTAAGGCCGAGGTAAGAACTCTCAAACTAAGAAGGCCTAACCTTCTAATCTATACACACAAACTACTCGAACTACCGCCGCAAGATATATCATGTCACATAGCACATTTCCGCACAAGGCACAAACTACATATAACATCACACATGTACATAGCTCAACCAAAGATAAGAACTGAGCCTATCCCGTTGATTCTATCGATGCTACTAGCTTAGCGTAACACTCAACTAAAGATATTATCCTCCGTCTTCCTATTAGCCTCAAGGGTTCTTCGTCTGCCGCTAAATCATCAAGACTGGCAATACATCTCAAGTCATACATGTACTTCCTAGACTGAGACACATGAAGCCCCCGGTGGCAACGCCAACTTGTAAGCCACTTCTCCAAACCGCGCTAAGATCTCAAAAAGGTCCGATATATCGGAACTCAACTACCTTCTCGAGTCTTTCTCAATGTAGCGTTTTCATTATGTTTCTCTTGATTGTCTCTAACAAAGAAGATCGACCCTCCAATTAACATTGTTGGCTTCGGTTCTTGTCAAACCAAACTTTGATGTTACGTTTCCTTGATTCTTGTGGCAATTCCAAGTAACGAAGGAAGTGTCTTACTTCGCACCGCTTCTACTAACGATACCAATATGCTATTCCTCTTTCATCACTCCTCAATACCCAATCAAGACCTTGTCTTAAAGAATCACTTGTCCACTTCACACCTGTAATACCTCAAGGTAAATCAAAACAGTTGCACCAATGAATCACTTCTTAACTCTCAACAACTCTATTGTCTATTCGTCGTCCCATTCAATACTTCGTCGTCATCCCTAGTAGGTTACCATAATTGGTGTTATACCACTTCTCTTTTCACGGATCGGGTAACGCTCAACACATCCAAGAAAACTTGTAACTTCTTTCACATCTCTCGGGGTTTGCCATCCCGAGACAACTTGTCATACATCTTCTCTTTTTTTTTTTTTTTTTTTCAAGAGTGGGCTCAAAATGTCTCATCCGGGCATCAATAAGCCCATATGGAATCACTATAACTCGTAGTGACTAGGGTTTGTCCGGAATGTCGTATTTGCAATATCGTAGTCTCGAATTTTCTATTGGTGACAATTAGACCTTAAATCATTTTTGAAGAGACTACCGACCCTTGCAACTGGCCGAGTAGATCATCTAACCATGGTGAGGGATACTTGTTCTTCATTGTTATTTTGTTCGGCTCAAGGTAAACGATGTACAAACGGAGATAATTGTTTCCCTTTTCGCAATTGGTGTTCTCCATAACAACTTCAAATCAAGAGTTTAAGATATATTCCCATATGAACTTCAAATCAAGAGTTCAAGATAACGTCTGGTGTTCTCTTTGGCAGTGCATTGGATTCTAATGAACCTTTATAAACAAGTTCTTACAACTGGTCGTCAAATGCTTCTTCGACTCACGCATCTTCACAAGTCATCCTATACGACGCCTTGGACATCGGAGTTGCTCCAAGATCAACCTTAGTGGCAAAATCCACATTCCGATATATTGGAATCCGTGATATCTCAAGTTCCATCTTTTCTCTTCCCGTCACATATCGTAATAACCGACACATCCTTATCACTTTACAAATGGTCATGACATAATTGATCTACCCCGATCTATTGAAGTGACATCCTTTCGACTCTTAAATTGTTCTATCTTTAGCTACAATGTCGACCATCCTCTTTCAAAGATCCTTCATCTCCTGAACTCGAGAGACTTGCTCGAGTCTTCTAACTCTTGAAGCGTTGGTTAAGGAATACTTCAATTTAATCTCCCTTTTCACTTCGAAGGAACGACGATAATAATATTTCTTGTTCTCGCACATATGTTCAGTTACGAAGGCCCTAACTACAAGACTTAATCATGCCTTATAACAAAACGCCAATCCGACCGTAGAGGTTCTAACCTCAATCTTTCACATACTTCTCGTACATCTTTTGTTGACATCAAACTTCAAAACTTCGATCTTCTCTTACTCTTGTTGGTCACCTTATGCATCTCTCGGTATTCCATGACCAACTTCACAACTGTACCGGTATGCCTTGTGGAAAATGCTAGAAGAAACTCCCCATCCAAAACCACTAAAATATCAAACTCATTACATCTCCAGGTACTAACATCATAACTCTAAGCTTGCAGCATTGCCCTAATCTAGGTCCTCTCTTTCACGCCATAGCCACCATGGCTCTTTTGTGTGAGTCTGAAATATTTTACTCAGCTTTTACTCGCAAAAACATACCATCATTTCATTAGATCAAACATACCATGCATCCCCTTTACACACGACAACAATAGAAGCCTCACTTTCTTCTTGTTTCTTCTAGTTCTCTTATCCTTAATCAAACTTTAAAAATTTTGATCCGTGTCATCCCCCCCTATGCCAATCCCATGACCTAAGAAGGTCGCATAAGATTGTTACAATCTCCTCCTCGGAAGTCTTGTTATAAGTACTTGCTTGAACTCGTTCTGCATTATTTGATTTAAAACAAAAGCGCTCTGTTGACGTACTTCCATACCATTGACATTGGTCCACCGCGAATACTTTAAACTCTTTTTGTCGATACTCTTAATGCCCATAATATTGTTTACTTATCCCCTCTACACTCACCAATAGACACTCGAACATGTGCGCTCTTAGTTGTCCCCGCTTAACTGGTATTTGACCTTCTCCGAACTCAACGACTTATTATTCTACTACGCTTCTCATGTTACCTTCTCATGAAGGCTACCCTCCTCGGGGTACTTTACCTTAAGCTCAGTTAGTTATTTCCCCGTTCCATGCTTTCTTCCTCTTCCATAAGGTAACCATACTTTTTCTAGGCTTCGCACGCCGTATAACTCACCTTCATAAGCTTAACTACTCTTCCTTGATGTCTTTCAAGTGCACCCTTCCAAATATTCTGACCTTAATTAGCATACACTCACGTTCCTCTTGGTTGGTATCTTTAGTATCTCGATCAAAGCTCTCTGTTTCGTCTTTCATCTTCTTGGGGTCATCATTATACACATTTCCTCCTTCTTGGCGTCTCTTAGTCTTATCATCATAATTGAAACCGGTCAACTCCACGTGGATCCCCACCATGCTCTTCTTCTTCTCATAACTCTAGTAATGTTGAAATTACTTTTTTTTTTTGTAACTCGTAGACTTAACTTACGGTATCTTGAATCTTTAGCAAATGTTTAGATCACTCTTCTCGTCTTGACTCCAATGCTTAGGAGCGTGTAAGGAAAGCTTCACATCTTCATGAAATACCACCTTTAATCTTGTTAGAATGTATCCATCTCCTTCTCGATTCGCATCTAAGTTGTCCACGCGTCTTCTTGAAGAACTTAAGTTCGTTATCTCCATTGGTCTCGTCATCGTTCGATCATGGCTTCTTTAGAACCGCTTCTACATTTTAATGTTGCTCCCTTTTCTTGTATCGCTTCCATCTTGATTCCTCTTAAGTTGTCTTGAGTTTTCCTCCCACTTGTTCATCCTTCGTTTGTGTAATCTCTAATCTTCCTTTTCGACATCCTTTTAAAGGAATGCGAGAAACGCCATGGTATTCGTCCGAACATAACGCTCAAACTCGATACTTGAGCTTATTCCTCCTCGTATGGACACTATCCTATATAAAACGACGTCCTCCAAGGGCGATGATATCGTAATAGCATCTCAACTAAAAGGTCCTATATCTCCATATGCTACTATATGTAACAGGAATACGTATCCATAACTATAGAAGTCCTAAGTCCATATTACTACTAATATCACGCATCCGGCATTCCATAACAACAATACAAGGTCCAAAACATATAATCGTTCACGTATACAACTATACACATAAATCATGTTCATCATGCAACTACAATCCACATATAATAATAGTCCAAAAACATCCTAAGTCCACGATACATATCTACATATATACGTATATATATATACACTAAAATCCAATAAACTATGCTGCCGAGATCCGCGGAAGAAGTGGTGGTCCGTACATTCTACCCCGACTCATGCATGTGATTTTGAAAACGATAACTCAGAACCCGCGGGGTTCTGATTAATCCTTATTCGGCCTTTAGAAGATTGCGAGTGCCATTGTTGTCAACCTAGGGCTCTGATACCACTTTTGTAACACCCCGATTCCGCGGGACTCGGGGCGCTACGGGTTGGGACCTCACAATGGGTCCCGACCCTTAGCTTGACAACAATTTCACCGGATCTTGCAACAAGGCACAAATAAAGGCAAAACATAAATCATTTTTAATGTAAATGATGAGAAACCCAAAAGAATGTAACAACAAACTTCAGCCGAGGTACAACTCAACCCAAACGCCAAACAAGCGGCACACGAACGTAAAAACAAACGAAAGACAAAACACATGACAACTCCAACTCAAAACCCTTCCTAAAATGTACGGACCCCGGCTGTCCACCCTTCCGGATTTCTCGGAGCATGCCTAACCTGCAAGACAAAACTACAACATTCGGTATAAAACCGTTAGCTCACATTCGAAGCATTAGAATTAATGGGAAAGGCACAAACACAAGTAAATCATCATAGTCACACAACATACTCAAAAGCACACAAATCCGATTTATTATCTTTATTATTATTAAGTCATATCCCGTTCTAGTTCAACTTCTTTTGTGACACGAGAATCCTCCGAAACTCGCCTCGGTCCCTTCTTCCGGCAATGGAACGGTCGGATGCCTCCGACCGTCTAACCAGCACGGGTCAGTCGCCGAGATCCCCCTAGCTCTCACGGGGAGCCAGGCAATGATGTCACCGCCCGTTATCATACACTTGGGCCAAATAATATAAAGGTCGGTAATCCTATTTCCGGTTTTATTGTTATAAACAATGAATAATAAACACACACCACCCAACACACATCAATGCTAATACAAGGAATACGAGCTAAGTAAGTCCGGAGACTTACCTCGTCACCACACTCAACTCACAACACTCTCGCTTCCTTAGGAGAGGAAACCCATAACCTGCTCACAAAAAGATAACTATATCAACAACCCACTCACAATAGAAGTCTTAGACTTCTATACAAATGATCTAGGCAAGACCATTTGACTCTCAATTCTAGGATCACATCCTAGAATCTCTCATGCTCACATCACACTCAACACAAGCTATAAGTCCTAAGACTTCTAAACCCTATGATCTCGTAGCATCATAACCCATAGTACATACTAGGATAAACATGCCTAGTCCAAACAAACTCAATGGTAACAACACCATGCTAGGATAAGTCAACCCTAATCTCCAAAATCCCATAAGATCATACAACCCCAACCTCAAGCCTCAAAA
>BSUD01000002.1:9432967-9591032 GCA_033239045.1 Fagopyrum esculentum | reverse complement strand
AAATGATGAGAAACCCAAAAGAATGTAACAACAAACTTCAGCCGAGGTACAACTCAACCCAAACGCCAAACAAGCGGCACACGAACGTAAAAACAAACGAAAGACAAAACACATGACAACTCCAACTCAAAACCCTTCCTAAAATGTACGGACCCCGGCTGTCCACCCTTCCGGATTTCTCGGAGCATGCCTAACCTGCAAGACAAAACTACAACATTCGGTATAAAACCGTTAGCTCACATTCGAAGCATTAGAATTAATGGGAAAGGCACAAACACAAGTAAATCATCATAGTCACACAACATACTCAAAAGCACACAAATCCGATTTATTATCTTTATTATTATTAAGTCATATCCCGTTCTAGTTCAACTTCTTTTGTGACACGAGAATCCTCCGAAACTCGCCTCGGTCCCTTCTTCCGGCAATGGAACGGTCGGATGCCTCCGACCGTCTAACCAGCACGGGTCAGTCGCCGAGATCCCCCTAGCTCTCACGGGGAGCCAGGCAATGATGTCACCGCCCGTTATCATACACTTGGGCCAAATAATATAAAGGTCGGTAATCCTATTTCCGGTTTTATTGTTATAAACAATGAATAATAAACACACACCACCCAACACACATCAATGCTAATACAAGGAATACGAGCTAAGTAAGTCCGGAGACTTACCTCGTCACCACACTCAACTCACAACACTCTCGCTTCCTTAGGAGAGGAAACCCATAACCTGCTCACAAAAAGATAACTATATCAACAACCCACTCACAATAGAAGTCTTAGACTTCTATACAAATGATCTAGGCAAGACCATTTGACTCTCAATTCTAGGATCACATCCTAGAATCTCTCATGCTCACATCACACTCAACACAAGCTATAAGTCCTAAGACTTCTAAACCCTATGATCTCGTAGCATCATAACCCATAGTACATACTAGGATAAACATGCCTAGTCCAAACAAACTCAATGGTAACAACACCATGCTAGGATAAGTCAACCCTAATCTCCAAAATCCCATAAGATCATACAACCCCAACCTCAAGCCTCAAAATGCTCACAAGATCAACCAAACACTCAACATCTTACAACAATCGACAATCCTCAAAACTCACCTAAGGTCCAAACCACTACATGGTATTCACTCTATGTTATGCTAGATTCATCCAAGCATGATACTAAAACTTAACATATCTAGATCGAGGGGAAAGAATACTCACACGACGTCAAAAGACGGAAATCGATCAACGGATGTCGACTTGGATTCGTTCGGCCTTTACGGGGTCGTTCCCGAACCTAGCATCAAAACTAAACAAATTTAGCTCGTACGCTAAATTTGATCGGAATATTAACATATATAAATCTAAGGAAAACTCACTTTTAAAACCCAAGTTAAAACCGTAAATATAATATTCTGGGCAAATTGAATAACATCATAAATTCAAGGTAAAGCTCGTTTTCAAAGTCAATGTTAATACCCACAATAAAATCTTTGCAGTAAACCGAGATTAATCCAACAAAGGCATAAAATGTAGTATATACAAATATAAGAATATCCCCCTAATTCAAACCCGAGTTTAAAATCGACAAATACATTTTTAGGGCAAAGATGAACAAATTCATAAACTTTGGTCATATTCTGAAAATGTAAATAAGGGTCATAATCTGTAATTTTCCGGCAAAGGATATAAATGCAAGATTCTAAAATGTGGGTAAAATATGTAAATACAAAACATTGGGTTCCATTTGCAATTAACACAAAATAAGGGGGCCCGATTACAAAATTCAAAAAGGGTTTTCTTTTAACCCGATAGATCTCACGCAGGGGCTGGGGAAGGAGATTCATAGGCGGCGGCATAGTCTAGCGGAGGAAGGAGGGTTGCACTGGCGGCGTGGCTCCGGTGGCAGCGAGGCGAGGCTCCAAGCCTCCGGTGGTGGTAGCCGGCGGAGCTTCTGATTGCCACAGAAGAGAGGGAGAGGAGAGGCTGTCTCCCTGGTTCTCCGTTCGGACAGATAGCGCAAGGGGAAGGAGTTGGAAGTGAGACCAACAATGGGTGCTCTCAGGTGGCAGACCGGCAGTACAGGTGGTGATAACGGCGAGGGATGTTGAGGCTTCTCCTCCCGACAGTGGCGAGGTTCAAGCGAAGGAAAACAGAGAGGGGAAGAGAGACAGGGGGGTCTTCGATCCGGCGTCGGCAAAACACAGAAGATTGAGATGGGAGAGGGCTTCTCGGTGGAGGTGGAGGCCGAGGCTGGGTGTGGACGGGGGCTGCCAGCGGGAGGATTGGACCGCTCTGCAGGGACCGGACCTTGTCTGCAGCTCCTCTGTTTCCTGGTGAGGCGTTGCAAGTGGATCGAGAGAGAGAGAGAGCGCTAGAGCGCTTGAGTGTTGTTGTCGAGATGGAGGCAAAGAGGGAGGTAGATATCAGGGTTGAGGGCGAGGGGTCGGGTAGCCCTGTAGGTGCAGAGTGCATAGGCTGGGCGGGAGGGCTAAGGGGTTGGCGAGGCTACTTTCATCAACAGGTCTAGAAGGAAAAAAAAATAAAAATAAAAGAAAAATGGGAGACAAGAAAAGCAAGTAAATAAAATAAAATGAAATAATATAACTCGATCAAAATAAACGGAACAAAATTTCTCAGACTTCGGAAAGTATTCCGAAGTTTCCGGTAAAATAATATGCCGAAAAATATACGTCAATATATACTTGAAAAAAAATAAATATAGTTTCCGTTATATGAATCAAACTCGTAAAAATATTTAAGCTATAGAAGTATTGATAAAAGCCGCAAAAATAAATATCGCAAACGCGCCAAAAATTTGGGGCATTACATCAGATCCCCCTAAAAGCAAGTTTCGTCCCGAAACTTGTCGCACGCCGAACTTCTCGGTCCTAAGGCCGAGGTAAGAACTCTCAAACTAAGAAGGCCTAACCTTCTAATCTATACACACAAACTACTCGAACTACCGCCGCAAGATATATCATGTCACATAGCACATTTCCGCACAAGGCACAAACTACATATAACATCACACATGTACATAGCTCAACCAAAGATAAGAACTGAGCCTATCCCGTTGATTCTATCGATGCTACTAGCTTAGCGTAACACTCAACTAAAGATATTATCCTCCGTCTTCCTATTAGCCTCAAGGGTTCTTCGTCTGCCGCTAAATCATCAAGACTGGCAATACATCTCAAGTCATACATGTACTTCCTAGACTGAGACACATGAAGCCCCCGGTGGCAACGCCAACTTGTAAGCCACTTCTCCAAACCGCGCTAAGATCTCAAAAAGGTCCGATATATCGGAACTCAACTACCTTCTCGAGTCTTTCTCAATGTAGCGTTTTCATTATGTTTCTCTTGATTGTCTCTAACAAAGAAGATCGACCCTCCAATTAACATTGTTGGCTTCGGTTCTTGTCAAACCAAACTTTGATGTTACGTTTCCTTGATTCTTGTGGCAATTCCAAGTAACGAAGGAAGTGTCTTACTTCGCACCGCTTCTACTAACGATACCAATATGCTATTCCTCTTTCATCACTCCTCAATACCCAATCAAGACCTTGTCTTAAAGAATCACTTGTCCACTTCACACCTGTAATACCTCAAGGTAAATCAAAACAGTTGCACCAATGAATCACTTCTTAACTCTCAACAACTCTATTGTCTATTCGTCGTCCCATTCAATACTTCGTCGTCATCCCTAGTAGGTTACCATAATTGGTGTTATACCACTTCTCTTTTCACGGATCGGGTAACGCTCAACACATCCAAGAAAACTTGTAACTTCTTTCACATCTCTCGGGGTTTGCCATCCCGAGACAACTTGTCATACATCTTCTCTCCCCTTTTTTTTTTCAAGAGTGGGCTCAAAATGTCTCATCCGGGCATCAATAAGCCCATATGGAATCACTATAACTCGTAGTGACTAGGGTTTGTCCGGAATGTCGTATTTGCAATATCGTAGTCTCGAATTTTCTATTGGTGACAATTAGACCTTAAATCATTTTTGAAGAGACTACCGACCCTTGCAACTGGCCGAGTAGATCATCTAACCATGGTGAGGGATACTTGTTCTTCATTGTTATTTTGTTCGGCTCAAGGTAAACGATGTACAAACGGAGATAATTGTTTCCCTTTTCGCAATTGGTGTTCTCCATAACAACTTCAAATCAAGAGTTTAAGATATATTCCCATATGAACTTCAAATCAAGAGTTCAAGATAACGTCTGGTGTTCTCTTTGGCAGTGCATTGGATTCTAATGAACCTTTATAAACAAGTTCTTACAACTGGTCGTCAAATGCTTCTTCGACTCACGCATCTTCACAAGTCATCCTATACGACGCCTTGGACATCGGAGTTGCTCCAAGATCAACCTTAGTGGCAAAATCCACATTCCGATATATTGGAATCCGTGATATCTCAAGTTCCATCTTTTCTCTTCCCGTCACATATCGTAATAACCGACACATCCTTATCACTTTACAAATGGTCATGACATAATTGATCTACCCCGATCTATTGAAGTGACATCCTTTCGACTCTTAAATTGTTCTATCTTTAGCTACAATGTCGACCATCCTCTTTCAAAGATCCTTCATCTCCTGAACTCGAGAGACTTGCTCGAGTCTTCTAACTCTTGAAGCGTTGGTTAAGGAATACTTCAATTTAATCTCCCTTTTCACTTCGAAGGAACGACGATAATAATATTTCTTGTTCTCGCACATATGTTCAGTTACGAAGGCCCTAACTACAAGACTTAATCATGCCTTATAACAAAACGCCAATCCGACCGTAGAGGTTCTAACCTCAATCTTTCACATACTTCTCGTACATCTTTTGTTGACATCAAACTTCAAAACTTCGATCTTCTCTTACTCTTGTTGGTCACCTTATGCATCTCTCGGTATTCCATGACCAACTTCACAACTGTACCGGTATGCCTTGTGGAAAATGCTAGAAGAAACTCCCCATCCAAAACCACTAAAATATCAAACTCATTACATCTCCAGGTACTAACATCATAACTCTAAGCTTGCAGCATTGCCCTAATCTAGGTCCTCTCTTTCACGCCATAGCCACCATGGCTCTTTTGTGTGAGTCTGAAATATTTTACTCAGCTTTTACTCGCAAAAACATACCATCATTTCATTAGATCAAACATACCATGCATCCCCTTTACACACGACAACAATAGAAGCCTCACTTTCTTCTTGTTTCTTCTAGTTCTCTTATCCTTAATCAAACTTTAAAAATTTTGATCCGTGTCATCCCCCCCTATGCCAATCCCATGACCTAAGAAGGTCGCATAAGATTGTTACAATCTCCTCCTCGGAAGTCTTGTTATAAGTACTTGCTTGAACTCGTTCTGCATTATTTGATTTAAAACAAAAGCGCTCTGTTGACGTACTTCCATACCATTGACATTGGTCCACCGCGAATACTTTAAACTCTTTTTGTCGATACTCTTAATGCCCATAATATTGTTTACTTATCCCCTCTACACTCACCAATAGACACTCGAACATGTGCGCTCTTAGTTGTCCCCGCTTAACTGGTATTTGACCTTCTCCGAACTCAACGACTTATTATTCTACTACGCTTCTCATGTTACCTTCTCATGAAGGCTACCCTCCTCGGGGTACTTTACCTTAAGCTCAGTTAGTTATTTCCCCGTTCCATGCTTTCTTCCTCTTCCATAAGGTAACCATACTTTTTCTAGGCTTCGCACGCCGTATAACTCACCTTCATAAGCTTAACTACTCTTCCTTGATGTCTTTCAAGTGCACCCTTCCAAATATTCTGACCTTAATTAGCATACACTCACGTTCCTCTTGGTTGGTATCTTTAGTATCTCGATCAAAGCTCTCTGTTTCGTCTTTCATCTTCTTGGGGTCATCATTATACACATTTCCTCCTTCTTGGCGTCTCTTAGTCTTATCATCATAATTGAAACCGGTCAACTCCACGTGGATCCCCACCATGCTCTTCTTCTTCTCATAACTCTAGTAATGTTGAAATTACTTTTTTTTTTTGTAACTCGTAGACTTAACTTACGGTATCTTGAATCTTTAGCAAATGTTTAGATCACTCTTCTCGTCTTGACTCCAATGCTTAGGAGCGTGTAAGGAAAGCTTCACATCTTCATGAAATACCACCTTTAATCTTGTTAGAATGTATCCATCTCCTTCTCGATTCGCATCTAAGTTGTCCACGCGTCTTCTTGAAGAACTTAAGTTCGTTATCTCCATTGGTCTCGTCATCGTTCGATCATGGCTTCTTTAGAACCGCTTCTACATTTTAATGTTGCTCCCTTTTCTTGTATCGCTTCCATCTTGATTCCTCTTAAGTTGTCTTGAGTTTTCCTCCCACTTGTTCATCCTTCGTTTGTGTAATCTCTAATCTTCCTTTTCGACATCCTTTTAAAGGAATGCGAGAAACGCCATGGTATTCGTCCGAACATAACGCTCAAACTCGATACTTGAGCTTATTCCTCCTCGTATGGACACTATCCTATATAAAACGACGTCCTCCAAGGGCGATGATATCGTAATAGCATCTCAACTAAAAGGTCCTATATCTCCATATGCTACTATATGTAACAGGAATACGTATCCATAACTATAGAAGTCCTAAGTCCATATTACTACTAATATCACGCATCCGGCATTCCATAACAACAATACAAGGTCCAAAACATATAATCGTTCACGTATACAACTATACACATAAATCATGTTCATCATGCAACTACAATCCACATATAATAATAGTCCAAAAACATCCTAAGTCCACGATACATATCTACATATATACGTATATATATATACACTAAAATCCAATAAACTATGCTGCCGAGATCCGCGGAAGAAGTGGTGGTCCGTACATTCTACCCCGACTCATGCATGTGATTTTGAAAACGATAACTCAGAACCCGCGGGGTTCTGATTAATCCTTATTCGGCCTTTAGAAGATTGCGAGTGCCATTGTTGTCAACCTAGGGCTCTGATACCACTTTTGTAACACCCCGATTCCGCGGGACTCGGGGCGCTACGGGTTGGGACCTCACAATGGGTCCCGACCCTTAGCTTGACAACAATTTCACCGGATCTTGCAACAAGGCACAAATAAAGGCAAAACATAAATCATTTTTAATGTAAATGATGAGAAACCCAAAAGAATGTAACAACAAACTTCAGCCGAGGTACAACTCAACCCAAACGCCAAACAAGCGGCACACGAACGTAAAAACAAACGAAAGACAAAACACATGACAACTCCAACTCAAAACCCTTCCTAAAATGTACGGACCCCGGCTGTCCACCCTTCCGGATTTCTCGGAGCATGCCTAACCTGCAAGACAAAACTACAACATTCGGTATAAAACCGTTAGCTCACATTCGAAGCATTAGAATTAATGGGAAAGGCACAAACACAAGTAAATCATCATAGTCACACAACATACTCAAAAGCACACAAATCCGATTTATTATCTTTATTATTATTAAGTCATATCCCGTTCTAGTTCAACTTCTTTTGTGACACGAGAATCCTCCGAAACTCGCCTCGGTCCCTTCTTCCGGCAATGGAACGGTCGGATGCCTCCGACCGTCTAACCAGCACGGGTCAGTCGCCGAGATCCCCCTAGCTCTCACGGGGAGCCAGGCAATGATGTCACCGCCCGTTATCATACACTTGGGCCAAATAATATAAAGGTCGGTAATCCTATTTCCGGTTTTATTGTTATAAACAATGAATAATAAACACACACCACCCAACACACATCAATGCTAATACAAGGAATACGAGCTAAGTAAGTCCGGAGACTTACCTCGTCACCACACTCAACTCACAACACTCTCGCTTCCTTAGGAGAGGAAACCCATAACCTGCTCACAAAAAGATAACTATATCAACAACCCACTCACAATAGAAGTCTTAGACTTCTATACAAATGATCTAGGCAAGACCATTTGACTCTCAATTCTAGGATCACATCCTAGAATCTCTCATGCTCACATCACACTCAACACAAGCTATAAGTCCTAAGACTTCTAAACCCTATGATCTCGTAGCATCATAACCCATAGTACATACTAGGATAAACATGCCTAGTCCAAACAAACTCAATGGTAACAACACCATGCTAGGATAAGTCAACCCTAATCTCCAAAATCCCATAAGATCATACAACCCCAACCTCAAGCCTCAAAATGCTCACAAGATCAACCAAACACTCAACATCTTACAACAATCGACAATCCTCAAAACTCACCTAAGGTCCAAACCACTACATGGTATTCACTCTATGTTATGCTAGATTCATCCAAGCATGATACTAAAACTTAACATATCTAGATCGAGGGGAAAGAATACTCACACGACGTCAAAAGACGGAAATCGATCAACGGATGTCGACTTGGATTCGTTCGGCCTTTACGGGGTCGTTCCCGAACCTAGCATCAAAACTAAACAAATTTAGCTCGTACGCTAAATTTGATCGGAATATTAACATATATAAATCTAAGGAAAACTCACTTTTAAAACCCAAGTTAAAACCGTAAATATAATATTCTGGGCAAATTGAATAACATCATAAATTCAAGGTAAAGCTCGTTTTCAAAGTCAATGTTAATACCCACAATAAAATCTTTGCAGTAAACCGAGATTAATCCAACAAAGGCATAAAATGTAGTATATACAAATATAAGAATATCCCCCTAATTCAAACCCGAGTTTAAAATCGACAAATACATTTTTAGGGCAAAGATGAACAAATTCATAAACTTTGGTCATATTCTGAAAATGTAAATAAGGGTCATAATCTGTAATTTTCCGGCAAAGGATATAAATGCAAGATTCTAAAATGTGGGTAAAATATGTAAATACAAAACATTGGGTTCCATTTGCAATTAACACAAAATAAGGGGGCCCGATTACAAAATTCAAAAAGGGTTTTCTTTTAACCCGATAGATCTCACGCAGGGGCTGGGGAAGGAGATTCATAGGCGGCGGCATAGTCTAGCGGAGGAAGGAGGGTTGCACTGGCGGCGTGGCTCCGGTGGCAGCGAGGCGAGGCTCCAAGCCTCCGGTGGTGGTAGCCGGCGGAGCTTCTGATTGCCACAGAAGAGAGGGAGAGGAGAGGCTGTCTCCCTGGTTCTCCGTTCGGACAGATAGCGCAAGGGGAAGGAGTTGGAAGTGAGACCAACAATGGGTGCTCTCAGGTGGCAGACCGGCAGTACAGGTGGTGATAACGGCGAGGGATGTTGAGGCTTCTCCTCCCGACAGTGGCGAGGTTCAAGCGAAGGAAAACAGAGAGGGGAAGAGAGACAGGGGGGTCTTCGATCCGGCGTCGGCAAAACACAGAAGATTGAGATGGGAGAGGGCTTCTCGGTGGAGGTGGAGGCCGAGGCTGGGTGTGGACGGGGGCTGCCAGCGGGAGGATTGGACCGCTCTGCAGGGACCGGACCTTGTCTGCAGCTCCTCTGTTTCCTGGTGAGGCGTTGCAAGTGGATCGAGAGAGAGAGAGAGCGCTAGAGCGCTTGAGTGTTGTTGTCGAGATGGAGGCAAAGAGGGAGGTAGATATCAGGGTTGAGGGCGAGGGGTCGGGTAGCCCTGTAGGTGAAGAGTGCATAGGCTGGGCGGGAGGGCTAAGGGGTTGGCGAGGCTGCTTTCATCAACAGGTCTAGAAGGAAAAAAAAAATAAAAATAAAAGAAAAATGGGAGACAAGAAAAGCAAGTAAATAAAATAAAATGAAATAATATAACTCGATCAAAATAAACGGAACAAAATTTCTCAGACTTCGGAAAGTATTCCGAAGTTTCCGGTAAAATAATATGCCGAAAAATATACGTCAATATATACTTGAAAAAAAATAAATATAGTTTCCGTTATATGAATCAAACTCGTAAAAATATTTAAGCTATAGAAGTATTGATAAAAGCCGCAAAAATAAATATCGCAAACGCGCCAAAAATTTGGGGCATTACAGTCGCGTTGAGTATTAAAATCACCAAATTCTTTTCTTTAAAAAAATAAAAAAAATCTATTTAGATTATATTTTACTTATATTACCATTAAAATAAAATAAAATAACTTTTATTTAGATTAGATACAACTTTTATGATTAAACAACTTTTATTTTAAAAAATATCTTACTTCCATTTTAATCACAACTTCTATATAAATTACATTTTACTAGTATAGTACCCATGCCAAGGCACAGTTATAATTTTAAATTTTAATAGATAAAAATATAAAATTTATAATTTATAAAACACTTTCGATGTATGGTAATGATTTTATTTAATTATCCCGAAGAGAAAATAAAATAAAATTTTACTATCAAATTAATTATAATTTTAGATAAACGAAAAAATAGACTAAGTTATGTGATATTATATTTCCTATTTTTTGTCTCTTATAAAATATAAAAGTGTGAAAATAAGTTAATATAAATTAACTATTTTGAAAGATGACAAAATTGAAATGTTAATGTTAAAATAGGAAATTTATATTTAAATGTAAATGTTAAAATAGGAAATTTTTAATAGTTCAAGTATAAAATTTTTTTCAGGTTATTTTAAATATAATCTATAAAGAACAACGAATATGTAACACTAATATTATTATAATATATATATTTGTTGATTTAGTGAGTACTTACTATTTATGAAAAAAACAATAATATATTTATAAGGTAAAGTTAGAATAGAAAATTATCTAATCATTTTATAAATAAAATTGAAAAGATTTTAAAGATATCTTTAAAATTTGTGATAAGATTAAAAAATGAAAATAATGTATTTACTATCTATATAAGTAATTTTGTATTTATTAATTAAGTAGTAAAATTATAAAATGAAATTTTTGAAAAAATGACATGTATCACGAAGTTAATATATGAATGACACGTGGTGTGAATGTCTTCTACTTTAATATAAGCAAATAGATATAGATACGGTCTTTAATAAAATTAAAATACATTAACATATATACGTATATTAAAAAAAGTATGTTTAAATATAGATAAATATATGTATAACTATATATAAAGTTATTTTGATATAAGTTTTATTATATAATAATTATTTCACTAGTACAATTTGAAGTATGTTTAGTATATGTAGATATATATAAAGACATGTTTGGTAAGTAGATAAATATAACTTCTACAATAGGATAATTAATATATGGTAACTATATATATATATATATATATATATATATATATATATATATATATATATATATATATATATAATTTAAATAAACTAAAACTCTAAGAAAATGACACATGACGTATTATGGTTTAGGAAGAGCCACATTGAAGTAAATGCATGTTTTGGCTTTAATATAATTTATAGATATAGACTAAAGTATTATATTTTAAAAAAATAAGGAAATAAAATCTATTATTTACACCTTTTTATTTTAAAAAATATATTAATTGATAGAAGTTTAATAAAAATAATCTCTTCAATTTTTTAATAAAATTAAAATACATTAGCATCTATACATAAAATAAAAAAGTATGTTTAGTATAGATAAAGGGGGTTGATAGACGTACCGACGAAAATCTATAATTGTCACCCTAACTACGCACTTCGCGTGCGTAGTTGTTAGAGTCCCCAAGTACGCTGTTGGGGAGCGTAGTTGAAGTTTCAAAAAAATAAAAATATCAACTACGCTTGTGGGGAGAGTAGTTGGAGTTCCCAAAAAAAAATTTTAACTATGTTTATGGAACTCTAAATACGCTCCCCAAATGAGTAGTTGATATTTTTATTTTTTTTAGAACTCCAACTACGTTTCCCACAAGCGTAATTCAAGACCTTATCAACTACACACGCGAAGTGCGTAGTTATGGTCACTAATAGAGATTTTCGCCGGTACATTTAAAAAACACGTAGATAAATATATGTATAACTATATATAAAGTTATTTTGGTATAATTTTTATCATAGAATAATAAATCTATTAGTATAATTTTAACTATGTTTATGTATGTGTAGATATATAAAAAAGACATGTATGGTAAGTAGATAAATATAACTTCTATTATAGGATAATTATACTATTACATTATTGACTAATTTAAATATGGTATATTTATATATATATAATTTTTTTTAAAAAAATCAAAATTCTAAAAAAACGACACGTGGCATAAAATAAGGTAGGATGAACCACGTGAAAGGAAATGCTTTGGCTTTAATATATGTATATAGATTGCATTGTGATCTTATCCCTCTTTACAATTTTTTTTTTTAAAAAAAAACTTCTATTAAATTAGATTAGGTTTTAATTCCGGTTATAACTACGACTTTTATTTAAATTAGATATTACGTTTACATTTTATATATGTCCAAGTATTTATAAATTCAAAATACACAAACTTTAATTCCCAAAATTTTTTTTAAAAATAATTATTTATATTATATCAACCCGTACAAGTATACGAGAATTAAAATAGTTAAGACATAAACTTCTCATGGAGCCTTGTATATAAGCTTGGTGGTTTATCCTTCTTATTGTCCATTGTTTTTAAGGTAGAAATCATTATGTTTGTCTGGTACTTGGTCGTTTGGGCCTAAAGTATATGCACGTTTGTATGCGTACAATTCTAAGTTTATATCCCGATGGACTTTAACATGTATCAAAATGATTAGCCTAGTCGGCTCATCGATCATAACCATTGGGTTAACTATAAAGAAAATTAGAGGTTAGATCCAAGTGCTAATTAGATATCTTCTTCCCGGACTAATTCTATTGTTAATTGATTAATAATATACTAAAATATATTGAATTAAAAACACATAGCATATCTGCTTAAATTTTTTTTTATAAAATTATAATCAATATTTAAAATTATTTTATAATTTATGTAAAATATTTATAATTTATGCAAGTTTGCAATTATTTTTTTAAAAAAAAGTTATTATTGTAAAATTTACTTATATTTTTTTACTCTTTCCTCCATCATCACTGTGACTACAATTTATTATTTATTTATCTTATAAAACACTCATTTAATCTATAAATATTGACAATTTTGTTATAGAAGAATCCGCATAAGGTGCGAGTATTAAAACTAATATTATACTAAAGCATAGATGATAAAAGTTTACGTGTCGTGTCCATGTTCGTTTCGCCTATATGTCGTGCTGAGGATTAAAGTCACCAAATTCTTTTTTTTTAATAAAAAAATTCTATTTAAATTCTATTTTACTTCCATCATCATTAAAATAAAATAATTTCTATTTAAATTAGATACAAGTTTTATAATGAAACAACTTTTATTTAGAAAATATCTTACTTTCATTCTGTCAAAACTTCTATTGTAATCTTATTTCCTCATCAAAAAATAAGATTAAAACAACTTCTATTCAACTAGATTAAGTTGTAACTCCGTTCGTAGCTACAATTTTTATTTAAATTAGATATTACGTTTACATTTTATATATATGTCCGAGTATTTATAAAATCAAAATACATAAACTTTAATTCCCAAAAAAAATTAAAAAAATAATTGTTTATATTATTTCAACCCGTACCTGGTACGATAATTAAACTAGTTAAAATAATAAACTTCTCACCGATCCTTGTATATAGCTTGGTGGTTTATTCATCATATTGTTCATTATTTTTAAGATAAAGTATCACTATGTTTGTCTTGAACTTCATCGTTTGGGCCTAATGTGCATGTACGCTTGTATACATACGTTTCTTAGTCTACATCCCGATGGACTTTAACATGCATAAAAACAATTAGTTTAATCGACTCATCGATCATAACCAGTGGGTTAACCATAAAGATAACTAGATGTTCGATCCAAGTGTCTATTAGATATGGTCTCCAGACTAATCCTAATGTTAATTAATTGTAAAAAGAAATCTCATTGAACTTTGAACTTATGTGTTGACTTTAGATCTGACATATATAAGCTCGTATGCACACAATACTTAGTATAAAGTGCGAGTAAAAATGCTTAAATGCAGATAGGTAGGGAGGAAGTGGTCACTAAAAGGCCAAATTCTAGGTTTCTCTAAACAATGAAGCAGTAAGCTGACACCACCACGAGATAGTGTGAGAACGAAGCTTCCTTGAGGTCACCATCCATACATTTTTAACATATATGCTCGGTGCTCACCATTCACATACTTCTCTTGTCAAATCACCTGCCAAAAATCTCATTGCTAACAACTCATCTTTACTCTAACAAAAACTGGCTATGGAAATTGGACACAACACAACACAAAAACAAAACTTTCTTTATTCACATGGGTGGTCTTGCTTGCTTTGATGATATCCTAAAGTGGGTAGTTTTTATTGCTATTACCCATATATTATCGGTCATTTTCTTTCCGATTCGACTCCGTCTTCCACTCGAACCATGAATCTGACTCTCGGAAGCATTGTGTTTGCGCCCCAGACGCACTGGGACTGCGTACCTTACGTCAGCTTTGGCCAAAATTCGAACGTTGGAACAACGGTCATAATTTTAGACGTTGGATTTGGTTTCGATTGCACCACAAATGCGTCTTCCGGCCCCACTGGGAATGCATTCTCCAAGCTCAATGGGAATATAGCTCATGTGACAAAAACTCTGCCAAAATTCGTACATTGGAGCAATAGTCTCATAAGTCTACATGAAGCAGTTTTGTAGGGGTTACATGTCATGGACACGCTCGCAATGCGAGTGACGGGCTTATTGGTGGTGCACACAGGTTCCGTCCTCGTAATGGATTCAATCTTATTGTTTCGTAATATATTGTCGGTGCAAATAAAATCAAGACCCGTTTGGTTCCAACTTCGAAAACGGAAACAGAATGAAAACGAATTTATTCTCTATGTATATCATTATTCATGAAATTTTATTGAATCATTCATTGTGGTTTCATGCAAAATGCACTTCCTTCCCCACATTTTGTATCCCTATAGGGTATCAAAACTAATCAAACTATACTCCAATTACTTCAAATTACAATGAATGATTCCAAAATCTTTCATGAATAAGGGTATACGTATGAATTAGATTCGTTTTCGATTTCAGAGTTAAAACCAAACGGGTCCTCAATCTATTAATGACCGGTTTTCTGAAATTGACAAAAATATTATGAATACCTCATTCACCATGTAGCCCAATTTAGTGTGCGGCCCATACTCAAGCCATTAAATGGGAAGCCCAATACGTACCCGACACAAACGCAGGTTTAGAAGAAAAAGCTACGATCCATCCGTTATTTTTGGACTTCAAAACTAGCTAGCATCAGTAGACGTAAAAATGTTTTAAAATAAACTAGTTCTATTGAAGAGTCACGTGTGTAAATACATGTAAACAGAATTCTGTTATCACTAGAGACAAATGTGATAGAATATGTAATTATTGTAAATAAAGGTCTGCCCTATGTAATTATGTAAAACTGTTATACCTATAAATACGAGTCATCTGACGATGGAAACCCTAAGGGGAATTTATCCAAATCTTATTATTCTCACATGGTATCAGAGGGTTACGTTCCATAACCCTTCTCCTCCACACCTTCCGCTCTTTTAACGCCGGCTTCTTCCCTTCAACGCCGTCGCGTAATCTACTTCTATTCGTCCTCCTTTAACCGACCCCAATGACTACGGAGAAGAAGCACACGTTTCATTCCGCTCTTGGGATATCCAACATCAAAAACAATATAGCTCTCGTTCTAGATCATGACACGCCATATGCATCTTGGGTTACTCTTTTTCGTGTCACCGCCAAAGCGCACAACGTTTTGGATCACATTGACGCAAAAGTTTCCCGCCCTGCTGATATTGACGATGCTCTCTGGAATCAGGTTGACGCTACTGTTCTTCAATGGATTTACAGTACGGTTTCAAAGGATATTCTTCTTCAAATTCTTGATCCCGACGACACCGCTCTCAAAGCTTGGGGTCGTATTCAGGATATTTTTCAAGACAACAAGAACACACGCGCAGTTTATTTGGAACATGAATTTTCCAATTGCAAATTGGCGTCGTTTGCTTCCATAGCCGCCTACTGTCAGCACATGAAAGCCTTGTCTGATCAACTCAAGGGTGTTGATTCACCAATCTCCGACAATCGGTTAGTCCTTCAATTATTGTCCGGTTTACCTGCTGAGTATAACGCAACTGCTAGTTTCATTCAACAAACGGATCCCTTGCCAACGTTTCAAAAAGCACGTTCGCAACTCCTTCTTGAAGAAACACGTATGGCCAAACAAAAAGCGAATGAACCCGATTCTGCGGCTCTCACCGCCGCCACTGGAAGCTCCGCCAAG
The DNA here is from genome assembly GCA_033239045.1 of Fagopyrum esculentum. Classification (NCBI taxonomy): domain Eukaryota; kingdom Viridiplantae; phylum Streptophyta; class Magnoliopsida; order Caryophyllales; family Polygonaceae; genus Fagopyrum; species Fagopyrum esculentum. The sequence goes on along the minus strand of BSUD01000002.1, from coordinate 9,574,728 downwards.
TCGCAATCGGCCGACCACCGTGGCACCACCTCTGCCGGCAACCAAGACGCCGCCCAGCGCAGCCGCAACAGGGGCCGGAAGGGCAAGAATCGAACTGGCGGCGCACAGCAGCAGCCCACGCAGTTCGTCTTTCGCCCTACCTCCGGATGGGTTCCTGTCCACTCCGGCCCACAGCAGCCTCAGGCCCAATGGTTTCCGGCCCACTGGCCTGTCTACCCCTCTGGCCTGCAGCAGCGTCCACCATGCCCTTTTCCTACCCAACAAGGAATATTGGGCCCAGCCCCTGCGCAGCCCAATTCTGCAGCCCATGTTGCTGATGCTTCTCAATTTCTGCAGCCCACTACTGTCGATCAAGCTTTTGCAACTATGACGTTAAATCCCGCAGATAATTTATGGTACATGGACACCGGAGCTACTTCCCACATGACGAATAATTCAGGTAACCTCTCGTCCATCTCTTATAATGGTTCATTAAATTCGATAATTGTCGGAAATGGCATGCGGATACCATCTACAGGTCTTGGTGAAGCTAATATTCCAACTCCATCCAAACCACTACATTTATCCCAAGTTCTAGTTGCACCTAAACTAGTTAAAAACCTTGTATCCGTCCGCCGATTCACAACCGATAACCACGCCACAATTGAGTTTGACCCGTTTGGTTTTTCTGTGAAGGATTTACACACGGGGAACCTTCGCCTGAGATGCAATAGCTCTGGGGACCTTTATCCAGTTACCAAGGATTCAGCATCAGCTCATGCTTTTTCTGCTCAGTCATCGAGTCTCTGGCATGCCCGTCTAGGCCATCCTGGCACGCCAGTTCTAGATGTTCTTAAGAAATTTTCTTTTCTTAGTTTTAATAAGGAGCGCGACTCCTCTCTTTGTCATACTTGTCAACTTGGAAAACATCATAGGCTACCGTTTGAACGTTCTATTAATAAAACTGTTGCACCTTTTGACATCATTCATAGTGATCTTTGGACTTCCCCGATTCCTAGTCGGGAAGGTTTCAAATATTATCTTCTTTTTCTTGATGATTTTTCACATTTTCTTTGGGTATTTCCAATTAAATTCAAATCTCAAGTCTTTGATCATTTTGTGCAATTTCATAAATTCATTCAAACACAATTCAATGCTCCTATTAAAACTTTCCATTGTGACATGGGTCGCGAGTTTGACAATCATCAATTTCACTCATTCTTCGCACTTCATGGCATTTCTTTTCGTTTTTCTTGTCCTCACACCTCCCCACAAAATGGAAAAGCCGAACGGGTCATCCGCACCATCAACAACATGATGCGTTCTCTTCTATTTCATGCTTCCCTACCCATCACGTTTTGGTCTCATGCTCTTGACATGGCATGTTTTCTACTAAACATCCTTCCGTCCACCACAATACAAAATCAATCCCCCACCCAAGTGTTGTATTTTTCAACACCTTCCTATCATCATCTCCGCGTTTTTGGGTGCCTTTGCTACCCAAATCAAAACGCCACAATTCCCCACAAATTAACTCCTAGGACAACTCCTTGTGTCTTTTTAGGATATCCGAGTCATCACCGAGGTTACAAATGTTTGGATTTGAAATCAAATAAAATTATCATTTTCCGTCATGTAACTTTCGATGAGTCCATCTTTCCGTTTTCAAAACTTGAGTCGTTTCGATCTTCTTCTGCGGTACTGGAAAATGACGCCCACTGCTCTCCTTATCATCAGGCCCAGCAATCTGCATCTCAGGCCCACACACATGCCTCACCAACCCGGCCCACTTTGCATGTCCCACCTGATGCTCTCCCACCTTCGCCTGGGCCCACCCGCTTATTCCCCCTTTCGCCAGGCCATCTTTCTGGCCCATCTCCCTCAACTGACCACGCCGGCCCATCTGCCTCATCTGACCACGCCGGCCCACCTTCCTCATATGCTCCCACTGGCCCAGCTGATGAGCCCACCGTTGGCAACGCAGCAACTGAGCTGCCCCTTCAACCAACAACCGAACCGCATCCCACATCCTCCACAGTAAACTCCACCCATCAGCTCCCCACAAATATAAATCCCACCAACCGGCCTAATACTCGCTCTTTAAGCGGTATTTTTAAACCCCGCCAAATATTCGACCTCAATACCACCACCGCATCCGACTTATCTCCTATACCCACATCCCACAAATTAGCTCTCCAGGATCCAAAATGGTCCGCTGCCATGCTCGACGAATATCGAGCCCTTATACGAAATGGTACTTGGGTTCTTGTTCCTCGTCCTGAACAGACTAATATTGTGAGATGTATGTGGATTTTCCGTCATAAGTTCCGATCTGATGGTTCTCTTGAGAGATATAAGGCGCGCCTGGTAGCAAATGGATGTTCCCAACAAATTGGAATAGATTGCGATGAGACTTTTAGCCCAGTTGTTAAGCCCGCCACCATCCGCACGGTTCTCAGCTTAGCTGTGTCTCGCTCTTGGCCTATTCATCAACTTGATGTAAAGAATGCTTTTCTTCATGGGCATCTCAACGAGACAGTTCACATGTTCCAACCCCCTGGGTTTGTTGACTCTGCTCGTCCTTCACACGTCTGCTTATTAAAGAAATCTTTGTATGGGTTAAAGCAGGCACCCAGAGCTTGGTTTCAACGTTTTGCAGGATATTTACTCAGCATTGGTTTCACAGGCAGTAAGAGCGATTCTTCTCTGTTTATCTATCGGCATGGAACTAATCTTGCTTATCTATTACTTTATGTTGATGATATCATACTCACAGCCTCATCAGATGCCCTCCGCAACACTCTCACTGCTTCCCTAAGCAGGGAATTTGCTATGTCTGATCTCGGCCCCATCTCTTATTTTTTGGGCATTTCAGTTCAGAGATCTTCATCAGGACTGTTTTTGTCTCAAGAAAAGTATGCTCGCGAAATTGTTGCACGAGCCAAGATGACTGCATGTAAACCAGCTGTCACTCCTGCTGAACCCTCAATCAAGCTCAGCGCCTCCTCTGGACCACCTGTCAGTGATCCCACACTATATCGCAGTTTGGCAGGGGCACTCCAGTACCTTACTTTCACCAGACCTGACATCAGTTTTGCTGTCCAACAGATATGTCTTTTCATGCATGATCCTCGAGAGCCTCATTTCGCTGCCCTGAAACGTATCATCCGTTATATTTCTGGGACAGCTTCATTAGGTATCACCATCTCACCTTCACCAAAAACTGATCTCATTGCATACACTGATGCTGATTGGGCTGGCTGTCCTGATACACGCCGATCCACATCAGGATATTGTGTCTTCTTCAATGACACCCTGATATCATGGTCTGCCAAACGGCAATCTGTGGTTTCTCGCTCCAGCGCAGAGGCAGAATATAGAGGAGTTGCCAACGTTGTCTCTGAATGTTCTTGGCTTCGCAATCTTTTGCTTGAGCTTCACTGTCCTCTTGCCAAAGCATCCATCGTCTACACCGACAATATCTCTGCTACTTATCTAGCCAGCAACCCGGTTCAACACCAACGGACCAAACATATCGAGATTGATATTCATTTCGTCCGAGATAAGGTTGCGCGCGGTCACATTCGAGTTCTTCATGTGCCTTCGGCTTATCAGTATGCTGACATTTTTACAAAGGGCCTACCACGACAACTTTTTCTTGATTTTAGATCCAGTCTCACTGTTTTGTCTCCTCCCGTTTCGACTGCGGGGGTATGATAGAATATGTAATTATTGTAAATAAAGGTCTGCCCTATGTAATTATGTAAAACTGTTATACCTATAAATACGAGTCATCTGACGATGGAAACCCTAAGGGGAATTTATCCAAATCTTATTATTCTCACAAAATGTATAAATACAGCATAAAATCACACACATAATACATGACAAGTTTTACAGCTCAATATCTCTCTTTCCTGAATCACTCTCTATTCTGACATGGTATTAGAGGGTCGTTAATCCTCTTCCATGGCAACAGATCCAATTCCCATTGATGATCCCTTTCTTCAACAAGTCTATCTACACCACTCAGATACTCCATCTTTGAAACTATCTACTACTCTTCTATCTCCTTCCAATTACTTTTGATGGAAGAGATCAGTAGAAGTTTCTCTTTCAGCAAAAAACAAACTGGAGTTTGTTAATGGAACCTGCAAGCGTCTGATCGATCCCAAATTAGCATCCAAATGGGACCAATGTAATAGTATGTTGATCTCATGACTGCTGCATTCCATGGACAGAGACATCGGAGAGTCGGTTCTTTTCTACACTACCGCTGCTCAGATCTGGAGTGAACTTGCCGTACGCTTTGGTCGCTCAAATCGCACAAACCTATACCAAATCCAGAAGGAACTAAATCAGACAACTCAAGGTAACCAGTCCATTACTTCATATTTTACTAATATGAAGAAGATCTGGGATGAATATGAAGCTGCTGTGATGAATCGCACTTGCATTTGTGGATCTAATAAGGTTGTTGTGTCAATAATGCAAGATCAACAAATCATCCAGTTCTTAGTTGGATTGAATGAGTCTTTTTCTCTCGTTCGGTCTCATATATTAATGTTGCAACCAACTCCTGTGCTTAATGAAGTTTATAAGCTTGTCTTGCAAGAAGAGAGCCAACGTATGATTTCTTGCTCATCATCTATTGATGACACTGCTTCGGCCTTATATTCTCAGCACCGATCATCTGCTAAACAAGCATCTAGGTCTTACAATGATGCTAAACAAGCATCTGGTCACAAGCTCGCAGCCTCATCTATTGCTCAGTCTTCTCAGATGTTTACTCCAGAACAGATGACTAACATTCTTGCTCTTCTTGACAAGAATCATGCTCCAGATTCGGTCCACAATCAAGCTGTACTGCTAGCTGGTAAGCATGCTTGTTTTTTATCTTCTAGTTTCGATTCAAGGTGGATCTTGGATAGTGGAGCTACAGACCATATAACCCCACACCTCACCCTATTTTCTTCTTACTTCCTTGTGGACAACCCTTCTTTTATCACAATGCCTAATGGACGACGTGCTTCAGTGGTTCATTATGGCACTGTTACCATAAACAGCAAACTCACCTTGTCTAATGTCTTACATGTGCCCGATTTTCAGTTCAATCTTATTTCCATACAAAAATTATCCAATGAACTATTTTCTCATGTTGTGTTTACACCTCATGCTTGTGTTCTCCAGGACCATTTGATGAAGAAACCAATGGTGATTGGTAGAGCTTTTAAGGGGCTATATGTTGTCGACAAATATATTCCTCACACTTCTTCTTCTTATGATCAAAGTTGTAATAAAATGTTTAGTTCTCATGACACTGAGAGCTTTTCTTTGCATACTTCTTGTACCAAACTTAATGCTGAATTGATGCACTGTCGATTGGGACATTTACCATTTGATCTCATTCACCATGTTCATGCTAATATTGCTTCTCCCAAAACACATTTTGTTTGCACTATATGCCCTCAAGCACGTCAACATCGTCATTCTTTTTCTCAATCCACAACTAGATCTAACCACATATTTGACATTATCCACATTGATACCTGGGGTCCATACCGACATCAAACTCACAATGGTTTCTCCTATTTCTTGACCATAGTTGACGACTATTCCCGTTGTACTTGGACCTATCTTATGTCCCACAAAAGTAATAGCTTAAGCATTCTCAAAACCTTTGCTAGCATGGTCAAAACCCAGTTTAATACCTCTCTTAAAACCATTAGGTCGGATAATGCTTTAGAATTCTCAAGCAAAGATGCCTTGCTGTTCTATTCTACCATGGGTATTACACATCAAACCACTTGTGTTTACACTCCCCAACAAAATGGGATTGTAGAGCGTAAACATAGGCACCTTCTAGAGGTAGCACGTGCCCTCTACTTTCAATCTAAAGTACCTATTTCATATTGGGGTGAGTGTATCTTGACTGCCACATACCTCATCAATAGACGTCCTTCCATAATTCTTCACAACAAAACTCCCTTTGAGATGATTTTCAACAAGCCTCCAACCTATGACCATTTGAGAATATTTGGTTGTCTATGTTTTACTCATATTCCCCAAGTTGCAAAGACAAGTTCAAACCTCGAGCCCAGCCATGTATATTTCTAGGATACCCCTACAACCAAAAAGGCTATAAAGTCCTTAACCTTCATACAAAACACATAACCATCTCACGTGATGTGGTTTTTCATGAACACTGTTTACCTTTTCATCATATATCCTTTTCATCCACCTCACCTTTTCCATCTTCTTTTAACATCTCAACATTAGATTCTGTCATTTTCTTACCTACTCAAACACCTATACCTTCTGTTGAACCATCTTCTGCTGACCATATACCTTCTGTTAAACTATCTTCTGCTGAACATATACCTTCTGTTGAACCATCTTCTGCTGAACATATACCTTCTGTTGAGTCATATTTTAATACCACATCTTCTATCCAGTCATCCCAATCAATCAGTGACCATAATTCCTCACCTTCTGTTGAAAATAGCATCACCACCAGACGATCAACTCGTATCACCCATCCTCCATCATATCTCTCAGACTATGTTTGTACATATAGCTCCTGCTCCCAATCACCAGGTATGACTTCTCCTCTATCTTTACCATCCATTCATATTGCTTTCTTGTCATCTTTAACCTCTTTTGTTGAACCCACAACTTATGCTGAAGCATCCAAAGATCCACACTGGATTGAAGCTATGGATAAAGAATTTCATGCCTTACAAAACAATCATACCTGGGACTTAGTACCTCTACCATCCAACAAGAAACCTATTGAATGTAAGTGGGTATTCAAGGTCAAGCTCAAAGTAGATGGAAGCTTAGAAAGGTATAAGGCCAGGCTTGTTGCAAAGGATTTTAATCAAAAAGGAGTTGATTATCATGAAACATTTTCCCCGGTAGTAAAGATGACAACTATTCGGAGTATTATTGCCATAGCTGCATCTAAGTCATGGATACTACATCAGATGGATGTCAACAATGCGTTCTTACATGGTAATTTATATGAGGATGTCTACATGAAGTTACCCCCTGGAAGACCCAATACTTTGAACCTTGTGTGTAAATTAAACAAATCCCTCTATGGAGTGAAGCAGGCGTCCAGACAATGGTTCCACCGTCTCACTACTGCTCTAGTTGAGCAAGGGTTTCATCAATCTAAAAACGATTATTCCTTGTTCCTTCGACATGATGGCAGTGACATCACTATTATAGCCATCTATGTTGATGATTTGCTTGTTACTGGATCCAATGAAAAACATATTTCAGCATTGAAAAATTTTCTGGACACCACATTTAGCATCAAGGATTTGGGGTTATTACACTTCTTTCTGGGCATAGAGGTGGTTCATACTCCTTCAGGAATTTTTTTAGCTCAACGCAAGTTCACACTAGAACTCTTATCTGATGCCCAACTTACACAAGGAAGAATATCTGCCACACCTCTTCCATTGAATCTTAAGCTGGCTCCTGGTGTTGGTACACCCCTTCCAGATATATCTTTCTACAGGTCTCTTATAGGAAAGCTGAATTTCCTTACTCACATACGGCCTGATCTGTCCTATGCTGTCTAGTGCCTTAGTCAATTCATGCAAGAGCCTTATTGATAACACGATTTATAGCATAGTTTTAGGTGCACATTTAGGTAGAATTCTCGCTCAATCATGCATTGTCTAGCACTAGTCCGATACGTTTTGCACTCAAAACATGTATTTTGTCGAGATAGACGTCTACACGGATTTGTGTGCGTTTTGTAGGTATTTCGGGAAATTTCGGGCTAAAACGAAGCGTTTGAAAGTCGCTCGTTCAGAGGACGCGTTCCCAACTCATTAGAGCACAAAGAATGACTCAAGGAACCTTGCCAACAAAGGCCATGCACCAAACCACAGCCTAATGATCCAAAACAAAGTTTCTGCACAGAATCACGGTCATCTGAAAGACCACGGCCGTGGAAACAACCGTGGAATTTGCAAGATTCTCGTGACAGCTGTGCCACGACTCTCATGGCCAGCTCATGAAGAAATTGGTTATAAAAATGGTCCTTGATTTTTGTTAGAGGCAGCTGGGATTTGGGGTAGTTGAGGAGCAGCTCATACATTCTCCATTGGGGGTTTTTCACAAAATATATTCCAAGAAGAAGAAGGATTTTTCTAGGTAGGAAAGTGCAAGAAGAAGAAGAAAGGAGCCATTGCCATTGAAGAGGAGAGAAGAAGACACACCTATCCCTTGTATTTCGGATTTATTTCTAGAAGTTTTTGAACTCTTGAACCTTCCTTTGGAAGGGTTGTAAGTCGTTCTAATTCAATCTTCAGATTTGGATTGTGTTTGGAGTTTATTTGTTCATCTTCTTTCTCTCATTTTTCTTGCTATGGAGATTATGAATCTATGCTTGTTTGTTTTGAATCCCAATATGAATGTTGTAGGCTAGATTGATGTGATTCTAGGGTTAGGAAAGGATGGTTATGGCTAGATCTATGATAGGATGAACTTAGGTTTACCTTTGAATGATTTTTGTTTATGGACGTAGCTACTGTTAGGAATCACGGGTAGTTCTTGAAGAACCACGGCCGTGGTTTCTGTAGAACGAACCGTGATTGTCCTGGTTCGAAGGATCTCACCCTAGGTTCATAAAATTGTTGAAACCCTAAGTTTTTGCTGAGTTTAACCTACCCTAGGGTACCCTAGTGTAGAGACTAAGTGTTAGGAGAGACTTACCCGGTAATCCTTGCCCTTAGAATCTAAAATAGTAAAGCCTTAGGTAATGGTGAGCCTAATAAGCCGCCATTGGGTTTAGTGTGCTAGGATAGTTGCTTAGAACTTCCTTTTCCGAGACTTACCCGGTAAGGATAGGATAGACCTCTAAGTAATAATCCGGTTTGTGTTAAAATCCTATCCTTAGGTTCTTGGAGACTTAACCGGTAATGAGACCTTAGGTTTGGACTAGTTGGATCATGAGACTTACCCGGTAATTGATCCCATTTTAGAAACACTAAATCCCAGCATATCATAATCAATCCAAGGAATGAGTAGATGACTTGAGATTTATGCCATAATCGGAATTTCCAACCCCTAGAATCCGTTTTCCTTCTCTATTGATCACATCTTGTTCGGTTTGTTTCTTTTCCGATTTTTCCGATTGAGTTTGATTTGGTTGTTTGCATGAGTTGTGACCTTTGAGTTGATCATCTTAAAACCCACAAAAAACAAATTGCGATTTTCCTTCTCCTTGCTTTCTTCTTTAGACTAGACCTTGCTAAATTCAATCACAACTTAGTTCGATTTCACCATAGTCTTTGTGTTCGACCTTGGAGTACTTATCTTTCTACATACGTCCCGTACACTGCGGGTGCGCTAAGAATAGGATAATTATAACAAGTATAAATTTAAGGCTTATTGCGTACACACCTTTCTAGCGTAACAAGTTTTTGGCGCCGTTGCCGGGGACTAGGTCTAGATTGAGTCTATTTTGTGATTGATTCTAGTGTAGATCTTTCTTGTTTCTTTTGATCTCTTTTTGGTTTGTGTCTTTGCTTTTCAGGCAATCTATTTCTCTTTAGGTGTATGTGAAGATCTCGTGGCAAGGATCTAGCTCCATTCGATCCCGAACCGGAGAAAACCCTTCGATCTAGATCTAAGAACATCCGAAAAGAGAGAGAGATGGCCGGTAGAAATCTTCAAGCGGAATTGGACGAAGCCTTAGAGCAAATAAGGCTTAGAGATGAACTCTTGGAGGAAGAAAGGAGACTTGCCAATGAGAGGCAAGAAGAAACTAGGAGGGAGATTGAAGAGATTAGGCAAGCCCTTGTTCAAGGAGAGCTAAATCGCCGACAACCTCCACCACCTCCACCACAACCGCAACCGGCGGCTAATGTTAGGGTTGTCCAAATTGACATTGAGGAGCCACAAACCCTAGGGAGACGCATGGATCCGGCACAAAGAGCACACCGACCGGGTGTGAATCTAGGAGATCCCGCAACCCACAACTATGAGCTCCGCCCTCAAGTTCTACAAATGATCCGGCACAATCAATTTGGAGGGATGGAAGGAGAGTCCCCTCATCAACACTTGATGAATTATGAGATCTTGATGGAGACTCTTAGACCACCAAGATTGGAGAGCAACAACCATAAGCTAAGGGCTTTTTCCTTCTCTCTTAAGGACAAAGCCTTGGCTTGGTATCAATCTATTCCACAAGGGAGAGTTGGCACTTGGGAAGAGATGACAACCGAATTCTTAACCAAGTTCTTCCCACCATCCAAGACCACCGAGCTAAGGGGAAAGATCAATGCCTTCGTGATGAGGGATAGAGAGAGTTTGTTCAAGTCTTGGGAGAGATTCAAAGATCTTCTTCTAGATTGTCCGCACCATGGTATACCAAAGATTGAGCTATTGGAAATCTATTTCAAGGGGCTTGATGAAGATAGCCAATTCAAACTTCAATCACTTTCCGGTGGGACATTTATGGAAAAACATGTGGATGATGCTTGGGAGTTTGTGGAGAAGCAAGCTCTAGTGATTGAGAAGTACTCTCATAGGAAGAGTGAAGGAAGAAAGGCGGGAGCATATGAGGTGAGTGAAGTCACCATGAGCAATTTCAAGCTTGACGCCATCAACAACGAGTTGAAATCCTTAAGAGAGTTGTGCACTACAACCTTGAAGAGCCAAACAACTCCTCAAGCACCTCCACAAGCAAACTTGTCTTCCAAGGAGGTGGATGTCAACTACATGGGAAGGGGCAACTTCAACAACTACCAAGGCCCAAGGAACTTCAACAACAACCGGCAATTCAACAATTACCGGCCAAACCATAACCATCCCGGATTTTCTTACTCAAATCCGGATGGAGCCTTGAACCCTCCCGCCTCCACAAGCACCACTCCACCACAAAGAGCTTCACAAGAATCTCCACCCGGTTTTCCTCAACCTTCAAAGGATAGAACCGAAGTCATGTTTGAACAATTGCTAGGAAGATTGAGTGGACTTGAGAGCACCGTCACTTCAATTTCTAAGGCTCAAAAAGTCTTGGAAGCACAAGTCTTTCAAAAAGCGGGTGAGGCACATAGAGATCCGGGGAAGCTTTCCGGAAGAACCGAAGACAACCCAAGAGGCCAAGTTTTGGCTATCACAACAAGGAGTGGGTTGAGCATGAAGGATCCTTTGCCCAAGGACCAAGCTAAAGGGAAGCAAGTAGTGGTAGAAGAGGGAAGAAAGCAAGATGATAGGGGGAAGAGCAAGGATGTAGAACCAACTTATGTAGCACCGCCTCCATACAAGCCGCCACTACCGTTCCCGCAATCAAGAGCAAGAGCTCGTTTGGACAATCACTTTGGTAAGTTCCTTGAACTAATGTCCAAGTTACATATTAACATTCCGTTCATGGATGTCATCTTAGGAATGCCGGCATACGGGAAATTTTTGAAAGAAATACTCTCCAACAAAAGGAAGTTGGAGGAGTATGGGGAGATTAGGATGACCAAGAGATCCTCGGAGTTGATCCAAACGATGAAGGAGGAAATGCCTCCCAAGCTAAGGGATCCGGGCTCTTTTTGTGTTCCAATTGGAGTAGGAGATGTGAAGTACGAAGCCCTTTGTGATCTTGGGGCGAGTGTAAGCATCATACCGCTTGCACTTAGTAACAAGGTCGGGCTAGGAGAGCCAAAACCGGTCAAGATGACCCTCTATATGGCGGACCGATCCATCACTCATCCGGTTGGGATTCTTGAAGACATTCCGGTGCAATTGGGAGGATTCTATGTGCCTATCGACTTTGTAGTATTGGACATTCCGGCGGATTACCCGGTTCCCATCATCCTAGGAAGACCTTTCCTAGCCACATCCGGATGTCTAGTGGATTGCAAGAACGGGACTCTCTCCTTCAACATTGGAGAAGAGAACATCAAGTTCAAGCTGTCCACAATGATGAAAGGGCCAACCCTTGATGAGGATATCTTCAACATAGTCGAGCAAGAGGAATCTAGAGAAATGGTGAGCTCGATTTTGATCAAGGATCCCTTAGAAAAGGTTCTCACCTTGAGTATGATGGAGGAAGACATTGAGGAAAATTGCAATGAAGAGATCAAAGCCTTGGAGGTATTGGAAGAAGAGCCAAGAGTTGGATTTGAGAGCCATGAGGAAATTGTGAACAGCCGTAAGTTCCACGGTCGAGATTTAGGAACCACGGCCGTCAAACTCTCTGGACAACTCCGAAAAACAAGCCTGGAAGGAACCACGGCCGTGGAAGTTGAGCCAACCGTGATTCCAACCGTGGTTTCCCCTGAATCAGCTCTCAATGATGATCAAGCTTCTAGGAGCCAAGGGGAGTCTTCATTTGCTTTGGATTCATCTCATCCAATCTTATTTGGATCATCTTCAACCGAAAAAGGTCCTCCCTCACTTGAACTCAAACCCCTTCCCTCTCATTTAAAGTATGCATTCCTTGGTGATAATTCTACATATCCGGTGATTGTTAATGCATGCTTGAGTGATGATGAACTTGCTAAATTGCTACATGAATTGAGATTGCATAGGAAAGCTATTGGTTATACCATTGATGATTTGGTTGGCATTAAGCCATCTTTGTGCATGCATAAGATAATGATGGAAGATAACCACAAACCCTCTATAGAACATCAAAGGAGATTGAATCCTATAATGAAAGAGGTGGTCAAAAAGGAAATCATTAAGTTGCTAGATGCGGGAATTATCTACCCTATCTCGGATAGTAAGTGGGTTAGCCCCGTTCATGTAGTACCTAAGAAAGGTGGAATGACGGTAGTAACTAATGAGAACAATGAACTAATACCAACTAGAACGGTCACGGGATGAAGAATGTGTATAGATTATAGGAAATTGAACATGGCCTCTAGGAAAGATCACTTTCCCCTCCCCTTCATTGACCAAATGCTAGAAAGATTAGCTCAACACTCTCACTTTTGCTATCTAGATGGGTATAGTGGATTTTTCCAAATCCCTATCCACCCCGATGACCAAGAGAAAACAACTTTTACATGTCCATGGGGTACCTTTGCATATAGGAGAATGCCATTTGGGTTGTGTAATGCACCCGCCACCTTTCAAAGGTGTATGATGGCTATCTTTTCGGAATACATAGAAAATATCATGGAAGTGTTCATGGATGATTTCTCTGTTTACGGTTCTTCTTTTGATGATTGCTTAGCTAATTTATCATTGGTGTTGCAAAGATGTGAGGAGACAAATCTTGTCTTAAATTGGGAGAAATGCCACTTCATGGTAAGTGAAGGGATTGTGTTGGGACACTTGGTGTCTAACCGTGGCATTGAGGTTGATAGGGCTAAGATTGAAACGATAGAGAAGTTGCCACCACCTACCTCGGTGAAGGGGGTACGGAGTTTCCTAGGGCATGCCGGTTTTTACCGGAGATTCATACAAGATTTCTCTAAAATTTCTAAGCCTCTAACTAACCTACTAATGAAGGATGTTGATTTTGTCTTTTCCAAGGATTGTCTTGAAGCATTTTGTAGGTTGAAGAACGCCTTGATCTCCGCACCTATCATGCAACCTCCGGATTGGAGTCTACCATTTGAGATCATGTGCGATGCAAGTGATGTGGCCGTAGGGGCTGTTTTGGGGCAAAGGAAGGAAGGGCGCACTCATGCTATTTACTATGCTAGCAAGACGCTAGATGATGCCCAACTCAACTATGCTACTACCGAGAAGGAGTTGTTAGCGGTGGTGTATGCATTTGAGAAGTTCCGCTCGTACCTTGTTGGAGCGAAGGTCATAGTTTATACGGATCACGCGGCGATCCGTTATCTACTTACAAAGAAGGATGCCAAGCCAAGGTTGATTCGGTGGATCCTTCTTCTTCAAGAGTTTGATTTGGAGATAAGAGATAAGAAGGGATCCGAGAACTCAGTGGCGGATCACCTTAGTAGACTCCCACCATTAGAGCTTGGGAAAGACAACACCCCGATAGATGACTCGTTCCGGGATGAACAATTGCAAATGGTGGAAGAATGCTTTTTCCAAGTGGCTAGAGGAAGTGAACCATGGTATGCCGACATTGTGAATTACTTGGTGTGTGAGGAAGTGCCTCCCGGATTATCATATTCGCAAAGGAAGAAGTTCTTCAACGATGTAAGGCATTACTATTGGAGCGAGCCACTTCTATTCAAGAGAGGCCCGGATGGGGTGCTAAGAAGGTGCATACCGGAGGATGAAATGGAAAGTGTGATCCGGCATTGTCACTCCTTACCATGTGGAGGCCATGCTAGCTCACACAAAACGTGTGCCAAGGTATTGCAATCCGGTTTTTATTGGCCTAACTTGTTTAGAGATGTGCAAGGATTTGTAGCGGCATGTGATGCTTGCCAAAGAACGGGAAACATTTCAAGAAGGAATGAAATGCCCTTGAATAACATCCAAGAAGTTGAGATTTTTGATGTGTGGGGTGTAGACTTCATGGGACCGTTCCCTTCTTCATGTGGCAATCTCTTCATCCTATTGGCGGTGGACTATGTATCAAGATGGGTAGAGGCAATCGCCTCTCCTACAAATGACGCCAAGGTGGTGGTGCGGTTCTTCAACCGAGTGATCTTCCCTAGGTTTGGAACACCAAGGGTGATCATTAGTGATGGAGGGAAGCACTTCACAAATAGGAACTTTGGAGCACTTTTGGCTAAGTATGGGGTGACTCATAAGGTAGCAACACCTTACCACCCTCAAACTAGTGGCCAAGTGGAGATCTCAAACCGAGAGATCAAAGCCATACTCGAGAAAACGGTGTCTAGGACAAGGAAGGATTGGGCCATGAAGCTCAATGACGCACTATGGGCATATAGAACCGCCTTCAAGACACCTATTGGCACCACTCCCTACAAGTTGGTCTATGGCAAGTCTTGCCATCTTCCGGTGGAAATGGAGCATAGAGCTTATTGGGCCATTAAGTGGCTAAACTTTGACCTCAAGGAGGCGGGAGAGAAGAGATTGCTTGATATCAATGCCCTTGAGGAGCTCCGGTTGGAAGCTTATGAGAATGCCCGGATTTACAAGGAGAGAACCAAAAGGTGGCATGACAAGAGGATCATTCCAAAGGAGTTGAGTGAAGGAGATCTTGTCCTTCTCTTCAACTCAAGGCTAAGACTCTTTCCCGGAAAGCTCAAATCAAGATGGACCGGGCCATATGTTGTGAAGAAGATCTTTCCCCATGGAGCGATTGAAATAGGAGGGGAGCATTGTGGGAATTTCAAGGTAAACGGGCATCGCTTGAAGAAGTACATTCCGGGAGCACCGGTAGACATGATTGCCCCGCTTTACCTCGCATAGACACTCCCGAGTTTGGTCAAGCTAATGACCTTAAAGAAGCGCTTGGTGGGAGGCAACCCATCGGTAACGTTTTTCCTTCATTTTAGCTTAGATTTTTCTGTTTTTGTGTGCTTTGTGTGTGTTTTATGTGTGCTAGAACATTAGTGGCATTGGAAGCCTTTCTTGGAAATGATAATGATGAAACCCTCACCAATCATGGGTGGAGCGGACGTGGAACTTGGACGGCTAGCGGTGCCTAGCGCGGGTTTCAAAGCTTGAAGGACGTTTAGAGCTCCCTACCATGGTTGAAAGGATCATCAAACATCAATCCTCTTGAGAATTCCCAAATACTGAAGCGAACCATTTTACATTGTGAGAACCTTCTTACACTCTTCTTTACTTGAATACCACATTGGGGACAATGTGTTTCTAAGTATGGGGTGGGGTTTGCATGATCCTTTGCATGAAGAGCATCTAGGATAGGTTAATATTAGCACATGTTTTGCATTGTACATACTTAAATCGAAAATTCCATAAAAATCAGAAAATTTTAAAAAAATTTGTGCTTTCTAGGCTTGGATATGATCCTAATGATGAAAACTTGTCTTGAGATTGGCTATGAATGGCCTTATGTGTTGAATTGATAAATGCATATGTGGACTTGAACTACTTTTCTTAAATTCCATGAATGACTTGAGAGCATGATGATTGCCTAGAATGGATTGAGTATTGAAAATCGAAATTACATGATAGTTCTTGCATACCATCTAGGAATGAATAAGGCATTTCATCCTTCTCTACTTCTCATCTTGATCATGATTGCTTGAGCACCTCAATTGAGATAAAATGGACCTCCTTTTAAACCCATCCGGGAATAGGAGCATGCTAGTGTGTTTGAATGTGTGAAAAGCAAATGTGGGGTGAAGATGTAATGAAAAGAATGTCGTGAATGGAATGCTGAAATTATTGTGGAAGTGTAGCCAAAATAGGTTTGGGGGCGTTGGTTTAAATGACAAGTAACTCGGTACACTTCACATGATCGGGTGTTGGTGCCTTGCCAAAGTCAAATAAACCGATAGCCCTAACGAGCTTTGGTATGTGTGCCCGGTGTGGATGCACCTCGAAAAAGAGAAAAAGCCCGAGGATGGCTAATCACCGAGGTTTCGGCTATTGTACACCAATGCCATTGTCTCAAAAATGAATCAAAAGAAAAAGAAAAGAAAGCAAGATAGGGAAAAATATGCACTTGGGGGAAGTTGATCGAGGACAAGGAGTGAAGTTAGTTCTATTCCCGGATTAGCATCACACACCTAGAAAATTCCCCTCCCAATTACAACGTTTCTTGGCCTTTTATTTCACAAGCCCTTATGACCTACTTGCATGTTTGTAAGACTTAGTAGTTTAGATTGGATAGACTCTTGATCTTCTTGACATCTCCGTCCTCCCAACTCATGCATGTTTTTGAGTTAAGTACAATTGTCTTTCCATGACTTTATTGTTTGATACATAATTGCTTACTCAATGGTCATTGATCATGACTATGAAGGTGATCCAATAGTAGAAGCACAAAACCAAAAAGATTTTGCCATTTTTTCTGCATACATAAATCATGTCATCTCGTAGTCTATAGTTGGGAATTTGCTCGGGGACGAGCAAACCTTAAGTATGGGGTATTTTGATAACACGATTTATAGCATAGTTTTAGGTGCACATTTAGGTAGAATTCTCGCTCAATCATGCATTGTCTAGCACTAGTCCGATACGTTTTGCACTCAAAACATGTATTTTGTCGAGATAGACGTCTACACGGATTTGTGTGCGTTTTGTAGGTATTTCGGGAAATTTCGGGCTAAAACGAAGCGTTTGAAAGTCGCTCGTTCAGAGGACGCGTTCCCAACTCATTAGAGCACAAAGAATGACTCAAGGAACCTTGCCAACAAAGGCCATGCACCAAACCACAGCCTAATGATCCAAAACAAAGTTTCTGCACAGAATCACGGTCATCTGAAAGACCACGGCCGTGGAAACAACCGTGGAATTTGCAAGATTCTCGTGACAGCTGTGCCACGACTCTCATGGCCAGCTCATGAAGAAATTGGTTATAAAAATGGTCCTTGATTTTTGTTAGAGGCAGCTGGGATTTGGGGTAGTTGAGGAGCAGCTCATACATTCTCCATTGGGGGTTTTTCACAAAATATATTCCAAGAAGAAGAAGGATTTTTCTAGGTAGGAAAGTGCAAGAAGAAGAAGAAAGGAGCCATTGCCATTGAAGAGGAGAGAAGAAGACACACTTATCCCTTGTATTTCGGATTTATTTCTAGAAGTTTTTGAACTCTTGAACCTTCCTTTGGAAGGGTTGTAAGTCGTTCTAATTCAATCTTCAGATTTGGATTGTGTTTGGAGTTTATTTGTTCATCTTCTTTCTCTCATTTTTCTTGCTATGGAGATTATGAATCTATGCTTGTTTGTTTTGAATCCCAATATGAATGTTGTAGGCTAGATTGATGTGATTCTAGGGTTAGGAAAGGATGGTTATGGCTAGATCTATGATAGGATGAACTTAGGTTTACCTTTGGATGATTTTTGTTTATGAACGTAGCTACTGTTAGGAATCACGGGTAGTTCTTGAAGAACCACGGCCGTGGTTTCTGTAGAACGAACCGTGATTGTCCTGGTTCGAAGGATCTCACCCTAGGTTCATAAAATTGTTGAAACCCTAAGTTTTTGCTGAGTTTAACCTACCCTAGGGTACCCTAGTGTAGAGACTAAGTGTTAGGAGAGACTTACCCGGTAATCCTTGCCCTTAGAATCTAAAATAGTAAAGCCTTAGGTAATGGTGAGCCTAATAAGCCGCCATTGGGTTTAGTGTGCTAGGATAGTTGCTTAGAACTTCCTTTTCCGAGACTTACCCGGTAAGGATAGGATAGACCTCTAAGTAATAATCCGGTTTGTGTTAAAATCCTATCCTTAGGTTCTTGGAGACTTAACCGGTAATGAGACCTTAGGTTTGGACTAGTTGGATCATGAGACTTACCCGGTAATTGATCCCATTTTAGAAACACTAAATCCCAGCATATCATAATCAATCCAAGGAATGAGTAGATGACTTGAGATTTATGCCATAATCGGAATTTCCAACCCCTAGAATCCGTTTTCCTTCTCTATTGATCACATCTTGTTCGGTTTGTTTCTTTTCCGATTTTTCCGATTGAGTTTGATTTGGTTGTTTGCATGAGTTGTGACCTTTGAGTTGATCATCTTAAAACCCACAAAAAACAAATTGCGATTTTCCTTCTCCTTGCTTTCTTCTTTAGACTAGACCTTGCTAAATTCAATCACAACTTAGTTCGATTTCACCATAGTCTTTGTGTTCGACCTTGGAGTACTTATCTTTCTACATACGTCCCGTACACTGCGGGTGCGCTAAGAATAGGATAATTATAACAAGTATAAATTTAAGGCTTATTGCGTACACACCTTTCTAGCGTAACAAGTCATCTCACATGGAAGCACTAATTCATACTCTACAATATATCCAAGGTACTATTGGGCATGGCATTTTATTGAATAGTTGTGATCATCCAACAGTTATGGCATTTACAGATTCTGACTGGGCATCATGTCCTCATACAAGGCGAAGTGTAAGTGGTTATGTCATTCTGTTAGGCAAATCCCCCATCAGCTGGAAGTCTAAGAAACAGACTATAGTTTCTCGCAGCTCAGCTGAAGCTGAGTATAGGGCCATGGCACAGGCTGCAGCTGAGATCACTTGGCTCATACGTCTTCTTCAAGAACTAGGGTTGCATCCTCCTCAACCTATTCACTTGTATTGTGACAACAAGTCGGCCATACAGATTAGCAAAAATCCAGTGTTCCATGAACGCACTAAACACATCGAGATTGATTGCCATTTTACCCGTGACAAAGTAATGGAAGGCCTACTACAGTTGCAACATATATCCACTCATAATCAACTTGCTGATGTTTTTACTAAGATCATCCCATCTGTACAGCAAGATAGATTACTCAGCAAACTCGGAATGTTACCACATCCTAGTTTGAGGGGGGTGAAGAGTCACGTGTGTAAATACATGTAAACAGAATTCTGTTATCACTATAGACAAGTGTATAAATACAACATAAAATCACACACATAATACATGACAAGTTTTACAGCTCAATATCTCTCTTTCCTGAATCACTCTCTGTTCTGACATCTATTGAACCACCACTATTTATTTAGTTAGATAAGTTTTAAGGTTCTCTGTTGCTATCTAATATTGTTATATTATATTAAAAAGTAATATAATCAATAATTTTTAAGCTATTCAAAAATACTTTATATGTTCTACATTTTAAGCTAATACGGTAATTTTATTTAGGAGGTCATGTAATGAAACTTAATTAATTAAATTATCAAAAAGTTATAACTTTTCAAACTATTGTTACATATTACAATCTTCTTTTTACATGTTAAATACAAAAATCTAAAAAAGTATACTAAAAAGTACACGGATATATTAAGATTAGATTAAAAATACATTTAATCACTTGCATCCTAATAATAAGATAACTATCGTACTTTATTATTATTACTATTATTATTATTATTATGGATATAAAAAATTAAAATTAATTATAAAATTAGTTGTTATAGTGATAGGATGCTAAAACGATATATATACTACTAAAACAAAGGTAATAAAACTTAGGTATCGCGTTCACTTTTGTTTCGTCTAGGTATCGTGCTGAGGATTAAAGTCACCGATTTTTTTTTAATAATAAAAAAATTTATTTAGATTATATTTTACTTCTATTACCATTATAATAAAATAACTTCTATTAAAATTAGATACAACTTTTATAATTAGACAAATTTTATTTAAAAAATATCTTATTTCTATTTTTGTTCACAACTTCTATTTAAATTATATTTTACTTCCATTGTGATCTGATTACTTTATTTTTTAAAATATTAAAATATATTCTGTTAAATAAAATTTTGTTTTATTTCCGTTATAGCTACAAATTTTTGTTATTTTGAATATTATGTTTACATTTATATATATTTTTTATTTATAAAACTAAAAATGTACAAAATTTAATTCTAAATTTTTTTCAAATAAAATATATTGTTTACATCAAATCAATCCGTTTAAAGTACAGGAAATTAAACCAGTTAGATAATAAAAGAAGCGAGATTGCTATTCGTACCACCTGAAACATGCTATTCATACCCCAACTACGTGCATGCAATGCGTAACCGTAGCAACAAACTCATTTCGTTCAAAAATAAAGAAAAAGGGCTACAACTACGCTTGGCGGATGCGTAACCATACTACGCATACGTCATTGCGTAGTCGTAGAGCGTATGTGTAGTAGTTCATAACATAGCATGACTAAAGTGGTACGAATAGGAGGAAACTAAAAGAAGCTCTATAGCATGATGTAATAGAGTTTGCAAAAAGTCAGTCACATCCAAAATTTGCAAGAGAAAAACACAGAAAAGCGGGATAGACATTTAAATCCATTCACCTGATAGTAAGTATAAATAGAACTGATAGAAAAATAAACATGTACCTCTACTCTCTTTTTTTCTTTGCCACTTAGGTGAGGTTTTTGCAATGTCATTTATGGGCTCTTTCTTTGTGAATTATACGGTTGGCTATTGTTCTATATGAATTTGGGGTGTAAAAGATTTTTCACAATAGTGTGTTCATCCCAGAATTATTGAACAACGATGCTTCGATAAGTCATCGGTTCACTCTCGAAATTCGTTTTTTCAAATCATTGAGTATTGTTTTCTTTTGTTTATTTGACCTCTAGTTATTGTTGTTTGATTATCTTTGGTGATCTATTGCTTGTGGATGGACTTTTAAAACCATGTATATGTGTTTAGTCTCGTTTTCATAAAGCATATTCCGCGTATTTTATGGATTTATTTAACTATCTAAGAAACATAAAAATGATAAATATGCTAGTTTTTTTTTTTTTGTGAGAATCGGTGTTATGATTATGATCCGTTTAGAAGTTTATGGGGATGATGAAGTTGACGGTGATAAAAACATTGAAGGTTTCAGGTGTTTGAGAGGCATAGATAAAGGTAGATGATTGGAGACAACGAGAGGTGAAATTTTGAGTTTTGCTTCGGCTTCAAAAACCAAGCTTAAAGAAACGTCTGTTACGTAACTTACGTATATTCTTATGAGTTTTTTTCCATATTGTTATTTGAGCGGTGATTTTTTTTCTTTGACCTAAGCGGCAATTTTCCATATATGTTATGAAATAGATTATTTGGTTTATGATCACATTGGCAAATTTGTCAACCTTGTTTTGTTTTCATGATTTTCGCTCAATGGTTTAAGTGGGTCATGCTTACCAGTGGTAATAATCTTGGTTTGTGCGGGCCAAGGTTGTGCCCAACCATTGTGGATGGCGAGGATTGCACCTGATCCGTGATTTCCATGATCATCCCATGGTTGGGGTTAGGAGGTACCTTCGTGTTTAACACGGGTTGAACATGTTTTAAAAGAAAGTATTACACTCTTGATTTGGTTACAGTTTTTAAAGTAAAAATGCTCTAACATGTTTTTCTATTTTGATTTTGGATGGATTCTTCGTGATGGATTTGAGAAAGGGAACAAGGATTTACCTTTTTATCCCATTATGGTCAATTGACCCCTTTGGTTACATATATACCTATTTGAGATGATATTGAGTATATTTGACATGTGTTGACTATTTGAACTCTTTTGAGATGTTATTGAGCATATTTGAATTGTGTCGAGTATTTGAACTCTTTTGAGATGATTATGAGAATATTTGAGGCATGATGATTTTGAACTCTTTTGAGAACTATGATGATTTTGAAGCGTGTTGTTATTGAAGTCTTTTGAGTATTTGCCAAAGTGCTCATATGACATCATATATGATATTATACTTGTATCGTTCATATATTACATTGCTTATGTATCAACTTAGTCTATGTGGAAGGCAAACTCCACCACGGTGGGGATTGGTTATGTTTTTGACATACATGTACATGATCTATTCAGGAGCATGGAGGTCGGGCGAACTAGTGGGAATCTTTGTGTTTTGAGGTTGAGCTTGGGTGGCCTTGTTTTTATCTCTAGAACTTGTACTTCACTTTGACTTTATATCTTTTGGGTTGGTAGTTTGCGTTTCTAAACTCTGATGTTGTTGACCTCGAGTTTGACCCGTTTGTGGTTGTAGGTTGTTGTTTGGAATTTTCTATGATTGACGTTGTGGGACATTTGTTGGTTTCATGCCCTCACCGTGACAAGCTTTTATGCCCTTGTGTTATATCTCTTTATTCACTTATAAGTCTTAAGGAGTCCTCGTCTAGGTTCTTGACGTTGTGACGCTTATCCCAATTTGGGGGAGTTACAGTATCCTCATGGCCAATATGATTTCATGACTCCTCAAAACTTTTATCTACAAAATTGTAATACTCCCATGACTTCAAATACTCAAAGAAACATGTCGGCTTCCATGTCTCCACCACTAGATTTTCGGAGTTCAGCACACAACATGGTTTGATAAACCTTGGAGATGAGGTACATTGTTCTTTGAATGAAACTCAAAATCATTCAATGGGTGATAAGGTAAAATGCTCTCAAGATAAAGACATGTTACTAATTAGTGCTTGACTCAACACTAACAAAGTTGCACTTATCGGAAATGATCAAAACAAAGCAAAACACTTTGGAATAAAATGTTAGTTACTACGGTGAAAGGAGAGGTTTGTGGTATGAGAAAGAAACGACGTGTAGGGGTCGTTGGTAAAAGATAAATCACTTTGTTTCAAAATTTTCAAGGTGTTTATGAGCATGCTTCGAAAATAAAAGCTAACGGCCGGTGGATCGAAAGATAATGTCATTGCTTTTGCTCGTAGACTCTATACAAGTGACACTAGAGCTAAATTTAAGCTTGATCATGCATGGAGAATGCTTAGAATAAAAGAAAAGTATAAAAAAAAACTCCTTGAATATCACATACATTCATGCAGGGGTTGGAAGCTCGAAAGGATCGAAAGGTTCTAATGTCAATGTAGGTGTCTAACATGATAGTATCCTTAACATCTAAGGGAGTTTGCCTAAGACCTCATGTGCCTAAGGCATCCTTAGTCACATTAATGTCCATACCACCCCATTTGGATGTAGACAACCCTCCATGCACACGTAAGACCTGACCATGCAGACGTAAGATCTGACTGTGCAAGGCTAAAGACGACGATGCCTTGAACTTGATTTCCACCAACTTCTAACAATCGATTTTAATCTACCCGAATATTATTAGTATAATGTCAATTGTATTACTGATTTATGTAAAACAATAGTTTTTGTTGTGAAAAATTTAAAATTCATGAATTTTAAAATTAAAATTTATCTTATTTAAAATTTAATATTTAATCACAAGATACAAATTTAACTAGTTCATATTTATTTAGTATAATTTGTTTATGTCGTTATTGATAAAACAAATAAAAGTAGATAATATATAATGTGCATGTTAAGAACAAATAATGTGTTATATTGATGTGGGTATAAATGTGGGTTGTGTCCTTTCAAAAAAAATGTGGGTTGTGTTTTTAAGTTGACGTAAATATAAAGAGAAAATGTGAAAAGTGAAGAAAAAAATAGGTTAAGATTAATCTTAGGTGTTCTCTATTGTTGTTCTTCTAATTATTTCTATAAAACACAATGTTTTTTTGATAATGAAATGCGGTTAGGATGAGTTATCTTCTATAGGTAGTCCATTCTAAAGCATCATTGCAGATGAGAACATTAAGTACGGGATCGTCAGAAAAATTGGTATTGGGTGTTGAAATTTCCCGCTGGGTTAACCGGTCTGCTATAAAACACTGGTTTTTAACCACGTGTCCGATTGGAAATTTGACAACGGTAAGTTTATGGGTCCAATTGGAAAATGGTAGATTATTGGAGCTGAAGCTTATTGGTAGCTGAAAGTTGAAAATGAAGATGAATGAGTAACTAAAATAAGTAGCTGATGGACGAGCTGATATTTTTTGATAAGTTTAGTTGGTATTAGGGAGAACGAAGTTTATGAAAGCTGACGTAAATGTAAAATTACTAAAAAAGGACATTCTTTCATTTATCACTAATTTCAAATAAATTTAACAAATAACAAATTATAATTACCTTAAAACTTATTTTTATGGGGAAGTGTTCAAGTAAGGCCCATTATTCCGGTACGGCCGTGCGGCCGTCCGTACGGCCGACACGTGTCCCGGAATTTTTTTTTTAAAAAAACGAGTAAAAATTATAGTTCAAAATTTATTATGGAATAGTTCATAACTTATAAAAGGATAGTTCATGAACTATAATAGGTTAGTTCATAGTGCAAAATTTATAAAGGAATGAAAGTAATATTTCAAAACTTATTAAAGAATAGTTCATAAATTCTAAAAGGATAGTTCATGAATTATAATAGAATAGTTCATAGTGCAAAATTTATAAAGGAGTGAAAGTAATAGTTCAAAACTTATTATGGGATAGTTCATGAATTATAATAGAATAGTTCATGGATTATATTAAAAAGTAATAATTCATGGATTATATGAGAATAGTTCAAAGTTTATAGGAGAATAGTGCATAAGTTATAACATGGTAGTTCAAACAAATTTTCATTCGTTTCCGGAAAAAAAAAAAAAATTTCGGGACACGTGTCGCCCGTACGGTCGGCCGTACGACCGTACTGCAATATATGGGCCGTACCTGAACATTTACCTATTTTTATGTTCCAAAAGTTATGTAACAATACATTATTTTTTTGAACAATTTAAATGCAATCATCAAATTTCATTTATAAGTAGTTTTATGTAATTTGTTAGTTTTGAATTTAATTTTCTGCTAAATATCTTGATTTATAGTTATATTTATCGTTATAAAAATATAATAAAAATAAAAAACAATAATATCAAGCATAAATTCACAAATAAACAATATAAATAACTATTTTTTCAGGGTAAATTTGGAAGATAATGTAGTTAAAGTTCATTCATCTCCATAATCTAGCATTTGCTAGATGATGAAATTTTCAATTCTTCATCTTCCTTCGTCTACCTTCGTCTCCTTCAAATCTTTGTTCCCAAACATCAAATTCTCATTTCTTCATCTATCATCATCTGCCTTCATGCATCTAGTATTTTTAGCTTCCCAAACGCACCCTATATATTTGTTATTTTAGTGAAAAAAAATGGATAAAACAAATCCCAATAGTGGATACTTCTATTGGGGCTCATAAGTGACACTAAATGAAAAGGTTAGTAATGCATGTTACAAAATGTAGTTTGTTAATGAACACATTTACAAATTCGTGTTGGTTATATTGTCGTTTTGGTGTTTTTTAGAGTTTGTTTGATTGAGAGATTGTCTAACGTTATAGTTATAAGATATTTATTAATTGAAAATTAGGTTAATCGAATCTTGCCTCTCGTTTGGTGAGCCCCACCAAATTAATGCCCTTTCTTAATTCATCATCAAACCCCTGCTTAAACAAGATTAGCAGTTAAGGATGTATTATCTTTTATTGAGCATTAAATATGTTGCCATTGAAGAGTGTGATTTGCAAACACAACCGAACATCATCTAAATACACTTTTCTCATGCATTAATACATTATCAATTTATTCATCCAAAGAATCTGCTTCTCTTTAACCCTTTAAATTCAATCTTCTCTCTCATTTCGTCAACACATTCTTCTTCTTCTACCTTGGTCTCATCAATGGCGACCAAATGCTTGCTGAATGTTATGGTTGTCTGTTTGTTCTTCACTCTTTTTTATTTTCCAGTGGCTTTCTCTAGAAGCTTGCAAAGCGAAAGCAATGATATGATTTCAACTTCCCGCCTCGATGTTGCAATGTCTATTAAACAAACTATCCACCCTCTCTCATCCAAACCAAAGTCCTTCCAGATTCAATCTCAATTGTCTACTACCACCAACTCTTTCGTTTTACCGCTTCACAATAGAGCTTCGATTCAAAACCATCGCCACAAGGACTACAAATCCCTCACTCAATCTCGACTCCAACAAGACTCGATCCGAGTTAAGTCGATTCAGAAACGGTTAGATCTTGCAATTTACGGAATTAAGAAATCGAGTTTGAATTATTTGAAATCGAATCTCGAGGCGAAGAATCTAGAAGGTCCTGTGGTGTCTGGAACCAGCCAAGGGAGCGGCGAATACTTTAGCCGCATCGGAATCGGAAATCCGGCAAAGCAGGTTTACGTTGTGCTTGATACTGGCAGTGATGTTAGTTGGATTCAATGTCAGCCTTGTGATGATTGCTACCATCAATCGGATCCGGTATTCAACCCAAATTCGTCGACATCGTATGCTCCTCTAACCTGCGATTCATCACAATGCAAGTCACTCGACGTATCTGAGTGCTCATCGCAACAATGCATCTACGAGGTCTCCTATGGAGACGGATCCTACACGGTCGGCGACTTCGCAACCGAGACGGTGACTGTCGGTGGAGCCTCCGTCAATAACGTCGCAATCGGATGTGGACATAGCAATCAAGGACTGTTTGTTGGTGCCGCTGGACTACTCGGCCTCGGAGGCGGAGACCTCGCTTTTCCGGCGCAGATCAACACGACGTCGTTCTCGTACTGCCTCGTCGACCGAGACTCCGACTCAGCGTCGACTCTAGAGTTCAATTCAAGTATGACATCAGACGCTGTAACCGTACCATTGGTCCGCAATAGCGAACTCGACACATTCTACTACCTACAATTAACTGGAATTAGCGTGGGAGGCAAGCCACTCTCTCTTCCTCCAACATCATTTCAAATGGACCAGATCGGGGACGGCGGCGTGATAATCGACTCCGGAACGGCGATTACTAGGCTAGAAATTGATGTATATAACTCTTTGAGAGAAGCGTTCGTGAATGGGACAAACCACCTCCCGACGGCGAACGCGTTTGCGTTGTTTGACACTTGTTATAACCTATCAGGATTGCACACCGTGGAAGTTCCATCGGTATCATTTCACTTTCCGGCGGGGAAGGCGGTGTCATTGCCGGCAAAGAACTACATGATACCGGTGGACGATGTTGGGACGTTTTGCTTAGCGTTCGCCCCAACGGCGTCGTCTTTGTCGATCATTGGGAATGTGCAACAACAGGGGACACGTGTTACTTTCGACACCGGAAAGTCGCAGGTCGGATTCGCTACTAATAAATGTTAAGCATTCATCTGGGCGAGAAAGGTGATGAATGATGATAGAGCAAAAAGCTTCAGAAAATGTAGTTGTTCAACACTTCAATTTACTTGATGGGATCGCAGGGCCCAATTGAATGTATCAGGATGTAATTCATTATTACTTTAAAAATGTAAAACATTGAGCCAAAATATTTACAAAGAACTGCTAAAGAAGACATTTTAAAAACCACTCGCCCCTCTCTTTCCCTCTCATCTCTCGAAACACCTATAACGATCAATCGATGTGTTAAATGTTGTGCTCACCTAGAATAAATTATATGTAAATAAAAATTAATCCAAGCAAAGTATAAAGCCAAAATGATACAGATTGGAAGTATCTACGGCTTGATTAAGAAATTGGTATGAATCACAAGCCTATACTACCCAAACTCAAAAAATTGTTTTTAAAAGGAGATAGGGACGAGAAAGAAATATTTTTGGACCGATATTAATCTGACTTGCAAAACGAACATCTACATATGATAATGTTTGTTGGACTAAAAACGAGTGTCGAACCAGACGAAGCATGTTGGAAAGAGGTTGATTTTGATAATATTTGTTTTTCTTCCGATCGATAGCCTTTCGGGGAGACTATGTCTCATATGGAGAAGTTATCAGCTAATAAATGAAAAGGTAGAAATAAGAAATATAGAAAAGAGATTTGTGACAGTAAATTGCACAAATCTATCGAACAATTTTACTATATTTATTACCTTCATCTACTCCCCCAAAGAACAACACAAGGACAAGTTTTGGACCAAATTTTAGAATCATATAAACACAAATAACTTTCCAATCCGCATAATTAGGGGATTTTAATGAATTATTGAACTCATTTGATGTGGGGGGAGGGGGTGCGCTAGTTTCAAAGAACAAATTCAAAAGATTACATCTTTTCACATAACATTGCAGTATGATTGACCTTGAAACAAAAGGTAATGAATTCACTTGGAGGAAACACAAAGAGTGTGAAAACAACACATTTTAAATTTGGGTTAAAGTATGCCTTTTTTGTCAAATGAAGTGTCAAACAGGTTCTTATGTTTATTATTAGACAAACTAGACCCCTTTTTACCCCTTTAATTAAGAGTTTAATATACGAGAAAATTGGTTAAATAAGGCCCTTTTTGTTTAACGTATACTAACTAGGCCCCTCTATTTTTTGCCTAAAATTTTAAATCAAAAATAAATTAATCCTAGGGGCATAAAGGGAAAACGTAAAATATAATCCTATAAAATTATCCAACCGTCAGATTTCACATCCAGTTAGGGTTTCTCGTAGTCTGTCGCCTCTCCAAAGAAGGATGTCGGCGTTGCTTCTCGATGTCGCCGCCGCACAACCCCGCGCCGCCCAGCCCCGCGCCGCCCAGCCCCGCGCTGCCCAGCCCCGACCATATCCGATCTGTCGCACAACCCTTCGACAACGACTTTCATCCGGTTCGCGCCGCCCAGCCTCGCCGCAGCCCGCCTCGCGCCGCACAGCCCCGCCGCAGCCTGCCTCGCGCCGCACAGCCCTCGATGTCACCGCCGCCCAGCCTCACGCCGCGCAGTCCCGCCCAACCTAGATCCGCCGCCAGCCCCCTTCGGCAATGAATGTCCTCCGGCATTGCGCCGCACAGCCCCGCCCTGCCAATCACGTGCATCGACCAACGGAGCCATCACTGTGCAGTACCGAGCCGCCGTTGTGCACTCCTGGAGGCGGATCTAGGCAGTCCTGGAGGCGGATCTGGACATTTCTCGTTGCAGCCGTAGTGCAATCCCAAGAAAACAGGAAACCCTAATTTCAATTTTAAAATGTTGGCATAATTACAAAAAAGTTCCCTTGTTTATAATTGTATTTATGACCCATATTTTTTAAATTTGCGAAATTGCCTCAAACTGGATAATTACAAAATTAAAAAACTAAAGTTTAATTTTTGCAGTTATAAATACGTTATATTGAATACATATTTTATAAATACGGGATATTGACTACATATTTTATACATACTGCATATTGACTACATATTTAATAAATACGGCATATTGACTACATATTTTACCGTTATAATTGGGCTTGTGTAACTCGAATGGGCTTGAAACAAAGACGGGCTCATGTAAACGACGGACTTGTGTAAATGAAAATTATGTATTAACATTGTGTAATTGAACTTGTGTATTAAAATTGTGTAGTAAGCATTATGTACTAGTACCGTGTATGAACAAGAGAATACACGAAGTTCAATTAGTCCAGCTGGTATAAGGGCGGGAGGGGCAGTCGTCCAGAGTTCGATACTCACTAGCAACAACATTAATATTTTGTAATGGACTTATGTAACTCGAATGAGTTGACTTATGTAACTTGGATTGGACGACTTATGTAACTCGGATTGGGCCTGGACGACTTATGTAACTCGGATCGGGCCTACTGATCTTCAATTGAAATTGGGCTTGGACTCAGTTAAATTAAAATGACTAATTAACCCTTTCAATTAATCTTTATTAATAAATGAGAGGAGCTTAGTTTGTCTACAAGATACAAAAAGGGCCTACTTTATACTACAATAGACAAAAACTAGACCCCTTTTTACCCCTTTAATTAAGAGTTTAATATACCTCAAAACAAGGTAAAAGTTTAATAGACTAAACACAAAAAGAGAATGTTTGATTGATTACCAACAAAGATATTGGATGCAATGGGCTAAGACAAACTCCCTCCGGATGATACGAACTCAAAGTTCTACCTTCGAAAAGCAACAAGAAGAAGGAATCATAAGAATATATATACAATTGTGAAGAATGACAGAACAATGTTAGCTTCAGAATGAACTCCTTGCAGACTACAAATCTAGATTCAAAGTTACCACCATACACCCATCTGAACTTCACAAACAACTTGAAATTATTCAAAATGAGATATCGAAAATAGAAAACACATATCTAACCAAACCCTCTACAAATGAAGAAATCAAAAGTGAAATCTTTGAAGTCGGTAACGAAAAATTTCCGAGTCCGGATGGAATGCCAACTAATTTCTTTCAAAAATATATGCACATCATAGGCCCCTTGGTAACCCGTGAGTTAAAAATTTTTACAAAACCCGAAGAATTCTAAAACAAATTAACCATACATCGATCCCAAAGATTGATAATCCCTCTTTAACAACCCACTATAGACCAATAAGTTCATGCTCAACAATATACAAAATTATTGCAAAAATCTTGACAAATAGAATAAAAAAGGTACTCTTGAAACTCATCCACCTACTACAAGGTGTTTTCACCTAAAATAGATCAATACATGACAACTTTGATTACCCATCAAATTTTCCACGGATTTAGATCAAAAAAAAGAAAAGAAGACTATGTGGCAATTAAACTCGACATCGAAAAAGCGTATGATATGGTATAATGGCCTTGTATTGTGACAATACTAAGAAAGTTTGGCTTTTCAAGCAGATTCATAGGGTGGATTGATGAATGTATTTCTACAGTTTCTTACTCCATCATGATAAATGATAACCCGACCAAAATATTCCACCCAAAATGAGGTATCCGTCAAGGAGACCCACTATCACCACTACTATTTAACTTGGGAGCTGAGGTCCTAGCCAGGAACATCCAAAAAACTAGCAATGGAAATCGAAAAAAAGTATTGGATTCTCAATCACAAGAGCGGGAACGACCAGGCATTTCCTTACTTTTGCGGATAAATTATTGGCAAAAACCACAACCACATCCTGCAATCAAGTAGTAGGAATCCTATCAACGGTCTCCCCACTAAAACAAAACTTAACTAAAGAATTGTGGTTACTAAATACTCTGAATTCTGCAATCACCATCTCGAGGATATTATTCACATTTTTTTATTGCCCCTACGGTAAAAATGTGATTGCGAGAGTTGACAGTTCCAATCTTAATCAACCTCAATACCATTAGTACAACAAACAAAAAAAGTCCATGAAAAATTACTAGAGATAAAAAAACAAGATCGGTATTAACAACTTTAGTCACTTTGCAACTATTTGGTGGAGTATCTAATACTTTAGGAACAAAACCATCTTTAATAACGATATTATTGGATCGAACCATGATATCGTAAACTTTATAAAAAACCAACTCCATAATTGGAAAACTCGTATTACGGATGAGGACGACTACGACTTTAAACACACCCCAAAAAAAACAAATCCTCTACATGAAAGAAAAATAACATCAAATGGGATAAACCAAAACTGGATTTCATAAAAATTAATTTTGATGGTTCAAAACTCGATTCGGACATAACGTCTATTGGTTATATTATTCAAAATCATAATGGCAAAGTTATCAGTTTGGAAGATAGGAAAAACAACTTTAACTCGGTAATCAAAGCAGAAGCTTTCGCTCTAAAAGCTGGGCTAACAGAAGAAATAATGCTAAATATTAAAAAGATCAAAATTGAGGGTGATAACCTATGTGTTATCAAGGCACTCCAAGGACTTTGGTGTTGTCCCTGAGAAATTGAGATGATTGTATCCGATTTCAAATTGGATCTTCGCTTATTTGAGGAAGTCCAAGTCAAGCATGTGTTCAGAGAAATCAACTGTGTTGCTGAACCATTGACCAATTTGGGAATTTTGAACCCCAACACACCCTTTTCGGACGATCACGAACTTCGTGTTCTCATCCGCAAGAATGCTTTAGGATGGACTACCTCTAGAAGATAGTACTTCATAACCACTTTCCGTTTTCAAAAAACAACTAGTAGGAATCCTATCAAGTTATTGCCGAATTTCGGGACATAAGTAAATCATCACAGATCAACTTTTCAAACTTCGGAAAATGTTAATAACGCGACTAAAATAATGTTGTAATAAAACACTAGTATCTCCCCGAGCACCTGTTTAGAAAGTACCTAGGTTGCTCAGTCATCAATGGTCATGTAAGCAAATCTATGTTCGAGGAATTCATTGCAAAATCTAGACAACAACTAACCAAATGGAAAGCGGCTTGTCTTTATTAAGAAGGAAGAACGGTCTTGATTAAAGAAAAGCTTAGTGCAAACCTAACTATATAATGCAAGTTTCATGCTCTCATCATCCATACATAACAAACTAGACCAAATCAATACACAATTTTTTTAGAACAAAAGAGTAAATTTTCACCCATTGATAAGTTAAGATAAGATTTGCAAACCAAAGAAATCAGAAGGAGTAGGAATAAGAAAAGCAGAGGACATGATTCATTGCAAAATCTGTTTCGTTTTCGTCTTTCGTTCTTCCTTTTCTTCTTCACCAAGAATCAAGTTTGAACCTTGATTCTTGTTAGCATCCCCGTTGTTGATGTGTTACTGTTCTCAGGCTCTTTGAGTTGAGCCTTGACGTAGTTGGATCAAAGGTTCGAGCTTTGAGTCCCTTGATGTGGCTTTGTTGTCATCGAGAAGCCGACAACGGCTTCTGTCAGTGCAGCGCCTCCGCGCCCGCACATCCACGCCCCCACGGCAAGCGCCCCTACGCCTTGCTCCGCCGCCCCTGCGATTTCTTCTATAGTAACTCCCGTTCTTGTGAGTTGCTTCCTTCCTTGCTTTCCTCGTTCCTTTCCTTTATTCTTATGGATGTTCTTTGCCCCTGAGTGTTCTGTAAGACTAAGGTTGAGCCCTTAGCTTGTGTAGACCTCTTAGAGATCATGGAGACTAGAAGTTATAGACTTCTAGCATCATTTTGGTTCTGATTCGCGATGCCTTGTGAGCAGGCTTTCCTTTGCTCCTTTCCCGAGGATTTGTGAGTGTTTGTTGAGCTTTAAGATTACCTTCGAGTGAGGTAAGTCTCTTGGACTTACTTAGCTTCATTCCGTTTATCCGTTTGATTGTTTTGGCTTGTTGTGTTGTTGTTTATTGCTATAACTGATAACCGGAATAGGATAGACCCCGTTTTACCTTAATCGTTCCAAGTGTATTATAACCAGACGGTTACCGCTTGTCCAATTCAAAATGGGGAAACTGGAAAGTGCTCTCACGACCAGCCCAGTAGGTGACAGAAGGATCCATACATTCTATTCCTGTTGGTGAAAGGGGACGGAGGCGAGATCGTAGCGGTTCTCGTGTAACAACCATAAGTGGAATTAGTAATTGGATGACGTAATAAAAGATAATAACCGGCTGAGTGTGAGCATGTTATGTGTTTACTTTACCTTATGTGTGTTTGTGCCTTTATTGTCTTTCTGATATCTAGAATGTTAGCTAACGGTTTATACCGATGTTGTAGATGTTCCGCAAGTTCAAGATGTTGTTGAGTGATCCGGATGATGTGGTCAGCCGGGGTTCCCATACATTATAGGACGGGATCAGGTTTATGTTTATTTGTTGTTTCCCTTTTGTTTTGAACTCGGCTGCGAGTCTTTTATGCTTCCCTTTGTTTAAACCTTTGCTTTTATATTGAGTTTTGGTTTTCATTTATTTGGGCATTGTTGTAAGAATTCGTTGTGTCGTTGCTACGCTGAGGGTCGAGACCCATTGTGAGGTCCTAGCGTGTAACGCTTCGAATTTTTAAAACTTCGGGTGTTACACCCTACGAAAGAGCCATATTACGATGCACAATCTCAGGGTATTTTAAATTTATAAAATTTTGTTAATATAAATTTTAGTGTAAGGTTTATTTCTTAACTTTATTAATTACAATTGTGCAAAGGGTTAATTTGGAGAAATATTTACCATCATCTAGCTTCATCTCCATCATCTACATGTAGAAAACTTACAAAATTGAACGATTTTTCATCTACCTTAATCTTGTTTCGTGTAGCAAAAGTTAGGCTTCCAAACACCCCCACATTTTCTTAACTTCGACTCTTAACATGCCTTCATCTCCATGATCTGATAAAATAAGGTTCCTTCCCTGTTTTATTAGAAAAACTAAAAAAAATCAAAATTTATTATTTATAATAGATTTTATGGGTAAAAATGGTGTGAAAATTTCAGAGTAATAAGAGCAAAAAGTGAGTGGTAAAAGAAAATGATGGGAGGAATTTTGAAAACATATCATCACCATCACTTCATCTTCCGCAGGCTTCCATATCTCCCTTGTTAATTGGTACGTTGTATATTCCATATAAATTCCATCTCCTCAGGCCATGATAGACGGCAGAGAAAGAGGACTATTGTGATGCACTGGGAAGGGTGATTTCCTGCACTGCACTCTGTCACTCTCCATAGCATTACCCATCCATTTAGCCCTCCATTATATCCTACTCGTTTTTCCTATACTCTGATTTTCTAGCCCAGATTCCGTATTACAGGCTATGGCTTTTATCACACACCCACACCAAATATGCAAAATTATTATTTAAAATTTCCCAAATTAATGCTCCTTTAAGACTGTACATTACCCTTTTACAATGATTTCATCATGTTTATGTCAATTTCACTTTCCCCTGTTTACTCAGTAATCTCGAATGTGAATCTGCTACTCCATGCCTGCAGATATGTAAGCTTAAATTAGTATTGATGTTTCATTGGGTAAGATCAATAAATTAGTATGATTTTTGAGGAACTGTTTTGAACAAGTTTGATTTTAAAGGAGGTTTTATGCAAAATGTTGTATTTAGTGGATAGCTGTAGCTATTAGCCTACAAAATAGTACTCCAAGCCTGCATAACATAGCCTGCTCTGTTTCAAACATCAAATCCCCTTGGAAAATTAAAAATAGGCGGAGTGCCGTACTGATACGCTATCTCTGTGTATTTCCCTTTGGATTTTAATGCTTGCTTTCTCTCTCTCTAACTCCATTTTCTAATACTTCTATTCTGCTCTGTTTTTGTTTCTTCTTCTCTTCTTCTTTGTTTCTTTTCTTTGATCTCCACAGGTACAAAGCAAAGTGAAAAAAGTCATGATCTCTCTTCTTCACCTTTCTTCTCTTCCTCTTTTGTCTTCTTTGTAGCGAGTCTCTCCTCTCCTTTTTCCCCTTTCATCCGTATCTGAAACCTCCATTACCATCTATCATTTTTATGCTTGTGAGAGAGACATTGACATTTACTACCCAAAAACCAAAATATGCAGAGCTTCAAGTCACTTTCTACTCTCCAACATCACACTCCTCAACCATACTACCGTTCCCCTTTCTTCCACAGGTCAGATTACATGATCGTCCAAATGGGTTTTGTACAAAAGGTCATCTTTTTCTTTTACTTTGTACTTGACTTTACTCTGTTTTTGTTGTGCTCTGGTTTCAAGCAGGGATGGAGAAGGAGGAGAAGAAAGCAGCAGGAATAACGGCGGTAGATATGGAAATGAAGTAGTAGGAGAGCTTGATCAACATCCCATTGTTTTCCACCAACATGATGCCGTTGATTTAAGCCGAAGTAATCAACCAAAATTAAAATACTCAACTTTCTAACTACTTTTTCCCATGTTTTCCTCTGTTTTTTTTACATTTATTTTTCTCATCAAGCAGGTTCAGTTTATAGCCCACTCAAATCATCCAACGTAACCGTACCTTCAAGTGTACATTTCGGCCCCTTAAACCCGGTATATTGCACAAAACATCTCTCAACACCCTCTCTCTTTCAACTTTTATTTAATGGTTAAATATTGTTGGTGGGTTTTTTTAGGGTTTGTTGGGTACATCTTGTGTGCCTACAACGGCTGTTGATACAGGAGAGGTGTTGATTGAGAAACGACCGGCGACGGTGGCTCCGGTGGTGACGGTAGCCTGTGCCGGTGGTCAATTTGAAAATTGGGGAGATTCTGGAATGGCAGACACCAGCCAGCAAACTGATACCTCCACTGATGTTGATACTGATGATAGAAATCAGGTCTCTTTCTCTCTATGTACTCTGTTATTTTTTTATATTTGCTTCCAGTTTTGTTTTTTACTTCGCTAGTCAATTGCATGTAAAAATGCAAGGATTGCAGAGATGGGTTTCCTTGCTTGGTTTGTTTTTTTGCTACTTTTGGTTGATTTGGTGAAGGATTTGATCCCTCAGAAAGAGGGGTTTTATCCTGCATACCTGGTTCTGTCATAATCAAACTGGTTTGGTGTTCAACTGTTCATTTAAAGCTCTTCCTAAAATTTGCATGAAATCTTCTACAATGAGCAATTTCTTGTTACTACTTATTCAACTTCTACTATGATGCTTATAATGCTTTCTACAGCTCGGTGGGGTTCAGCATGGGCTAGTTGTTCTGGAATCAACAGGGCAATCGAAGGGAAAGATTGAAGATCAAAAGGTCATTAATTTGCAATCTGATGATGAAATTCTGCTCTACTTCATAATTATTTATGTATGGTCTTTTGTTCAGACTCTGAGAAGATTAGTTCAGAACAGAGAAGCTGCACGCAAGAGTAGGCTTAGGAAGAAGGCATACGTTCAGCAACTGGAGAATAGTCGTGTGAAGCTTACACAGCTCGAGCAAGAACTCGAAAAAGCACGTCAGCAGGTATAAAAAACTATAATATAGCTCTTTTATGAAGCTGTTCTGATATGAATTCACTTCCCATGTAATGTAGAATTGCATGCTTCTACATATTATTGCGTGTTCTGAATACTGAATGCATATCATGTGCAGGGTATATTTATTGCCTCTGGTTTATCAGCGGAGCAAGGGCACTCTTCTGGTGGGTAACAAAACAAAAACCACTATCAATTCCCTTCTGCACAATGATTAATGATCTGTCCAGCTTCTGTAACTGTTTCCTTGTAATTTGACTTTCGGGTTTTCAGGAGCGTTGGCGTTTGATGTGAATTATGCTCGATGGATGGATGATCATCAGCGTCTCATCAACGAGCTTAGATCATCCATTAATAGTCATCTCCCTGATGAAGATCTTCGCATTCTTGTTGATGGTGTTCTTTTAAATTTCTCTGAGCTCTATAGGTTGAAGAGCTTGGGAGTTAAGTCCGACGTTTTCCACATGCTGTCTGGCATGTGGAAGACCCCGGCGGAAAGGTTCTTCATGTGGCTTGGCGGCTTTCGCACTTCCGAATTGCTCAAGGTTGCCTTTCAAACTTACTCTATTTATGAAAATAGCTTTTGCATTCTAAGTTATCTGTGAAGTGCTGCTAAAGAGCTTATAGTATAAAGAGTTTGCCTTATATGAACCCTAAGGATGTGTTTCTTAAGTGCTTGTTTGGTATGTGCCATAATCCGATTCCTAATAGAACCTAAGTGCCCATTTGGTTGGAGCGGTTGAATAGAAACATAATGAAATCGGATAAGGGTAAGAAAAGTAAATGGAGATGATGACCTCAAACCAAACGAGCCTTAAATGCTTTGGTTGTGACCTCATTTTACAGATTCTAGTGAGCCATCTGGAGCCATTGACAGACCAACAGCTGATGGGGTTTTGCAACCTCCAACAATCATCACAGCAAGCCGAAGACGCCTTATCACAAGGAATGGAAGCGTTACAGCAGTCACTCGTGGAGACCCTCTCTTCGACATGTTTAGGTCCTTCAGGTTCCGGAAATGTAGCCGACTACATGGGTCAAATGGCTATAGCCATGAGCAAGCTAGCCACACTGGAGAACTTTGTTCATCAGGTATTTTACCAAAAAATACATTAAAACAAGAACCATAATGAAACTGATTTGCTTACGTATTTGCATACGTAATGTTTATTATCCCTCTTTGAGTTTTGACCCCTCCATGAAGGGAGTGATCAAAATGCATTAAATACTATGCTATTCCTATTGCATAATAAAGTCTTCACATTCAATATACAGCCTAGTAGGACCACAGCTATGAGTTATCTTAGATCATATGAAAATTTATAATTTATTTTTCTCAGAATTTTTATTTATTATCGTACCTTTTACAAGACTTGTCACCCTAAGATTTTGTTTACCCCATATAAAAGCTGAAAATTGATTTAAAAAGAATCCATTTTTATTTATTTATGAACAAACATGCTGTTAGAAGGTACACTGGCATTGCATTGCATTGAATCACATCTAGTAGGAAAAAAAAGCAAAAAAAATAATTTATCAAGTTCTAATTCATTTGGTTTTCTTAGGCTGATCTTCTAAGGCAACAGACATTGCAACAGCTGCACAGGATCCTGACAACTCGACAAGCAGCTCGAGCTTTCCTGGTTATTTACGACTACACCACTCGTCTCCGAGCTCTAAGCTCGCTCTGGGTTGCTCGTCCTAAGAACTGATTGATATCGTATGATTAAAAAAAAAAACTTGTTTTGGGAGGATTTCATCTGTTAGTGAAGTTGGTAGGAAGAGAGGTAGTGTTTATTTTAGTTTTAAAAAAAGAAAGAAAATATTTGGGTATTGTAATTAAAGTCTGTAGAGATTGCAAGTGTTTGTTCTTTCGCTGTCAAACAGCCGTGGTTGCTTCCATTAATGAGCTTTTTCTTCTTGCTTTCTGATTTCTGCTGTGCCAAAGTCATGCATGAAGTGCCTTTGTAAATGCAAGTAGGGTTCCACTGTATATGTATTGTTTTTGGTGTTCATTTCTCGGGTTGCTTGCTTTTATGACTTAGCAGGATGGGAAGTATTTGTCTGAGGGTTTTGTAGTGGTCAAGTTTTGCACAATGTCAAATTTGTGGGGTGTTTGTTGAAACTTTGGTTTTGTTAATGGCTAGAATTGAAATTGGAGAATAATTGAGGTGTAGTTTTGTTTATTAGATATAAACCAGGTTTCTTTTTTAAGATTATTAAATTTGGGTATAGAAGTTTGAGTATTAAGTTTAGGTACTATAAATCGGTTATAAGGTTTGAAGCACTTCTAATCATACCCAAATACATGTGCTATAAAAAAATAAATAAAAGTATTCGGTCATTTTAGTAATTTTACTTATATTTAATCCTGTAAAGTCTAAACACTCAGACTACTTTATTTTTTAATTTCACCCCTTAAATCAACTACTATTTTTCTTTATGCTTTGGTCTTCATCAAATCTGGAATTTGATATCTGTGTTAGGACTGTATGAACATGATCGAAATATTTAGACCGTCATGCCTACCATGTGGTGAACAAAATAGTGAATTATCTATACAGTATAGCGTTTAATTTAAAAAGTGTATATTGAATTAGAGTAGTTTTTTTTTTATCTGAAAGAACATATAGCTCAAAACCGAAAACTACAAACTCGTGAACCGGGGAAAGGTAACCCCCCTCATGTCCTCAGAAATAAAATATCTAACGCTAAGAGGTGCTATCGGAGGACGATGAACACCAAAGTCGTAAGAAAAGACTAAATTCGCCAAGGCATCTGCAACCCGGTTACCTTTCCGAAAGCCATGGTTGAAGCAAATGCTCCAATCTCGAATGATGAAGCCTTGAAAGCGAGCTACCAGGCTAGAAAGCGGGTGAGTATTACTAACCCCCTTTTCATGAATCGACTACAAGTGCTGAATCGATCTCCATCTCCACTCTACGAGCTCCCAGATCCCACGCTGAATTAGAGTAGTTTAAATACAACGTTTTACAATCAACGTATCCATATATAGTAGGGATCGAAACAAATATGCAAATATCTATGAGATGGTTACAAAGATACAACTGTTATTCTCTAATATAATTATGAACTCGGATTCAAGATATTAGTTGAATGTCAGATAACTGAGTTAAATAGTTTTTTTTTAAAAAAAAAAACTAGATTAAATAGGCTATTTTATCCAACATGTCAATTACATGCATTATTATCCAACAAAGAAAACATTATGATATTGGATTGGAGAAGCCAAGACAAAATAACCTTCGCTCACTCTCTCAAGGCTCAGACAATGGTAAATTAGAGGAACGAATCATCTCCACCTCTATTCTCTCATCTTTTTTTCTTCGATCTCCATCATCTATTTTGATTTCAATATATTTGTAGTTGAAACTCTGGAATCTCGATCAATGCCTGGAAATTGCTTACTGTTTCTTTTGATTCCGTTTTTGATTCGTTATATGGATTGCAGAAAAGAAAGGCTTAGTGCTAGGGTTTTTAAATGTCATCGAGCAAAGACAATTTCAGTCCTCTCGTTTTTATTAGAAAGCTGATTAGCTTAGTTTATAGCTGTGAAACAAGCATTTCGAGTTTGTTATCTTACAATTGGCATCTCTATGACACAACAACTGAAGTAGGGTTCATGTTACTGTAATAACAACCCCCTAAGAAGTCCTACTTGGAATGGGTTATAGCCACCTCCAATTTTGATTTTGATACCAAATGTCTCTTTAAAAGGAATCATATCGATTCTAAAGCCCAAGCTGTTCATTGTTGCTACCCCATTGCCCTGGAGATCACATTTTTGAATCATCCCTCCAATATTGTAACACTCTAGTTGTCTCCTTACAGAGCAAATATCGAATTTGAACTTCCATCTAGAAAAGGCTAAAGTAGGAGGCACTTATATTTTATCACTACAATTTTTTCTAATGTGACTTGGTCTTGAGTAGGGTTTTGAAGAATTACATGTTCTCTTTGGTATGGCAGGGAAAATGAGAGATTTGGCGTTTGCATTCAATGACAAGGATTTCTCTGATCAGATCCTTCATGTTGAGATTGTTACAGATCCTTTAGGATGGAAACCTGTGTTCTTATATGCGTGGTTCACCGGACGTGAGCCCTCCGCGTCATTTGGTCCCAAAACGGTTATAAAAAAAAGGTCTATCTCATTTGCGCCCCAAATACCTCAACCAATTCACTGGATGTAATATTACATCCAACTCCCTACAAATGTCAGTAATGTTTCATTAACTAGTTCAGTGCCCGTGCCAAGCACGGGTTTTATTTTATTTATTTTTTAATAACTAATAATATATCTTATAATTGAAATTTAATGAATCAATTATTAAAATAAAAAAATTTCGTGATCTGTATGTGTTTGATTTCATTTGTTTTTCAATAAATAAAAATATATATTATAATTACATTATACTTAATCAACAATGAATATAAACTTTTTTCGTGACATGCATCTGTTTAATTTAGTTATACAAACCCGTACGGCATCACGTATTAGTCATCAATTGAAAGAAACTACATACAGAAATTGAAAGAAACTGTCAAATTAATTAATAGTATTTAGATGATAAAATCAATATAGATTAAATTGGACATTTAGCAACAGCAAGCCAAATTATACTACATATTGAGTTCCACGAGATTTTTAAAGGAAGATCCCAGGAGGACTACAATGTCACCGAATTCCTCTCACCTGCAAAGAAAAAATAATTTTCATTAAAATACTCATACTGTGCAAAATATATAACCAATTTATCAAGTTCATTAATTATTAAAAAAGATAAATTGTGAGATAATCCAAAGGTTTAATGGGTGATTCGAGTTGATATGTGAAATTTTGCCCTCTACCCAATCTCTACTTCAGACTCATCTACTACTTATGAGATATTGGCACCTATTGATAGATCTTTCCGAAACAAAAATAAGCATATGAATATTATCAATAAAGATG
This sequence comes from Fagopyrum esculentum, assembly GCA_033239045.1. Lineage (NCBI taxonomy): Eukaryota > Viridiplantae > Streptophyta > Magnoliopsida > Caryophyllales > Polygonaceae > Fagopyrum > Fagopyrum esculentum. The sequence goes on along the minus strand of BSUD01000002.1, from coordinate 9,532,822 downwards.
ATGAAATCTAAAACTGAAAGAATTACCTTCGATCAATGACAAAATGATTATGATTTTTCAGATTGGTAAAAACGTGCGAGATAGATGAATACTGAGCAATTAGGTGATCCTTATATATAGAAAATTGAAGACAAAATTGTGTATTGCTTGCTCGAGAAGATTTATATAAGAAGTTTATCTGATAAGTTTTGTTTGATTGCTCGAGAAGATTTATATAAGAAGTTTATCTGATAAGTTTTGTTTGATTCGCTTAAGATTTGATTTACCGAATCTTTATACTGAAGCATTCAACTTATATTTAAAATTTTAGATTTATCTATTACGAAATGAATTTGAGTTAAACGGCACCATGAATGATATTTTTGGTTAAGATTTTATTGATATAATCTTCATATTGAAAAAACGTTCGGCTTATATTTTACATTTTAAAATTTTATTTTGTTTTAGAAATAAATTTTTGGATGATATTTTATATTTTTTTTTATTAATTAACAAATCTTACATTTTTTTAAACAATCTTGATTTTTTCTGACGAATTTAAAATTTAACATATATATTTTTCATTTAATGAAAGAAATTTATTAATTAACAAACCGTATAGATTTTTATACCTAATTTGATTTTTTGGACGAATTTTTAATTTAACATTTATATCTTTGATTTAATAAAAAAAAGTTTTTCTAATTAGAAACAAACCATACTGATTTTTTTAAAACTGATTTGATTTTTTTGATGAATTTTTAAAACGTTTATATTTTTGATTTAATAAAAAATGTTTTTCTAATTAGCAAATCATACAGATTTTTCAAAACTTCTTTGAGTTTTTGGACGAATTTTTTTTTTCATTTATATTTTTAATATTGTTTTAATAAAATAAAAAAATTAGTTTAATTTGTGATTTAGTAAAAATTTAATTCGAGAAAAAACGTGAGGGTGTCACATCAGCTTTATGTCGTTTGTTTTATGAAAGTATATAGATATAGATTTACGTATGAAATTCTATTAAAAATTAGTAAAAAAAATAATTACGTATCAAATTCTATTAACATATAGATTATGCTTTTAAAAAAAATTAGATTTGTAATTTGCAATCTGAATTTTGAAAATTCAGAAAATTTACGTATAAAATTCTATTAAAAAATAGGAAAATATTTTTTTATAAATTGTGGTTGATAGAAATTTGAATCAATTCCCCCCTAACATTTAGGGATTTTTATAAAAAAAAAAATTTAATTAATTTAATTTTTTTAATATAAATTATGTGGTTAGGATCCTTGTAAAATTATAATTAAAATAATTAATAATAATAACAGTTTACTAATTACTTTAAAAATTAATTAAAATGACATTTTAGTAAATATTTTTAAAAAAATCCTATGTGACATTACTGATTGATTGACATATGGCGGTATTGTCCTTAGTTTTAGTAAGTAATATAGATTTTGATTTGAATGTTGACGTTTGGCACCAGGGTAATGCAATAAATAATTTGTTTTTCATTTATCTTATTACTGAATGTTGATTAACTTTACAACATTCAACTTTACTAATATTTATAATTAGTTAACTTTATTGATTTGAATGTTGATTAATTTTTATTTTTAATTATCATTTATCCAATACGTATAATTAGTTAACTTTACTCATACTTACAAAAAATCGTAATACTTAATTAATCAAATTTAATATCAAATTTAATAACATGAATAAAATGTTTAATTAGGAGTGAGCGTAGTCTAAAATTGAACCGAACCGCGATAAATTGAATAGAAGCTAAAATCAATTTTCCTAAAAATTGAACTGATAATTGAACCTATAAAAGTAAGTTTGGTTTCGTCTTGAACCTAAAACAAAAAATTAAAAATATTAGAACCAAAAATCATACCTATTAGAAGGTTTCAGATTAAGTTTTGCACCTAAACCGACCTAAAAAGTAAAACGTAGAAACATTTAAATACTATTAAAAAAATAAAAACTACAATGTAAAGTACAAATGTAGTCGCTCTCATTTATTCGGATAAAGATAACAAATATTATTATATTTGAATCAAAATATATCTCGATAAAAATAACAAATATGAGTTTGTCTTCTTTTTTAAAAAATAAATTAATTAAAAGTCGATTTTCGGTTAAATCATCGGTTTGCGGTTATAACTCCATAACCGAACTTAAACCTATTTTCTAAAATATGCAAACCTAAACCGAACATAAATTATCGATTGTCGGTTAGGTATAGACCAAAATCACTCGGTTTAGTTAAATTCGGTAAACCAAACCAAACATGCTCAAACCCTTGTTTAATTAACAAGCTTACTCTTATGACGGACAAAAGCCTCACAAAGGTAGAGTCTGCATGCGACGAGGGCTTGGGGCGCTTACTCTCTCATTTTATTATAACAAAAGCAAATATAAAAATCTCCCTTGTCGGGAATCAAACACGGGTATGCGTTACTGGTATTCGAACTTAAATAATCTGAAACATGTTATTTACTATTATAACTAAGACTCGTTTGGTATGATGGAAGAATGAGTTGGAAGAAGGAATTGAAATGCAGTAAATAATTAGAATCAATTATTCTTGATACAAGGTGGTCCTGTGATGTTGGAAATAAGGATTTCTGAAACATGTTATTTGATTTTTATATGAATTATTGTACGAGAAATCATATGATATTTGATGATATATGTGTATATTTATAATGTCAGTATAAACTATTTTTAATAAAAATAAAGATCAACTAATGACTTAAAATATAAGTATGAACCAATTATCAACTTGAATAAATTAGTATATAATTTCTTCTATAACATTTACTTTGTCTAGTTCAAGTAATCATATTCTTTTCAACACTTTCCGATGACATATCATTTTGATTGAAATATAATTATAATAGTCAATTATTTACTTTATTAGTTGTTGGTAAAAAAAAATTAAATTCTTTTTAAAATATAATTCAAATTAGATAAAGTTTTTTATATTATTTATTTTGTAGAATTAAATAATTGAATAAAATATATGTATATGAAAATATATGGATGTGGTTTCAAATTTAAATGGGTAATATATTGGAATGAATGTTACTCACCTTTAATTTATGGATTCGAGTTTTTATGTTTGGAATGAGTCATTTCATGAAATTATTTACATTATGATTTCAAGTCTTACCAAGCACGTGGTATAAGTATGACTCGTTCTGATTCATGATTTCATAGAAATTGTAACAAACGAGCCCTTAAGTCTCTAACCGCCTTATATGATCAGGTTATTTTACATGATCAACAAAATCAAGCGGAACGCATATAATGGAGGAAAAAAATTGAAATATGGAACCAAAACTCGTTTATATTCCGGACATTGTTCTTGAAATATATTGTTCAAAAATTACATAAATTATTTCATAATAAAGTTAAAAAAAAAACGATAGGATATTCTTATCCAATTCATGAATTATTAAACTAGTAACAAATTAGTTTATATTTTTTAATTGTAATATTTGTCTTTTAAATTATTCAAATTAATTATAATTATATATAATTCAAATGGATTAAGCTGTATGTTAACTAGTCTAATCAATCATTACCTTTTCTTGATTTTACCATTAAAAATGGTTAGTTACTTTCCATACGTTTCAAGTTCTGGTTTGATGGAGTTTGAATCTTTCATTCTTTCTGAAGATTTTTAGTGATTTTTTATCTGCAAACGAAACCTAAACCATTACCATTTCAAAAAAGGAACCAAGAAGAGATACATGAACATAACTTACCCGCCACTGAAGGAAAAAAGGCTTTCAAATAGGGGGTCAAATATAGATGCTAATGAAAACCCCTGCTATCGGCACTAAACCACTAAGTAATCTATTGTTTCATACAATCCATGCTTTTATGCTAGGATCTATACGGACCTATTTCATCATGTATCCAATGCAGAGGTAAAAACATGATGTGCAGTTTGTTGGATATTCTGTAGCTAAAATATCATAAAATGATTTTCTTGTTTATAGATGCTGCTTATGACAACAGTAATTCCAAGTGTTCTACGGTTGTCAAATATAAAACTTTGCATATAAATTCTGCCATCTTAGCTTCAAGCCGCCCCTTTTATCTACAAGTAAACATATTTTTTTGTTTTCTTAGTGAGTTATTGTATTTTCATCAATCTACAGTTCAACCCATGAAAAGCTGCTACTTTTGTGGTCTAGTTATTCAAAAATGGCATCACAACAGAGGATGTGACCTTGAGAATCAGTAATTCTGGTATGGTCCCTGTGCTCGTTTGAATGAAGAGTTCTTTATGTTGGCCGTGCGTGTATATTCATTTTTGTATGATAGAGGAAGTAGCTGTGATGGGATTTCATGTATAGCAACACCTTGAACGCAACTTTCAGCCCCTGGTTTTGCCGGCTGTGCTTATGGCTGCAGACAAGTTTGAAGTTAGTTCTTGTATGAAATGGTACTTTCTTCTGCCTGACAAAAGAAGAGTGTGCGAATCTATTCCGAACAAGACAGTACAGGTATTCTCAGCAATTCTCCTTAGGCGGAGGATCTTTTTGCTTGTATGCAGCAGTGGAAGTAGAGTCGTACCATGATAGCTGCTTGGGGGTATTTTTGGAAGCAGGGAAAAATAACGGACATTGCACGTTGAAATATGAGCTTTCAGTGATTGTTTTGGAACTAACGGAGTTCCAAAACATTCATAAGGTGCACAAGTGTACTTTATGTTGGGGTTCGTCTATAGGGTGTTCGGACCTGTTCAATATCCCATGGCATAACTTCATGTCTGATGCGAGTATTTCGTTGATGGGTTGCTTCGCTTTCGGGCCAAGTTCGCCATCTTAGAGACTGACCTCCTCGACTCCAATGGTTGAACCGTATCTTATGCGATTCTTTTGTAGGACAAAATCTTATGGTAGGGAAATGAGTTTAATCTTTTGGGCCAAGTTTACGAATCCTGAATAGGTAGGGATTACGACTCGGAAGTGGATGTATGAGCAAAAAAACAAAAACAACTTAGAAGAGAGAACAAAATTGGATCAAAATGGTAGGGATTACGACTTGGAGTATTTTTTTGGATCATCAAACTTGCATCCGACTTGGAAGTGGATGTATGTGCATATGTATCGAACGGTGAACCACAAACTTTTAAATCCGTTTGATTACAATTCCGAAAACCGAACAGGAGATAATCTAGCTAGTACATATATATATATACACTCTTGTAAATGAAAAGTTTTGGAATAATCCAAAGGTGTAAAGCAAACGAGGTATAATATAATTAATATTAGTTTTCGGAAATAAATTGTAGGAAAGGAAATACATTTTACATTAAAAATGAGAAAATATCTTTTGATTGCACTTTAAAAAAAATCTTTTTATTATATTTATGAATGAACAATGACACGTAAACTGACTATCTTATAGAGGTAGGTCAATGATTATTGATAACTAGCAAAGCGTTTTAATACAATTTACGTAACAAATAAATAAGATGCTAACAAATTCTAATTAGTAACAATCTAAATATACGGTTACAATATCATCTTATCACACCCCCTCAAACTGAATGAGGTTGTTGAACGATGTCGAGCTTGGAGAGCAACATCGTGGACTATAAGGCTAACCATCTCATGACCACTTGATTTTTGGATGCACATATGCACTCGAGGTTTGTACACAAGTTGGTGCGGATTTTGAGATTCTTGGAGATATTACCACTAGACCAAAGGTATTAGATTGGCTAACTCACAAAGTACATGGGAGGGTTGGACGAGCAGATCTAGGATATACGCGTTTTCTACTACGGTCTACTATCTTTGGTCATCTAGGAATGCCTTGATGTTTCACCAGGAACAAAATCTCGATAGATATCCTTGTGAGATTGATCAAGACTCACATTTACAGTTTATTACATTATGCATTTCCTGCAAGAGCTAGAGAGAGGATTGCATCTTAGTAGTTGGTTCTTACCGGAGTTGTATTATGCTTCGTGATTTGATGTATGCTTTATTTGTGTTTGTATATATCGGGCTTGGTTTTAATCTTCCGATGGCTTTGCCGAAGGTGGAGTGATCATGTCCCGAGGTTTGAGCTCTTGTTGGGCTTGTGAGTGTCAATGTCTGCTGATGGCTTTGTCGAAGGTGGACGATTTTCATGAGTTGTGCCGGTTTGGATATATTTTCAACTTCTATAGTCTCAGGGTAGTTGATATGTTCAGGAAGATTGCATGCCTTTCTAGAGTACTTTGCGTGAGCTATTTTGGGCCGTAGACGACACGACATGTATATATACTTTGTTTCTTTATTATAATTGAGACTTAACGTCCCCGGTTATGTTGTTTCACCTTTTTCTATGAATTTACCATTACCCAAAAAAATTATAGTTAGTTGATCAACAAACAAGGTGAAGTAGATTTTGATGGTATTGTTTTGGAGATGATCGCGCACCGTATGACAATCAATCTCGATTTGCTTCGTCCGCTCATGAAAGACGGAATTGGTATTTATGTGTAACGTAAATTTTTATCATGAATTCAATAATATAATTGACTAACGGTGTACTACTCCAAGAGATTGAAGTACAAATTTCAGCTATTACAACTCACAAGTTATAACCGGCCATAGCCCGGTCTTTTGCTTTAGTAGAGGATATGGTGAACGGATTATTTTGAAGCCTAAAAAAGAAAACAAAAACAAAGTTGCCCCAAATCCTTACGTGAAAATAGTTGTGCATATATGCTTTGATACGAGTAATTGTAGACAAATTGATTCTAGTGATAATCAAATCATCCACATAAATGAGCACTTGCAAAGCAATATCAAACTTGTGGTACGAGAATAGGGAATAGTATGTATAAGATTGTTAAAAACCATAACGTTGAGAGATTGAGGAGTTTACAGACTTGAGGAGAGTGGGTGTTTCGAAATCCTGACACCAACACCATATACCCATCCTCGGTAAGATCTCCATGCAAAAATGCATTGCACGTCCATTTGGTAGAGCTCCCATTTGCGAATGGGTGCAACTGCAAGGAACAACTTTACCATAACAAGCTCTAAAATTGTAGCAAATATTTCGGTGTAGTCGACCTCTTTGTTTGTCGATTATTGAGCACCACCAAACGAGTCTTGGAACTCTCGATCTCACCTGTTAACTTGTATTTGATTTTGTACGTCCAACGAGATTCAATTACACGACAACCCAGAGGAAGGCGAAGTACTCCCATGTGTGGTTATAAAGAAGAGTCACCATCTCTTGCTTCATAGAAATATTCTGTAGCGGCAGGCCCGGCTCGGAGCCTGTGCAACCTGTTCTCGTGAATAGGGCCTCGGATATTTAGGAGCCTCATTATGCAAAAAAAATGATATTAGTTTCAGTGTATTTGTAGCCCAGCTGGTAAGGAGTATACCTGTTATGTTTTCTGGTCTCAGGTGAGTATGATTCCCTTTCTTTATGTAGATATCTTGTTGCTGCAACATTAGAGAGAGAAAAATGTGTATACAAAAAAAATAACAATGGAGTATGTATGCTCACTTGAGGTTGGCGAGGAGAAAGATACGTACGAGGTGGATTATATGGTTTCATTTTGACACACACAGTCTTTAAGGAGGCCATAAGTCTTAGTTTCACCAGTGCTACAAAAGGTGATAGAAGGGCCATGTAAGGGGCTAGAGTTTGTGGCTGGATCCGATAGTGTGTTTGATGAGATTTGAGTGGTTGTATAGAAGAAGCGGGGGATAGAGGATTAACAAGATGGGATTGTAGGGGTTCGGTAATGGGTGTAGGATTAGGTTCAGGAAGAGGGAACATGTGTTTGGGCGGGTATGGGTGATATCAACTCATTTTAGCCTATCTTTTTTCCCTCATTATTCTAATTCACCCCTCTACTCTTTTGGGCATAAACATTACTTATCAGCTTATATCTTTCCCTTTAGTGTTTTGGAGATCTACCGGTTGATTATTCACATTGTAGACATTCTAGGCGTTTACGGAGTTTGATGGAGATATTTGTGACAAAATGACAACATACAGACTAAGGATCTCCTTGAGGTCAAATAAGTCAATGTCAAGATGGAAATGACCGAGTTCTGACAATGAAGATAAAGAATCCCTCGGTAAATATGCTGGTCATTCGACTAGGACCCACCTAGCCAATTGACTGATCGAGCCTTGTTCATCCGACACATGACTCGCACATGACCACTAGTCAAGAGCATAATTTTACAAATATTTTCTAGATAGACCTATTGACTAGGCCCCACCAAGCCGATCGATTGGGTCCATATCGATGCTCTTCGACATCTATCTTCTATTTCCTTATCCTTTTACTTTGGGCTACATTTCAACCCGTCCATTTGGATGTTTTTGCTTTCTAGTTATCCATTATGGACAAAAGTTATCGTATTAGAACATAGGTTTTGGTACATTTGATAGATCTTAGCAAACCATAGGAGGATTAAGTTAGATATGCTCCCTATAAATAAGGCTTTCAACATTAAGTTTTTTTTAAAAAAAATTCAGTTTTCATTCGAGAATTTTGTTTTCGATGCAAGTTACTGTAGTCGGCCAATAGATCAAACCTCTGGTGCCCGATCATCTGCCCTTCTTTCTTCGGTTAATAAAGTCGTGAATTTATCCAAGGTATGTTTGCTTAAGTTCATTTTGTTCTATGGTTTGGAGAGCCCAATTGCATTGATCTATGATGTCGATATATATACCTATGAATTGCTTCAATGTTTATCTATGAGAGTTATGATAGTCTTTCAATTATTTCTTGTAAAATGCGAGAGCGGAGTTTGAAACCTTCCTTTGATATGTGTACTTCAAGGTGTTGATGTCAAAATGCAAGAGCCGATTCACCCATGCCCAAAAGATTCCGTTCAATGTGCAATAAGAGGAAATCTTGTGTACGGGACAATCAACATGATTGACAATCCCGTTCAATGTATGACAAGCAATGGTCTTATACACATGACAATCAAGCGGACTCGTTTCCCACAAAACATGATTTACATTATGTTTAGTGGTGTTGTTAGCCCATAAATGGGAAAAGGTCCTTCCAAACTATGGAGGTGGAACTAAGCCTTTCCTCAAAAATGTTGTTAAGCCAATTTACTTGGTTATATCCGAGGTAATTTGATTGCAAAGTGCTTTTTTTTTTTCATATCATGCTACCACTTATTTGACTATCTTACAATTTGAAGGAAGTAGAGAAGAAGAAGAATGAAACAACTGATCATTCCACTCGGAGAAACTAGGATGATTTGAACGAGTTCTTCTGATAAAAATGAGATATTTAAAGTTTATTTATGTAACTTGACACCTCTTTTGACCTTACCATTGTGGTTTCTTGTATGAGCAGGTCTACAGATTGTTTTGAGATTGGTTGACCTATGAATCTGGAATATCCTTTCTTTTTTTTTTTTTCTCAAAGTCCTCCAAAGATGAAGCTGACAAGCAATGACAAGATATTGTGAATAACAAGAATGCTTTTGTTAAATTTGTTGTTCTCTGGAACTAAATCATCAGTAGTTTTAGAGAAGAGGACTTAATAAGCAACATGAAGATGGACTTGAGCTAATACATCTATCATGAGAAATAGCATCAGGCCAAATTCCACATTCAGTCTTTCAATTATGATATAATTAGCCTAGGAATCTTTTTTATGCTCAAGTCTAAACATATTGGTGTATTTTTACTAGTTCTCAACAACATTGAGCATTGCAACAAATTTTGTTAGAAAGGACAATGATCTCTTCAAGAAATTGGGAAGGATATACATTTGTCATGTACTATGATTCTCTGAAGGATATTCTTGATATGCCATGACTTTCATATACTTTTTCATATTTCCTTCCCATCAATTTCATGTTTCAAATATTAAGTCAATGATATGGCACAATGTTGGATATACTTACTACTTACCCTGATATTGAAGAAAATGATGAATAGAAATTTATCCACAGTTGTTTCATCAAGGGAGTCTATTCGTTTTCCATTGGAAGAGGGTAGTCCTCTACATGATCAAGTATTAAGTCAATGATAGAGCAATATAATGTTACATCATATTGTAGATCAAGTGGTTTCTTCTGCTGCTTACTGTGGGAGACACAACAATGGATATTCCTACAAAAAATAGAGGCGAGGAGGTGCATTTCTTTCGTTTCCACCTCTCTTTTTATGAATATGCCTCAGGCGAGTATGATTTGTTCAATAATTGTCATATGATCATGCAATTGTTCTTGTCCTAGATGAATGGAAAAAACTTTTCAGAGGGAAAACGTTGAGTACAACAGGTAAACAATAATCTTAACCTCTGCTTGTATTAGTGAAATCTATGCCGTTGTGTGACAAGACATGGAAGAGAGTTCGAGGGGCAGTTTGTACAAGTGAGGAGGAGGCAGGCAGAAAAGGGGTGAGCGGTTTGTTCAAGAACTGTCTTATTTTTTTATGCTTTCGGATTTATTTTCAAAATCCCTATATTGTAACACCCCAAATTCTCAAAACTCGCGGAGCTATTGGTTAGGACCTCACAATGGGTCCCAACCATAGTTTGACAACAACTTTACTAGGATCTTACAACAAGGCACATATGTAGTTAAATTCTTTAAAAATAACAAACAGTATTTGTATGAATGAATAACACATGACAACCTTACAAAACATATATATATATATATATATATATATATATATATACATATACATATAACACGCATGCCGTATTGAAGACTCCCTCGTCTCCATGTAATGAGTACGTGGACCCGGTTGACCATCTTTTCCGGATCTCTCTACAACTGTCTATCTCTACAAAAACTACAACACGGAATAACCATTAGCTAACAATCTAAATATAAGTAGAATAAATATAGCACAAACACATCCAATGTAACATAAACACTCATCATGCTGGCACACAATCCGGTTATTATCTGATAGCTTAGGTGATTCACTTTATTCCGTTTTAAAGTTGTGGCACGAGAAATCTTAAGATTTATCGCCTCCGTTCCTTATACAACTTGGTGCAGGTCTAGCACACCTCTGCCGGTAGCATCACTACAAACCAAGTATGGACTAGTCCCTAAAGAAACCCCCAGCGTCCTCGGGCTAACTGAGTAGAATGCCACCGCCCATTACTCTTAGGCCAAATATGTAGGTCGGTTGATAATTAATAACAAGTACGATTATAAACACATCATTCAAACACCACTATCATTATTCACACTCATATCCAAAAGCCAGCTAAGTAAGCCCAAAGGAATTACTTGAATCGAAACTCGATTCCCGTTATCTCAATTTGGTCTGAAACTGTTGGGACTCAATTGCCTATCATAAGGGAAAGTGGATCAAAATACATCCCATATGCTTAGAAGTCTATAACTTCTAAGATGTACAATCCCTTCAAAATAAATTACTAAAATGCCCTCCTAAGGTAAAATGACCATTTTACCCCTGATCCCGAAACTCTCAAAAATCCTATAATATATGCCCAAACCTTTCTCTGGGACTTAATTCCATCATCTAACTCTTACGAGTTAGTTTAGGTAGAACTTATAGATTACACATTTTTCTTAACTTTTTAAAAAGGTCACTAAGGTCCAACTTTAGCCTATGATGCGAGCCCCGAATAAAAATATAAAAATTCGAACAAAAATCTCTAAGTCTTCTATGCTATGCACTTTATCCATAGAAGCAAGAATTTCCCAAAAATACCTAATAACCATTTCTACACAAACTCCCAAAGTCGGTTCCAAAACCAGAAATTCAAACTTAGCCAAAAACTGAGTATTTCTTAACTGCTCAATCAATCGACTTTGAATCTTCATAAATCTACATCTAACCGTTGGATCAACCTCAATTTTTGATACATCATCCTATGCATGACACTCTATAACATACTTAAAACTGAGTTTAAACATGACTGCACAACACAAAATAGTTTCAGCACTTTGAAAATTTCAACAACATCTAGAAAACTGCTTACAACCTCGACTTTGAAAAATCTTAACTCCTAAACCTCTTGATGAAATCCTCTCAAGTTCTGATATATAATACTATGTAATCCTAACTATGACATATCCGAAATCTAAGTCCAACAGAGATCAAAAACCTATTCAAAACTATCTCACAGAACTGCATCACATGCATTTTTTCTCAACACTAAGCACACTTATAAGAACTGCACTAGGAACCAACTTTAGGACACTATAACTCTCAAACTGTAACTCGGATTCCTCTCAAATTTTAGTATGCTCTACAATGCAATACCGACTATATCATATCTGAAAATTAGCAACAAAGGTGGAGTCTAACTTACCCAAATCTGGATTTAAAGTTGACTATTCGTCACTTCAGAAAACTCAGAAACGTAACAACTCTTCTAGTCATCTTCCATGGCTGCTATGGAGGGTCTAAAGATATACAAGAGTACTCTCATTAGCATATACACAAAGAGGGTAATGCAGAGAAGAAGATTGAGGTAATTACCGGACATACGAGACTCGATGTGCTCACATATACGGAAGAAAAGACGAAGACAGAACCAGTCCCGAAAGTGCCCCCGTGGCAGGGGGTTGTGCACCTGCAGACAAGGGACCGCCGTACCAGCGGCACAAGGCTGCCGCACTTGCGGCCCATGGTATTATTTTTTTATGCTTTCGTATTTATTTTCAAAATCCCTATATAATCTCACACTTCAGAATATAATTACCTTCAAAGTTTAATTATAAGGATAATAAATATTAGTCCATCATACTAGATATTATATGGATCCATCTGATCCTTAACTATATCCCATACTTCAGAATATTTTTGAATAATAATATGGATCCAAAATTTATGATCTAATATGATCTTGTGTGTTTAATTACCGTCAAAGTTTCCTAATTAAGATTTGTTAAAAATTTTCGTTTATGGTCTATCAAAACTTTAATTTTAAATAATTTAAAATTTTGGCTTAAATACTCGATTTTGGGCCCGTCAACAATAATCTATCTAAACTTTGTGCAACTATTAAAGTTTCCTTATTAAGAAGTTTTTTAATAATTTATCAATTACATAATCTAATTTGATCCAATCTTGTGTACCTTAAATACAAAAACAAAACCAATATTATTATTTTTAAAAGCCTCGCAGGTTGTACATTTATACGGCCGATAGTTTGGAAAGAGCAGAAGGCAAGATCGCTAACAATGGCCGACTGAATTTGGGGAACAGGTTTCACATTCATCCCCAACGACGAGCAGATTATTAGGATATTGCAAGAATGGTTGTCGGGTTGTCCAACTCTGGTACAACTCAATAGCAATAACAACGATGATAAGAGACGTGAACGTGTATGAAGATCTTGACCCGGAAGAGATTTTCAATCGAAGCGGTCCTGTTCATCAGAAAGAAAGGTTTTGCTTCACCCACTCAAGAGGAAAAATGAGGGTGGACAGAGGTTCGTGCGTACTACAGGCGGCAAAACTTGGAAGCTTCAGTCAAAGGTTCATATCCATGACAAAGTCACCAACCAACCCATTGAGGTCAAGAAATATTTCTCCTATCAAGATGTGAAAGATGCTCCTCGCCGCCTTGATGAGTATTCTTGGGGCATGTATGAGTTCTCCCTTATTTCTCCCTGTCAATCTCGAGTCCGGGATTATGCTAACTGCAAAATCAAGAGGACTAGAAAATCAAAAAAACGTGAGTGAGAGGAAAAATTATCAACATGCGCTCATGTTACTACAAGATTCGGTGCACCGGAATAATATCTATCATTGAAAATAATGCACCGACGTTTGACAATTCGAGTGATGCTTCTTGTATTGAAGATCAATCCCAGCTGAGTTATTGGATGGAAGAGTTGTTTGGGACCAATTCGAGTGATATTATTTGTATGGTGGACGATAAATTGGGTTGTTCGATGGGAGAGTTGTTCGAGACTAATCTCAGTGGCATAACTATGGGTGAGCAAGGTTGCACAAGTGGTAATATTGTTAACAATACCGTCAAAGTCTCTATTGTGCAGACAACGAGGACTAACATTTAGAGACATCTTCTGCAATGTATATTAGTTATAAATTTTTCCAGACCAACAACCTATGTACATTCATTTTGTTCATTAATTTGAAATGTAAAACACTTTCTTAATAAATAACATAATCAATTTATTTGTTCTTATTTGTCATCTTTCTCCCACCGTCTTAACACGTCTTTTTTTTCTCGTGGATGAAAGTCTGCATCTGTTTGACTAAGGTCAAGCTGTTGTATAACAGATGCTACTAGCAACTCAAATCTGACGAAGATATTTCTTTATTCAGATTGATTATCCCCATTAAATATGATTTATACATGCATATTTCACATTCACGATTCACATCCACTGATCACATGGCAATGTCGAACGTCAAGGATTCAGAGAAACTATGAAATTCATACTTCTCCGTACCGACATATTTCTGTCATTTTCTTTGTCTTCTTTATCCCAAAATTACGATGCTTACTGCCTGGTACCGTATTTTTTGGAGAGGGATGAAGGTGACATCAATAATCTAGATAGTGTCTTGAACTTGGTGAACACTAAGTGCAAATCTTTTATTTATAGGGTTTCTTTTAGCGGTAAAAGTGCCAGCAGAAAGTTAGAGGTTGAGTGGACACTATGGGAAAACGTAGTCGGTGAATTCCCGTTGAACTAGAAGGCACAATTTTTTTTCCTGTAAATATTTGCAAATATTCTATTTTTCAATCAGTTCATTCTGCAAATTTTTTGCAAATATGTGTAATATAGAAACTGTATACCTTCAAGAGTAATGTGCTAAGGTTAATTCCAAAATAATGAGCATTTAAACAATGAAATCGAAGGGGTATTGTTATCCACTTAAGTCTTCAGTACTTTGAACCTCAGTTAACCTATTGAATTTAGTAATTTGACTTTTTTTGTCGAATAGGTTTGAAATGTTAAACACTTTCTTGATCAATTACATAATCGATTTATTTGTTCATGTTAGACATCTTTAGGTTCCTAACCTATGCATTGAAATATACTATTTAATTCTAAATATATGTTGAAATGTTGTGTCATATTTCAACATATATGATTTTACATATATGTTGAACCTCAAACTAGAAGTTGTTTGCCACTTTAGCTTGGTGGAGTCAGGTGCAATAGGATCGCTATCTCTTCTTTTAGATCTTTGTTGATATATTAACTTTCCGGGTTAACACTATCACTTACTTATTGATAAATAAAATTCAGCATATATAGGATTATGGGACGGGGAATCCAGGAAGACCAGCTTTCCATTTTCAAATACTTACTCTTGCTATCTTGAATTTTCTTGTCATGTTATAGCTGTTTTTGTATGGTTTAGGGTCTTTTGGATGGTTTTCAATTTTCAGTATTTTACAAGAATAAATACAGAATTAAAAACACCTTCTTGAATCTTGAGTGGGCTGTAATCTACCAGTATTAGCCTAGTAATCTTGAGTTGGGATGACCTTCTTCCTAGAGGTAATTTCAACACAATTTGATTGATGAGGAAGTTCTTCAATACGAGCAGCACGAGCTGGTGCAAGTTTTTGGGCAACAAAAGCAATATAGGCGTTGCCACTACAAAATGTTGTTGTAGTTTTTTTGAAATTTGTCCAAGATCTTGACACAAAAGTTTGGGATGCGTGTCTAATCACCACTTTTGTGTTTATTTGAATACACTCAAGTACAATGGAAAAAGTCATCTAAAATGGTTCAAAATATTGAATCTTATATGTATGTAGAATTATGATTACTCATCGAAGTATAATATTAAATTGTGCATTAATGGGAACTACATTTATTACAAAATATTGAATCTTATATGTATGTAAAATTATGATTATTAATCGAAATATAACATTGACATGCAACCTATCTTTCCTCACTTCTTTATGTTGCGCCATAACAACATACATAGAATATTGTCATTCATTTCTGACAACTGAAAACATGGATGAGTAATGTCATAACATGAAACTGGAAGAAAAAATGCAATAAAAATAACCCTTGTGACTTCCTTTAGTGTAGAAAATGCAACAAAACCAAAATCCTTACTTGCACCATTTGCAACAAGCATGACGCCAAAAAAAATATTTGAACAAACTAGAGCAAATGTAATGAAACATCACGGAGAAAGCTTGTCTTACAATTATAATAACAAACCTTACATCATTTATATTGTTATCAAAAAATTTTAAATACGACTTAGAACCCTGCATATTTTCACATCTGCTCAACCTTTCTTGTTCATATTTAACTCTCAATTCAGCCTCTCTCCCAACTTTCTTCTAAGATCTTCCTACAAATTGAACTTTGACCTCATTAGTTGTTTCATTCAACTTCTCAACAACAACAACAACAAAATTAGGGTTTTCAAAGTTCATAAAACCAAAGCATTTCGACTTTCCAATTGAATTAGTTATAACAACACTAGTCACAACACCAAAAGGGTTAAAAATGCTCTCAAGGTCCTCATCTGAAATAGTCTTTAGAAGATTTTTCAGATACATGTTTGTGAACTTTGGAGAATTTCTTTGATCATTTCTTGACGATGAATAAAAAGGCCAACAACATACATGGGCTAGCTAGTGTAAAGACAATTAAACATCCAATGATAATTGATTTTATGCAAGAAATGAGTTCAATAAGATAAATATATAGAGATATATATGTCATTATTAATGTATAAATTATTAAATATGCATTAACGTGACTCGATTTATTACAAAAAACTTAATCTTATATATAGGTAGGATTTATGATTCCTCATCGATGTATAAAACTTTGACACACAAACTTAAATTTCTCTCTTCTTTGCGTTGGCCCACAACATACATGGGCTTTTTTCCTACCATTTAGCCATTCATTTCCGATAGTTGAAAATATGAATGAGTAATGTCATAACTCGAAACTGTAAGACAAAAATACAATAAGAATCAAAACATAACTTACAATCCTTGTGGCTTCCTCTAGTGTAGAAAAGGAAACATAACCAAGACTCTTGCATGAGAAGATATTTCTAAATTTGGAAAACTTCAGCACATATAATGAAACATCATGGATAAAGCTTTTCTTGCAATTATGATCACAAACTTTACATGTGGTGATAATTCTGAATTTGAAAAATACCCCTTAAGTTTTTCATAATTTATATTGTCATCAAGATTATTCAAATACATGTTAAAACCCTGCATATTTTCATATCTACTAAACATTTCTTGTTTATATTTGGCACTCACTTGAACATTTGTTCTAACTTTCTTCTGAGCTCTTCCTACAAATCAAACTTTGTCCTCATGAGTAGTTCTATTCAGCTTCTTAACTACAACATCAACAACAACAACCTAAAGGTTTTCAAAGTTCCCAAAGTCAAAATATTTTGATTTCCATTTGAATCAGCAATAGCAAAAACACTAGTTACTATTTCAAAAGGGTCAAACATATTCTTAAGGTCATCTTCAGAAATAGTCTCCAAAATACTTTTCACATACATGTTAGTGAACTTTGGAGAATTACCTCGACCCCTTTTGACGAGGAATAAAGAGTCCAACGTACACTTGCTTGTCATTAAGAAGCATTTCATTCAAACAAATAGTTGTAGTTGTCGCATCTTTTTTCGTATCAAAATAAACAAAGTCATATCCTTTTGACTGACAACTGCTATTAAGAGCAACTTTACAAGAAAGTATTGCACCAAAAGTTGCAAATGTCTAATACAATGTTTTTTTATCATTAAAAGCATCCAAATTTTCGATGAACACATTAGCAAGACTGCTCTTGCAGAGACTAGGATCGCGATGAGAAATCATAACTCTACTATGCTTTCCATTGACATTGGTAATGTTCAGGAATTTCATGGCATTAACAGCTACAAGTAAACCAACAAAGTTATATCATTCATAAATGAATACAAAAAAGTTAGAATATACATAAGTGGATACCAATAACATGCAAGCAAAACTATAACACAAATAGACGCACCCCACGTAAGGACTTGTTTGGTATTAATTTGATGGAGTCATAAATAGGAATGACAATGATCCAATGTAATTAATATTTATACTTGATAAAATAATAATTGAGAATTGAAATAAGGGCTTGTTTGGCATAACTATCAAATATATGAAGGTATATGGATGCGGGCGATTTATTTGATATATACTGATATTTTTGGGTATACCAAAATAACATTTTTGATATCAAAAATATAAATTGATATCTTTTGAACATACCAAATAGTAGATGTCACTTTGTTACTTTGAATCATTTTAAGACTCACTAACTAGACTATTTTAAATACATATCAACCCATTCAATGAATAATATTTCCAACCCAATTTTCGGAAGATACCAAATGATCCCTTAATGTTGAAGTGAACTCATTGACTGACCTCAAAGGTTCATCTAGTACATACAATGTGAATGCGGTGATAAATAAACTAATCAAATTTATCATTTATGTTACATGGATACAAATGAAGGAAAAGAAAACTAAACTATTATCGTACACATGGTTTTGTATAAAGATATGTGTCTTCGAGTTTCCTTAATAAACGATAGTGGAAAACACTGCGCCTCTTGCGGGTAATCGAAACAAACAAAGAAAGATACAAAACAAAACCTTAACCTCTAACTTTGTTTTCGCTCATTGGAGAGAAATACTAAAAATTTGTTAGTTTATTTTACATTCAAGCCATCACGAATCAATGCAGATAGATTGATATTCCAAAATTTGATTGATAACTGACTTTGAAACAAGAGAGCACATGTGTCATTAAGGGTATGATGGTATTTGCGCTCAACTCTCCCTTTTTTTGTGAGTGTGAATACATGATGCTTCGTGATGTGTTCCGTTTTTATTAAAATAGGGTTTAAGTGACAAAAAAATTTTGGCGTTGTCTCTATGAAAGAGTTTTATTTTTTGTAGAATTTGTTTAAGAATATGACACAAAACGTTTAAGATGAGCTTTGAACGGCACCTTTGTGTGTAACTAAATACACTCAAGTGCAATAGGAAAAGTCATATAAAATGGTTTAGTAATTATTTGAACTGGTAGTATGCATAATTATGTATATACCCCAAATATCAATGTGTATTAATACATGTCACTATGACATAAATTATCGTTATTGAATTGAAAATGCGCATTAAAAGGAAATGAAGGTTGACTAGTGCGTCAATGGCACAATTTTGTTGGATTGAGGGTTGTTGAGTGAAAAAGTGAGCATGAAGGGGATGTGTTATCCAAAGAAGTCAATAGACGTCATCTCGAGTTTCACCCACTTCAATCACCATTCTTGAAGTGTGGACTTGTATCTCACAAAGTTGGCTAGTTAGCGTGAAGACGATTAGACTTCCAATTATAGTCGATTTAATGTATAAATTAGTTCAATAGAGATATATAAGTTGTTATTAATGTATAAATTATTAAATGTGTATTAATTGCGACTACATTGGAAGACAAAAAATACAATAAGAATCGAAAGGAAGGCTTACAACCCTTATAGATTCCTTTAGTGTAAAAAAACAACAAAACCAGAACCCTTGCTTGCAACCTTCGCATCAAGCATGACTTGTAAAAGTATTCGAATAAGCCATGCAAATGTAATGAAACATCAAGGAGAAAGTTTGTCTTACAATTATGATCTCCAATCTTGCATGAGCTGCTATTTTAGAATTTGGAAAACATTTCCTAGAGTTTTTCATTATTTATATTGTCATCAAGATTTTTAAAAATACTTTTTAGAACCTTGCATTTTTTTCATATATGCTCAACCTTTCTTGTTCATATTTGGCTCTCAATTCATCCTCTCTCACTTTCTTTTGAGCTCATTTTACAAATAAAACTGTGTCCTCATGAGTAGTTCCATTCAGCTTCTCAACTACAATAACAACGAGAACAAAATAAGGGTTTTCAACGTTCACAAATTCAAAGCATTTCAACTTCCGTTCAAATAAGTTACAACAACAATATTAGTCACAACACCAAAATGGTCAAACATGTTCTTAAGGTCCATATTAGAAATAGTCACCAATAGTTTTTAGTTGTTGCATCTTCTTCTGTATCAAAATGTACAAAATCATATTCTTCTAATTGACGATGAATAAAAAGGCATATTCTTATGTATCAAAATGTACAAAGTCATATCCTTTTATCTGACCATTGCTATTAAGAGCAACTTTACAAGAAAGTTTCGTACCAAAAATATCAAAAGTCTCTCATACAATGCATTGTTATTAATAGAAGCCTCCAAATTCTTGATAAGCACATTAGCAAGACTGCTCTTGCTGAGACGGGATTGCGATGAGTAATCATAACCCTATTAGGTTGTCCATTAATCGGAGTAAAATTCAAGAATTTAATAAAGTTAGCTTCTACGAGTAATCAGAGCCTTAGGCGTTGAAACTAATAAGAGTAAATTGCCAAAAAGGCAAAAACTACCCGTTAATAGAGTCATTTGCAACTAATCATCCCTTTAAACGTCTTATTGTCCATAACTGGCCATCACAGGTGTTCCATCAACAAAATAACACTCGTCCCCATATTTTGTTTATTTTTTCGTTTAAGGAACCCACTTTTTTAAATATTATAAAAAATTAAATCTTATATGTAGGTAGGATTTTTGATCACTCATCGAAGTATATAACACTGACATGTAGTCTTACTTTCCTCTCTTCTATGTGTTGGGCCACAACAATATACAAAGGTTTTCTTCCCACCATATTCTCATTCTTTTTCGGCAATTGAAAATATGGATGAGTGATGTCATAACTCAAAAATCAAAGACAAAAAATACAATAAGAATCGAAAGATAACTTACAACCCTTGTGGCTTTCTCTAGTGTAGAAAAGGCAACAAAACCAGAACCCTTGCCTATACTCTTTTGCACAAAGCATGACCTACAAAAATATTTCAATAAACTTAAGTATAGTGAAATATCACGGAAAAAGGTTGTCTAACAATAATGACCACAAACCTTGCATGAGATGATATTTCAGAACTCGGAAAACATTTTCTTAAGTTTTTCATCATTTATATTGTCATCGCTATTTTTCAAATTATAAGTTAAAACCATTCTTTTTTTGATATCTGATAAATCTTTCTTTTTCAAATTTGGCTCTTAATTCAACATCTCTCCTAACTTTCTATTGACTCTTCCTACAAACAAAACTTTGTCATCATGATTAGTTCCATTCAACTTCTCAATTGCAACATCAGAAAAATCCAGCCTTTCAAATTTCACAAAGTCAAAACATTTTGATTTCCTGTTCAAATCAATCATAACAACACTAGCCATAACACCAAAAGGGCCAAACTTTTTCTTAAGGTTTTTATCAGAAATACTCTCCAATATATTTTTCACATAAATGTTAGTGAACTTTGGAGAATTCCCGCTACCCTTTTCATAAAGATGAAGAAAAAGGCCAACATACACTTGTTATTCATGAAGAAGCATTCCATTCAAACGAATAGTTATAGTTGTTGCATTTTCTTTTGTATCAAACTTTACATAGTCATATCCCTTTGATTAACAGTTGATATTAAGAGCAACTATACAAGAAAGGAATGTACCAAAAGTTGGAAAAGTTTCACAAAATGTCTTGTTATCAATAAAAATATCTAAAATCTTGATGAACACATAACAACACCACTCTTGCGAAGACTAGGACCGCGATGAAAAATCATAACCCGATTAGGCTTTCCATTGACCGGTGTAAAATTCAGGAATTACATGGAACTAATAGCTACAATACTATAACACATATGAATGTATCCCACGTAAGAATGAGTCTACGCAATATTTATGCTTGATAAAGGGCATATGCCTGAGATGTGATTTTATGACATGATGTTCGTGGTTGTTTGGGGCAATAATATATGTCACAAGAGCGAAAATTCTCGTTATAGAATTGAAAAGGCGCTATAAAAGGAAAGGGAGAATGATCAAAGCGACGATAGTGTAGTTCTATTGGATCGAGTGTTATTGAGTAGAAAAGTGATCATAAAGGGGAGTTGTCGTCCATAGAAGCCAATAGACTTCATCTCGAGTTTCACACATTTCAATCATCGTTCTCGAAGTGTGGTCATGTGTCACATAAAATAGGCTAGTTTTTCGTAAAGACAATTGGACATCTAACAATAGTTGATTTAATGTATAAATTGAGTTCAATAAGATAAATATATAAAGATATATACGTTGTTATTACAAAAATAAAGTTATTAAATGTGTATTAATGGTGATTACATTTATTACAAAAAAACTAAATCTTAAATGTAGGTAGGATTTATGATTACTCATCGAAGTATAAAACATTGACATGCAGCCTTACTTTTCTCTCTTCTTTAATTATGTTGGGTCACAACAACATACATTGGGTTTTTTCCACCATAACGCCATTTATTTTCGATAACTGAATATACGGATGGGTAATTTCATAACTCGAAAGTAGAAGACAAAAAATACAATAAGAATTGAAAAGATGACTAACAACCCTTGTGGCTTCCTCTAGTGTTGAAAAGAAAACAAACTAGAACTCTTGCTTGCACCCATGGCATCAAGCATGACGTGAAAAATTATTTGAATAAACTTAAGCAAACGTAATGAAACATCATGGACAAAGATTGTAATACAATTATGATCGCAAACCTTGCATGAGGTGATATTTCTATACTCGAAACACATTTTCTTGAATTTTTCATCATTTATATTGTCAACAAAAAGTTTCATATACAAGTTCGAACTTTGCATTTTTTATATTTGCTCAACATTTATTGTTCAAATTTGGCTCTTAATTCAGTCTCTCTCTCTCAACTTTCTCCTGAACTCTTCTTACAAACAAAAGTTTGCATGTCCTTATGAGTAGTTCCATTCAACTTCTCAATTGAAAAATCAGAAAAAGTTAGGCGTTTGAAGTTCACAAAGCTTAAGCATTTCGACTTCCCATTCAATCGGACATAACAACAACACTAGTCACAACACCAAAAGGGCAAAACATGTTCTTAAGGTCGTCATCATAAATAGACTCCGATAGATTTTTCACATATAAGTTAGCGAACTTTGGAGAATTTCCTTTGCCCCTTGCTTGACGATGAAGGCCAACATACACTTGTTTGTCATGAAGAAGCATTCCATTCAAACGAATAATTATAGTTGTTGCATCTTTTTTTGTATCAAAGTGTACATAGTCATGTCATTTTGATTGACCACTACTATTAAGAGTAGATTTACAACAAAGTATAGTACCAAAAGTTGCAAAAGTCTCTAACAATGTCTTTTTTGTATCAAACTGTACATAGTCATATCATTTTGATTGACCACTGCTATAAAGAGCAACTTTACAACAAAGTATTGTACCAAAAGTTATAAAAGTCTCAGACAATGTCGTGTTATCAATAAAAGCATCCAAATTCTTGACGAACACATTAGTAAGATCAGTCTTGCGAAGACTAGGATCGCGATGAGAAAACATAACCCTATTAGGCTTTCCATTCACCGAGGTAAAATTCAGGAATTACATGGTATCAACTACTACAAGTAAACCAACAAAAATAGAACATTCATAATCAAATGCCAATAAAGTTAGAATATTCATCAATGAATACCAATAATATGCAAACAATATTATAACACAGATTGATGTATCCCGCATAAGGACTTGTTTGGTATTTGTTTGATAGAATCATAAATAGGAATGAGAATGAATGTATGCAATACTTTTGCTTGATAAAACATATAATGGGAACTGAAATGAGGGCGTGTTTGGCATATATACCAAATATATGAAGGTATATGGGTACAAATTCTTGATGAACGCATTAGTAGATTAATGTATTCCACGTATATAAATGATGAAAAAATCAAGGTATATGGATACATTCATCTGTGTTATAGTATTGTAACTACTCACGAGGACAAAATTTTGTTTGTAGGAAGAGTTCATGAGAAAGTTAGGAGAGAGGCTGAATTAAGAGCCAAATTTGAACAAGAAAGATTGAGCAGATATGAAAAAAAATGCAACGTTATAACTTGTATTTGAAAAATTAAGTATAAATGATGAAAACCCAAGAAAATGTTTTTCGAGTTCAGAAATATCATCTCATGCAAGTTTTGTGGTCATAATTGTATGACAACCTTTCTCCACTATGTTTCATTACATTTGCTTAAGACTATAACCACGATGAGAAATCATAACCTGATTAGGCTTTCCCACGTAAGGACTTGTTTGATATTTGTCAAAGTCCGATACTGACGGACCGGTTGAGCGGGGGTCGTGTGCATACGAGCGCACATGCGCGTTAGGCCCAAGCCCAACACATAAACCCGGCGAGGTTCCATCCTAAAACCAATTGGCAATAGGAGGAGTAGCCCACCGACCTTATATACTAGGCTCGGAGTGTCCCCATCTTTCGATGTGGGACTTTATTATCTCCAACACGCCCCCGCAAGTGCAACTAGAGGATATAGACCGAGTTGCACTTATCCTCTAGTTGCACTTGTCCACAGGTTAGGATCGCAAGCCAAATTGAGGCTAACCGCTCTGATACCATGTCAAAGTCCGATACTGACGGACCGGTTGAGCGGGGGTCGTGTGCATACGAGCGCACATGCGCGTTAGGCCCAAGCCCAACACATAAACCCGGCGAGGTTCCATCCTAAAACCAATTGGCAATAGGAGGAGTAGCCCACCGACCTTATATACTAGGCTCGGAGTGTCCCCATCTTTCGATGTGGGACTTTATTATCTCCAACAATATTGGTTCGATGAAATTATAAATATGAAAGAGAATGAATTTATGCAATACTTATGCTTGATAAAGAGCAAATGCATATATGAGATGTGTTTTTATGACATGATGTTCGTGGTTTTTTGGAGCGATAATATATGATACAAGGACGTAATTTCTTATTATTGAATTGAAAAGGCGCTTTAAAAGAAAAGGAAGGATGATCAAAGCGACAATGGTGTAGTTCTATTGGATTGAGGGTTGTTGAGTGAAAAAGTTAGCATGAAGGAGAGTAGTCGTCCAAAGAAGCCAATATACGCCATCTCAAGTTTCACACACTCAATCACCGTTCTAAAAGTGTGGTCATGTATCACATATAATCGGCTAGTTATCATAAAGACAATTGGACATCCTACAATAGTTGATTTAATGTATAAATGAGTTCAATAAGATAAATATATTACCAAAACTTTACAGCTGACACATTATTATTTGAGCAAAATTGGCAGTCCTACTATGAGAAGTTGTTGATTGGTGCTGGAAGGTTGTAGCTTATGACTTTAATGTCCTTAATATTAAGGTCTATATGATAATTGATGCATGCACTTTGACTTTTGAGGCTTATAATACTACTAGAAAAGTGAAGAATGACTCACACAATTATTGGATATATACCTACTTCCTATCTTCATTTATAGACTAAAAGTTTAGATTTAATAGAAATATTTAATTTTTTTTGGCTATAAAATTTAAAATACCATTTATCTTTTTTTCTACATTTAGTTAATATTTTACTTCCGATTAGTATATATATATAGGAATAAGATCATGGGAAAGCATCCATTATGATGATGAGAGAGAAACTGAGAACATCTAAAAGACGTTCGAACTAAAATAATAACGATTTTGACTATGCCACCTATTTATAGTGTTCCATAGGTGTAGGATTGTGCGTCATTCATGAACGATCATGCGTTTTGGTTTATAAAGAGGTGCACAATCGTGCACCTCACGATCATGCACTTTGATGGAAATACAAGGTGTACTATGATTGTGCATTTTCTAATTGTTCATTTGCATTACTTTGTTATCCATTCATTTAGATTAACAATCAACCAATACAATGTAAGGAAATGATGAACAATATAGAGAAAATTGGTGAAATAGGGCCCTTTTTGTTTAACGTAGGCTAACTAGGCCCCTCTATTTTTTGCCTAAATTTTTAAATCAAAAATAAATTAATTCAAGGGGCATAAAGGGAAAACGTAAAATTGAATCCTATAAAATCATCCTACCGTCAGATTTCACATCCAGTTAGGGTTTCTCTTCATATCACCGTCCCCGACTGCTTCTCGACTGAGAAACTGCTTCTCGCCGCCGCCGCCCAGCCTAGACCAGCCCAGCCTAGATCCGGTTCGCGCCGCAGTGCAACCCCTCGCGCCGCCAAGCCCCGCGCCGCCCAGCCCCGCGCTGCCCAGCCCCGACCAGCCCATCCTAGATCCAGTTCGCGCCGTAGTGAAACCCCTCGCGCCGCCAAGCCCCGCGCCGCCTAGCCCTGCGCTGCCCAGCCCCGACCAGCCCAGCCTAGATCCGGTTCGCGCCGTAGTGCAACCCCTCGCGCCGCCCAGCCCCGCGCCGCCCAGCCCCGACTAGATCCGGTTCGCGCTGCAGTGCAACCCCTCGTGCCGACTGCTTCTCGATGTCGACTTTCATCCGGTTCGCGCCGCACAGCCCCGCCCAGCCTAGATCCGCCGCAGTCCGCATCGCGCCGCAGCCCGCCTCGCGCCGCACAACCCAACCCCGCCCAGCCCCGATCCGCCGCCAACCCGCCTAGCGCCGCGCAGCCTAGATCCGATCTGTCGCACAACCTAGATCCGATATGTCCTCCTGCATTGCGCCGCATCGACCAACGCAATCTGGATAGTTTGGAGGCGTATCTGGACAGTCTCGTTGCAGCCGCAGGAAACAAGAAACCCTAATTTCAATTTTAAAATGTTGGCATACTTACAAAAAAGCTCCCTGTTTATAATTGCATTTACGACCCATATTTTTTAAATTTGCAAAATTGCCCCAAGCTGGATAATTACAAAATTAAAAAACTAAAGTTTAATTTTTGCCGTTATAAATACGGGATATTGACTACATATTTTATAAATACGGGATATTGACCACATATTTTATATATACGGCATATTGACTACATATTTTATAAATACGGCATATTAACTACATATTTTACTGTTATAATTGGGCTTGTGTAACTCGAACGGGCTTGAAACAAAGACGGGCTTATGTAAACGACGGACTTGTGTAAATGAAAATTATGTATTAACATTGTGTAATTGAACTTGTGTATTTAAATTGTGTATTAAGCATTATGTACTAATACCGTGTATGAACAAGAGAATACATGAAGTTCAATTAGTCCAGCTGGTATAAGGGTGGGTGGGAGGGAGGGGCTGTTGTCCAGAGTTCGATACTCACTAGCTACAACATTTATATTTTGTAATGGACTTATGTAAGGGGTTATGTAACTCGGATTGGACGACTTATGTAACTCGAATTGGGCCTACTGATCTTGGGCTTGGATTCATTTAAGTTAAAATTACTAATTAACCCTTTAAATTAATCTTTACTAATAAATGAGAGAGGTCTCGTTTGTCTACAAGATACAAAAAGGGCTGTCGTCCAGAGTTCGATACTCACTAGCTACAACATTTATATTTTGTAATGGACTTATGTAAGGGGTTATGTAACTCGGATTGGACGACTTATGTAACTCGAATTGGACACGGGCTTATGTAATCGGAATGGACGACTTATGTAACTCGAATTGGACACGGGCTTATGTAACTCGGATTGGGCCTACTGATCTTGGGCTTGGATTCATTTAAGTAAAAATTACTAATTAACCCTTTCAATTAATCTTTACTAATAAATGAGAGAGGTCTCGTTTGTCTACAAGATACAAAAAGGGCCTACTTTATACTACAATAGACAAAAAGTGCCTACTTAGCCAACTCATCCAACAATATATCAAACCCTTTTGGAACCAATTATATTTTTTTGTAATGAAGAGAATAAAGAGATTTTAGTTGTCAAAGTGGTAATATGGTAGGAGGGGGGACCTTTTAACGAGAGTTCAAAACTATAAAGCTGTGTAATGTATTGTTTTTTATACATATATTTAAGATGAACATATTCACGATTATTTTGTTCATTAAAAACGTTACATGATCGTGTGCCCGTTATAAAAAGAAATTGCACGAACCTTTAATATAGGGTCATTTATAACTAACCACCTGTCAAATGGCTTATTATGTATAACCACCCATTTGAGTGGCTCAATTGATGATTAAGGTTGGTTTCATTTCTAATTGAGGACGATGTTTCCGATACAGAGTTATTCCTAAACAAGATTTTATCTTTTAATTAGGCGCAGAAGATATTATTTATTAAGTTATCAATTGTCATACACAAACTATTGTTGTGTTTGAAATCTAATAAGTTTTGTTGTCACGGAGTTTCAAATTATTGGTATTAATATGTGCTGTTTGGAGTTAAGAATAATATCTTATACAAATTATTGGTTTTTTGGGAGCTTGGTTTTCAAAATATCTTATACAAATTAACCCACATAAAAAAACACACAAAATAATACAATATAATGTATATAGACATAACTATTGCATTTTTTGAAAAATTGATCAGACAATTATTATAGATTTTATTAGATTTATATAAATAAAAAGACATATTTCCTTCTCCCTACATTTTTTTTATAGCCCATTAGATACGACATTCATATATAAGCATACACATTCCAAGAATTATAAATAGTTAAAGGGGCAACAAAACTTGATCAACGTGCTGCATTTGCAATATTTGTACTAAACCCATCATCTTATTGACTCATGAACATTGAGTGGGGATTTCCCATTACAATTTACAGCCATCCAATATGCATTTTAGTCAAAAGAAGCTGCCATTGCGCTGCAATCGTTGAAAACGTGAAAAAGCTAAGCCTAGAAGAAACACCAAACCATAGTCCATAGCGTAGAAGACACCACAAACCATATATATAAGCCATTAAGCTCTATTACATAACACAAAACACACACATTGGCTTTGTTACAAGGAGAAGAAAAATGGGTGTTAATATCAAAGCCAAGCACAACACCAACATAGAGTATGGAGTTATAGTTGAGGAGATTCAAGGGCTCATTAGGGTCTTCAAAGACGGGCACGTGGAGCGACCGGATATTGTGCCATGTGTCGCACCCTCGTTGGCTCCCGATCTTCGGGTCATGACCCAAGACATAGTCATTGACAAGGCTACTAGCATTTGGGCACGTATCTATGCTCCAAAATGTTGTTTTGACAACAATGTTAATGTTCCTACGTTGGTTTACTTTCATGGAGGCGGCTTTTGTGTCGGCTCCGCGGCTTGGAAGTGCTACCATGAATTCTTAGGTCGGCTGGCGGGTGAATCTCGGTGCAGTGTCGTGTCAGTTGACTACCGGTTGGCACCTGAAAACCGTCTTCCGGCTGCTTATGAAGATGGTGTTAAGGTAATCATGTGGTTGTTAAAGCACAAAGGATCACAATTTGGTATGAGTGTAGATAATTTGTTCCTAGGGGGAGATAGTGCAGGGGGCAACATAGCCTACAATGTGACCATAAGGCTTATAGCTTCTAAACTTGTTAGGCCCTTGAGCATTAGAGGCATTATATTGTTACAACCATTTTTCGGTTTTGAAGCTAGGACTGAATCTGGTAATCATCCTATGAGATCATCATCATCAGCGTTGAATTCGTCTATCTCGGATGCGTATTGGCGGTTGGCATTGCCAAGTGGGTCAAACCGCGATCATCCTTGGTGCAACCCAATCGGAAGGGACTCGCCCATCAAGTTAGGGGCTTTGACAATGGCGTTTCCTGCTACTATGGTGTGCATTTCAGAATTAGACATGTTGAAGGATATAGATTTGGAGTTTTGTGAGGCCTTGGCTGATGTTGGGAATAGAGTGGAGTATGTAGTTTATAAAGGTGTAGGGCATGCTTTTCAGGTTCTTGACAAGTCTCTAATCTCAAAGGTTAGAACCCAGGAGATGATTTCTCACATAAAGACCTTCATCAATAGATGAACAGATATAGCTATGTAATCATCTAAGTAGAGCTGGGCATGGGATGGGACGGGACGGGATGGAGTCCCGCGTCCTGTCACACATTATAAACGAGGCAGGACAGAACGGGATTTACAACTTTCTTTTTCGTACCGTGCAGGCCTTGTCCCACATGGGACGAAATAAATAAATAAAAAAATTGACACCAAATTACCAATTCAAGAGGACTGCACTTTTTTTTTCAAATTCCGCCTGAATATCGGGACAGGAACGAGACGGATTAATCAGAATTTATGTCCACCCCTACTTCTACGGGTTAGAAAACAGATCTATCACTGAAGTACTAATTGAATCAATCTTGCAATACCTGCTGCTTGAACGTTGTAACTCCTCGTCCTCCTCGGTCAATACTGTTGAACAAATGACAAATGATGCATCAATGGAAAGAGGAGAAATAAATGACAAGAAAAAAAGGCAAGAAGAACCCTTAAAACCTCCCTATAAGTCTTTATTGTGTTCAATGGTGAATGAGATTATGTAAGAGAAGCTATAAGAAATGGGTAGATTAATGCTGCATTGTGTAACAATAAATCACTCATATCTTTTCTCTTACATTTAAGCTAAATACGGCCATTTCAGTGAGGCTGAGCAGGGTAAAGAGGCTTCCAATATGTAAGACTCAATTCTTAATCTGGAAGCACATAAAAAGCCTTCTCCAAAATCCATTGGACTCTTGCTCAACTGGTAGGTTCGTTGGATCCTTGAAATTCGCTAGCTCGCCGAGCTCGTTATAAGCGTCAACAAGATTCTGAAGCCTGGCAACAAACTCTATCAAATGGGAAGAAAATGTTGCTAACTGCAAGGCGCTTGCACTTTCTATTGTTCTAGCTTCGCGTTCACTGATTGGCATTTCTGCAGGCGATAGAATCCGAGATGGCCATCTCATCCTACCTATCATGTTGCCTGTGGAACCCATTTGAGTTGTTGAGCCCCAACCAATGAATGAACGATTGAAGTTTGTGTTGGAAATTTTTGAATCTTTTCGCTCGGGTCTGTTGAATGCTGGTTCTGCTGATATGGGGTCAAAGCCGATCTCACTAAGAGATCTTATTACAGCATTGTTGTTATTTTCCTTTTCAAGATCCTCGCATTCCTTGAGACGCTTGCCTTCTTCCCAGCTACCGAAATTGATGAGGAGGTATGCTTTTTCATCTATTTTCATTTGCAGATCCTCAGCTGCCTGATGTGCCTCTGCTAGTATATCTCCTGGGTTCAGTTTCTCCATTTTCTCAAGCTTGCTACCGATTTCAAGCAACACTTTTGCCCCAGCATTGCCTACTCTCTTAAGCTCATTTGCAAATACATTTCTCTTCTCCGGTGGTGCCTGTTCATATTGCAAAAAGCTTATAAGGTAAAAACAAAAAAAAACAAAAAAAAAAAACTAGTTCATGACAACAAAAAAACTGTCATCAAAGGTTTTCAGATGTTATCCTTTACTTGATCTCATGCTTCTATGTTAGGCAAACATTTTCTCTACTTCATTGGGAAGGAGAAACTATTACAACTTCCATACCAGAGATTATTTTCCAGGATATTACTTCTCGGGATAATTAGGCAACTGTATGACAGAAAATACCCAATATCGAAAAATCTAAAAGAGACAATTCTGGCAAGAG
Organism: Fagopyrum esculentum; assembly: GCA_033239045.1. Classification (NCBI taxonomy): domain Eukaryota; kingdom Viridiplantae; phylum Streptophyta; class Magnoliopsida; order Caryophyllales; family Polygonaceae; genus Fagopyrum; species Fagopyrum esculentum. Next base: position 9,501,285 of record BSUD01000002.1, on the reverse strand, counting down.
AATCATAGCCAGAGCTAAGGCTGCTTAACTATAAAAGCACCGTATCTAAGAATTCCGAATGGAGCTTCACAATGTTTTAATGAATTGTATTTGATATTCTTCTGGATCTTTCTGTATGCTGTGAATCTATATATCTTCTATAACTTGAGACTTGTTTAAAATTTTATTTGAATGGGAAATACAAGCATAATTTCTTCAACAATCGGTTTTGTTTCAATTTAAAATATAGCATCAGACACCTAAAACGCTAAAGTACCAATCTGTCTCCCAGAGTTCAAGACTAAAATATGAAAGCAATTAGATCAAACAAAGACTCCATAATACATCTTTAAACTCTCCTCTTACTAGATTTAGATAAGTCATTTAAAACATTACAACAACAGTGTTTCACAAATATAACTTGCATTTCAAATAATTTTGTAGTTAGTCCTATATGGCAAAACTTCTCATGCTTTCCACTTGTTGTTCCATCCAAACACTCTTCCAAAGTTCCAGTGTCCTTTATTCCCCGGATTAACAGGACAATTTCATTAGCTGATTAGAGATATGGTTACTAGTTTGAGGACCATTATATAAGGAAGCTGGAACAAGACTTCGATCTCATAACTTAATACTAGAACCAGAAATAACAGTTAAGAGTCTTCACCTGTATTTCAGAAAGAATGCATCCGTGCATTGCCATGACCATAAATGCACAATGCCTCAATGAGCCGCCCACTTTAACATAATTTTGCCATGGATATCTGAACATTCTATAAGGGCCATGAGGCGGCTCCCACTTCGCGAAGTCTAACTGCAAAGGGAGAAGTTATAAACTCAGGAAAATAATGGCCAACCATAAAAACTGAACTAAGAAAACAAGTATCAGTAGCAAGTGCAAATATACCAAAGAATCCTCTTGGCTAGAAGACTGGACAGCAGCTCTATAGCCAACATAGAGTGGGTCATCATGAGCCTGGTACGTAAGAATTTTCGAAGGGATCCTCTCATACTCCACACATTGCAGGTATCCATTAACACAGCCTAGACAAAAGAAGGTCAGATCATTGAAGAAGAGATCATGCAAACTTTTAATGGAGAAATTTAAAGCTGAAGTACTGCATCACCTTCCAACGATTTTGCCACACCCTTGAAATTTTTCACCACCAACTTGTGAAGGTCCTCACCAGCCCAAATGGGGAGCACAAATATGTTTACAGAAAAAGCAACGGAAGCACCGACTGCAATCAGCAATAGCCGATAGAATGCTGTCTGGAAGAACTTTGTAGTCTTATTTCCGGTGACCAGCACCAATGAAAACGTCAACAGGAATACCCGAAATCCATACTCATATGGTTTCATTGGTGGATATAATTTAGTGTAGCTCATGACGAATCCTGCGAGTCAAATAGAAAGAATTTAAGCGACAATAATGCAACAATTCATGCCTCGATTGTTCATGATCAAATACATGGGATAGAAGATCAAATGTTATCAGTGAGCACTGACAGGTTACACTACAAATCATGGAGATTGGCGATAGGCTCACCTGCAAGAAAGATGCTTACAATAAGAACAACTTCTTCATACTTTCCACATCGAACAGATATCTCTGCTATAATTAGAGCCAGTCCTCCAGCAGAAAGAGTTCCAATTGAACGGTTGAGTCCTTTGCTAAGAGTTGCTCCTACGCAAACCAAAAATCTGGAGTCACTAAACGTCGTTTTTTCAATTCATAACAACACACTTTGTACACGATATCGAGCAAACAGTAGGAATAAAAACGAACGAATTTCGAACCATCCAAAAAACGAAAAGCGAAATCAATACCTACGCTGAATTCGAAGACGACAACAACAGTGAGAATTCCCCAGACAGAGTACTTGCTTGCATCCTTCAACGGCTCTTTCAAGAAAATGAGGAACGAAACAAGCGCCAAACAGAACCCCATCTTCGCAGCAAAGAAGATCTTCCTAGGATCCGATCTTCCCATCTTTATGAGTTTGGCACCGTTACTCTTGACTTCATCGCCAAATTCAGTGATCCGATCAGAAATCCGCTGAAAGCAGCCGTCCCTTAGGTCAGTAATACCCCTAATCTCGCCATCGGAGCCACCTAGCCCCAAAGGCGCATAAGAATCTCTCGAGAGCAACCCCTCCTTGGCTGCATCAGAGTATACCTGCACACTGGTGGACATTTCGACGAGAATTTGCAATTCAAAAGCATCAAATCGCAAAGCAATTTATAAAAGTGTTTTGCGGATCGAAAGAGATCACCATAATTAGAGAAACGAGAGGAAGAGATTTGATTCAACATGGTTGGATTTTATACTAGTCTTGGGAAGATGCCGATTAGCTGTTGATTTGTGGCCTTTTTTTTCTTTTTTTTTTTTATATTTATTTACATACTTTGTATTTTGTAACGCTAATGATTAGATACATGTATTTTTCACTTTTTCAAAAATATAATAGACAATAATTAAATTAGGAAATGCCAATTTTCCTGTTTAAGAATTTAATTATAATAATAGACAGTTCACAATTTCCATAAAGAGAATTTTTATCAACATTACAGATGAATGGATAAGTGAGACACGTATTTGAAATAACTTATTTATATTTCAGTGGAAATAATCAAAATAATTATTTGAAGAAAAAAAATGCATTAATGGATAAAAAGACATTTTAGAGGATTGGGCATCTAGAACCAATGAGTTTTGTTTTTTTCTACATTAAGAGAGGGCTTTGCTCTTTCTCCATACTCTCATGTCGTGTCCCATGTGAGCAACTCATGTTGTTTGTGTGCAAAGATAATAAGTAGAAGATAATGATGATTATAAAAAGTTTAGAACTCATTATTTAATATATTTGAAAAGGGTTACCAAATTTAGTTGTGTGACTATTTTACCCCTGTTGCAGCAACCTTTTTCCATCTACCGCTTCACAATATCAACAGTTTGAGACTAGGGGTGTAATACGAGCCGAACGAGATGAGCATCGACATGCTCAAGCTCGGCTCGTTTATAAACGAGCCGAGTCCGAGCCGAGCCTAAAATTTAAACGAGTTTTAAAATGTGCTCAAGCTTGCCTCGTTTAGAAAGTGAACGAGCTCGAGCCGAGCCCGAGTAGCTCGGTTAAATTAATGTTCATATAGTGTCGAGCGAGCCGAACTTTACCCGAACGAGCCGAGCACTAACATGTTCAAGCTCGGCTCGTTTATAAACGAGCCGAGCCCGAGCCGAGCCTAAAATTTATACGAGCTTTAAAATTTGCTCAAACTTTGCTCGTTTAGAAAGTGAACGAGCTCGAGCCGAGCTTTTGACGAGCCGAGCCCGAGTAGCTTGTCTCATATTACAGCTCTATTTGAGACTGGAGTAATTCGATAATAAATTGGTTTCTTAGGGGTATTTTAGGGATGTGACGTTTATAAAAATATCTCTATATGCCAAGTGTTAAGTTATGCTTTGAAGTCATTTAAAGACATACGTATTTGGTACGGTAACGTACTTGCTCTTTAATCCGCATTGCTGGCAATATTGATTTTGATGATCCACCCAAAAATCGAAGGGCATTTTCGTAACTAAGTTTTTTTGAAAAATTATAATAGCAATTAAGTTTTTTAATGATTTAATTAAGTAAATATATCCCAACTTTTTGTATTTATTCTTAAACTCTACACACTCTTCTCTCAAGCGGTACATTTACTAAACACCAAAATAGAAAAAATCTAGTAAACTAAATTGTTTCAAAACCGAATGGCAAAGCTGAACCGGAATTTAAATTTAAAAAATTGTGTTAAGTTCTATGAAAAATTTTGTTATTAGTAAATTATTTTTTATCATCAAAACTAGAACCTAAAATAATTGCGCCGATTATTCTTACAATTAAATATTTGATAAGTAACAATCTTGTTGGAAAATCTCTATTTTAACCTAAAATTTTAAATAAAAAAATATTAAAACTTGTGGAATAATCTCACAAAATAAAATTTTTCAGATAAGTTATTATCTAACGCAAAACGTAACACGTAAAACTTGTGAGAGAAGTCATATTCTACCACCACTTTACTTTCTACTATGTATATGGACCCCTAATGGGGTGGATTTCAACAATATTCTACATTCCTACAAGTATGAATCATTTTCGTTATCCTAGGTAAACATTCAGTCCCTTATGCTTAAAAAACAAATTAACAGCGGTTGTTCTTTAAGAACATGGCATTTGAAATTTTGAATCCATCCAAGGGAAGGACAATTAGAGCATTTTGTTTAGCATCCAAAGCATCGGCAATACCAACCAACATAGTATTCAAAACACGCAACACGTCGTTTTGGATCACAAAAACAAAAGACATACGTAAAGTTCAAATCTTTTCTTAACAAATACTCATGCAATGCACGGATTATAAACTAGTATATTACTAAAACAAACTACATTTTGTACATGTGTCATTTTTTAAGGCTTGTCACGTAAGATTTTTTCCGATTTATTTACAGATTTGTCACGTTATATTAACAAATTTGCAACAAATTATTTTTAAGAAAAAATTTATTAGAATTAATAAGCAGTCAGTATGTCACGTCAACTCTAATAAACATATATCACAATTAAATCCACAAATTATTTTCTTAACAAATGGTCAACATGTACCTGCTTCTGCTCAACATGTACATGTTGCGGCTCAACAGGTACCTGCTTCACATGTACCTCTTCAGGATGAACATGTATATGCTCATGCTCACCATCCAGAATGTCATCTAGAAGCGGAATACCGTGTGAGGACTCCTTTGTATTGTAATCCGGAATAAGTGATGATGGTCTCACATCCTCCTCGCCGATGATATGATCATGGGCCTCAACGGATGCATCAACAAATGCATGAAGTGATGCGTCAACGGATGCCTCTAAGGGTACCTGAACGGATGCCGAGGCAAGTCTATCCCGTCGAGCTTAGCCTCTCGACGGGTGGATGTTGTGACAAGTCTAGCTTCTGGCTTCTTCTTCTCTCTAATATTTATCATCACAATCTGAATTTTTTTAAAATAAAATTTTAATTTGTGAAATTATAATTTATTTTTGGTCATCTTTTTTGCCGGAATCACCATTAGAGCACCCGTTTCAAAGCTTAAAAATAAAACTCATAAAACGCAAAAAAAAAAACTAAATCTCGTAGACAATCCAATTCCAGTCATTCCTAAACTAACCGAATCTTACTAAACTAACTAATTTCAAGTCTATTATCATAATAAAACACAAAAATAACATAAACGATAAAAACCTAACCTGAAATCGATCCACAAGTTGCCTTTTACTTGAACTTCCGACATTTGAATCTCGAACCATTGTTGAATCTTGAACCATTGTTGAATCTCGATTTCGTGTTATTTCTAACGAATTTTGCGGGATTTTTGAGGTTTGGGGCAAATTCGAACGAAGAAGAAGAGGGAGGCGGCAGTTGCGGAAGAGGAAAAAGAAAGAAGAGAAGGGACTCCGCTTGCACCCAAATGGGGCGCAATCGGACTCCAAATGCGACCCGCCCCTGCGTATCCAGAGTCTGATTCCGCCTTTTCCGCTTTCGAATAAATAAGGGGCTTGGGGAGCATGCACAGTCCGCATGCGCCATCTCGTTTGCGTTTTTCTGTCGCGCCGAGTAACATGACTCATATTTTATTATGCTTGTTTGCTCCAAACTCCGTTTCAATATGTATGTATGTATGTATGTATGTATGTATGTATGTATGTATGTATGTATGTATGTATGTATGTATGTATGTATGTATGTATATATATATATATATATATATATATATATATATATATATATATATATATATATGTATGTGTGCGATTCTTTTATAAAACAAAAGCTAATCATACGCCAATGTTTGTCTTTAAATGAAATAAATCGATAAGTAATAAAAATTTCTTACAACAAATTACAAACTGAACATTAAAAGATTTTCTTTATATCACGTTTTATGATTTGTTGATTTGGAATACATGTTGTTGTTGTGAGTTCGTTTGGAAGAAGAGTTGTATTTGTTCGTGAAAAAGAGCCGATAATAGGTGATCGAAATCTGAAAGCTCAAAAGAAGAGTCCAAATATGAGATTTTCACCGGTGGTCCTTGTGAGTCATAGTCTGCACTACCTCTTCAAGCAAATACTCGTTGTTTCTTCCTCGCTTGCCCGGCGCTTCCTTTCGTGCTCCTCCTCAATCGGCTCGCTGTGATCGAAGTTTTCTTTTGCTGTGTTTTTCTTTTTTCTTTTCTTTTGGTTCCCTCATGACGGTTAGTTCGTCTACCGTTTTTTGATTGGCCTTTTGATTCATTAGACGAAGTCGTCTAGCGCATCAAACCGCTTTTTTTATGAAAATTTTTAAAAATATGAACTAGCAATTAATAAAAAAAGAAAGAAATGAATTATACTAAAGGGTCAGTTGGTTAAGGATGAAAAGTTGATTCATGGGAAGCAATTTATGAAAATTTGAATCATCGAAAATAATTTATGAGAAAATAAATTGCATAAATTATACTAAAGGTTCAGTTGGTTAAGTAAGATCTGCAAACGAGGTTTGTGATAAATAAGGTTTTGTCCTTAACCCCTAATTGAGTTTTTATTATCACTAAAAATAATGAAACGGATATCTTATCCATCCATCGAGATAAATGTCTTGCTTGTGGTTTGTGTCTTGTGATAAGTATGAAAACTTTTCGCAATCTCAGGATAGATAAGACCTTATCGAAAAGGATAAGACCTTATCAAACGAGATAAAGTCTTATCGGTAACTATAAGACCTTATCTATGGAGATAAAATCTTATAAGCAAATATAAGACCTTACTCGTTTCTCTGAGATTGATTTTAAACGTAAAGGTTTAGACAAACCAGGAATGTTAAGAGCAAGACGAGATCAGCAGTAAAGGACACACGATATGTTAACGAGGTTCGGTCACCAACACGACCTAGTCCCCGCCTAGGATTGATTCAACCCTAGGATTCCAAGTAGCTTTATTTTCCTTCTTCTTGATGAGTTCCAGATACAATCTTCAGAAGACCTTCCCTCTTCTAAACTCAGAAGTCTTACACTTCCTATCTAGCAACTCACACACTCAAAAAGGAAAACTAAAGTACTCCAGATACAACAATAGTATCCAACGTGCCTAGAAGTAATAACGGTTTGTATGATTCTAGTTGAATTGTACTATCAGCTCGAATAAGGTCTCACACTCTCAAAGAAGTAAAACGACGAAGCTTCGAATGTGAGAACAACACTTTGTGAGAAGAAATAGATAAGTCGATTTTTCACTTGTGTTCTAGTCGTAGGTAATGAACGTGTGTATGTGTCTTCTTCCTTGTCTCTTTAAATAGACAAACGTATCAGCAATTTTGAGCGTAGAAGAAGATCAGCAATTTTGAACGTTGAAGAAGATCTTGGCTGCGTGATCTTGGTTGTTGAGATTTGATCCAATCTTGTTTGTTGAGATTTGAAGGCAAGTCAAACTTGTTTGTTGGGATGTGAAGTCAAACTAGATTTGTTGAGATTCTTCCAATTTATCACAAGAAGATTTAATTAAAACAAATCAAAGATTTGTTAAAATCAAATCCCTTAAATAACTCAACAAGAAGGAAAAGCCATTTGGACGTACGTAACTCAAGTGTAGTTTTTGTCCAGTTTTGGTAAGGTCTTACCAGTTCGTGTAAGGCCTTACTGAAACCTGGAAACCAAGGTTTTCTGTAATATAGTAAGGTCTTACCAAACACTGTAATGTCTTTACCAAAACTTGTAAGGTCTTACAAAAACCTGGAAACCAAGATTTTGGCTTTCATCAACCATAAGTAATGTCTTATTATCAAGGTGGAGTTAACAATCTCCCCCTTGATGAAAGACAAAACTTATGATCTATTTTCCTGCAATTGAACAAATAATTTGAACAAACAATATAACAGAAACATATGTAGGATCAAATTTGAACAAAGATCAAACCAAGTATTTCAAATTTGAAACAAACCAAACCAAGGTTTTCAAAGACAGAAATATTCTCCCCCTTTTTGTCTTTCAGCAAGAAAATTTTAAAAATGAAAAATAAATCATTCTTCATCTGATATCATCAACCGGTAAGGCCTTGAAATATATATCAAAGTCTTAATGTAGGGAATAAGATCAATATTGTATAACAATAATTGCTCCCCCTACATTTGTGCTTCCCTGTTAAGCATACCAAGGATGTTGCATTTGCCTTTGTCACCAAGAGTTATAATACCAGTGGTTTGCTTCTTTAGATTTTCGAAAAGAGATTCTTTTCCACTCATATGTTTTGAGCAACCACTGTCCATTATCCATTTTTGACCCTTTATCTTGGTGATATCCTGCAAAACAGAAAATCAACCTTTCCGGCTTGACCAATAGACAGACTTGGATTCATTATGGGGGTAGACCATGTTAGGTAGCCTAGTCCCTTTAGGAACCCATATGTGTTTTACCCGTTCATTTAAACATACAGGAAAGGTATTTCTAATAATGTACGGATCCGTTCTCCTATAAGGACATGTTTCCTTTACATGACCCTTTTTACTACAAAAGAAACAAGTAGGAGATCTCCAATTTCCTTTTGCCTTAACGAACGTGGTAGTAGGTTTTGCAGGAAAATTCCTGTTATATCCTATTCCACTTCGGTTCAAGGAGAATTGATGTTCTCCAAGCATTTTGTCAAGAGTAGCTTTAGATTTAGTAAATTGCACAAGAGCTATTTGCTATTCTTGACATTTTTCAAAAAGTTTCACTTTTTCAATCTCTAAGTCAGTATTACATGTCTTAAGAGATGAGAGGTTTGCCTTTAGTTCGGAATTTTCCGATCGTAAGGCCTTAACCTCAGTGTCAAGATCTGATTGTATGCTGTCAAGATCTTGAACTTTCAGCGAAAGCATTCTTATGCAAGTTTCCTGATCCTTTAGCTTTTCTTTTAAAATGTTGATTTCTTTGCTGTAAGATTCTTCATTAGAAATCAATTTTTTTGAACACTTCTGATAAAACAGCAGTAGGACTGGATATAAGATCTCTTACCATTCCATCCAGATGTTGATCTTGGTTTTTATCGGTTTTTGCCATAAGACACAAGTTTGCATGATCATCTTCAGAATCTGAATAACTTGAGGAGTCTGAATCACTCCATACTTCTATCATGGCCTTCTTGCTAAATTCCTTTTTCTTGGATTTGTTTCTCTTCTTTTGAGGATATTCTTTAACAAGATGATCTGTTTCACCACATTCATAGCAATTTAGAACACGATTCTTTTTCAAGGGGTTAGAAGACTTACCTTTGTATTTAGATGATCCAGCATATTCTTTATTTGAGAATTGCTTTTTCATTTTCAATATTCGTGCTAGTCCTCTTGTGATAAGAGTGAAAGGATCTTCATCATCATCATCATCACTGTCAAAATCTTCCAGTGGTTCCTCTTTCTTTGCCTTGAATGCCATTTTCGGCAATTCCCCATCGTCCTCATTGAGGATCATTTCATGGGTGATTAATTTGCCCAGCAAATCATCAAGAGCAAGTGTATTAAGGTTTTGTGCTTCTTCTATAGCAGTTACCTTAGGACCCCACTTTGCTTTAGGCAAACATCTGAGTATCTTTCTGACTTTTTCTTCGTTATTAAAAGTCTTTCCCAATGAGTCAAGATTGTTAATGATCTCCGTAAAACGGGTGAACATTACTTTGACTGATTCATCTGGGATCATTTTAAACAATTCATATTGTCTAAGAAAGATACTTATTTTGGTCTCTTTGACCTGACTGGTTCCTTCATAGGTAACCACTAATTTATCCCATATTTCTTTTGCAGATCTGCATGAAGATATACGATTAAATTCGTCAGTACTTAAACCACAATATAATAGATTAATAGCCTTGTAATTCTTCGCCACACTCTCTAGATCTTTCTGATTAAATTCAGCTTCTGTCTTGTTTACTCTTGTACTGTTAGGACCTTCCTTGGTGGGAGTGTTAGGTCCGTTCTTGATAATATGCCAAAGCTCTGAATCTTGATCGATAATAAACATCTGTGTAACACCCCGAATTCTCAGAACTCGGGACGTTACTGGTTAGGACCTCACAATGGGTCCCGACCTCAGTTTGACAACAATATTACTAGGATCTTGCAACAAGACACAAATAAGAAAAACCGAAATTCATAAAAATACATTTGTAAAAGGATGAATGCAACAAAGTCTAACAGCCTATCATACTTAACAATGGAAAAGACTAACTGTCTTAACAAAAGGAAAGACAACAAAACAACAACCCACACCCTCACTCTAAGGAGTACGGAGACCCGGCTGACCACTACTTCCGGATCACTCAGCTGCTGTTCTAACCTGCTGTAAAACTAAAACCACAACAAAACAACCATTAGCTAGTTATCTAAACATTAGAAGAATAATAATAGCACACACACACATAAAATAAGAAACACTCATCATGCCTCAAACAATCCATTTATTATCTTCATTTAAGTCATTCACTCTAATGATACTTATTTTGTGACACGAGGGATTCCCAAACCTCGCCTCCGCCCCCGTGTACCCATCAGGAGTGGATCCGATGCATCTCACCGTGTACCTGTATGGTCTGGGTATAGAGAACCTCACAGTCTCCTGGCAGAGCTGGGCAGTGATGTCACGGCCCGTTATACATACACTTGGGCCTTAACACATAATAACAACGGTCGTCCTAACAAGTTGTTATTATAAACACACATCGCACACACCACCATTATCATTCAACTAACATCCAGAAACCGGCTAAGTAAGTCGCATGGACTTACCTTGATCAAAAATCGCTTTCTCAAATCTCAATTTGGTCCGAACCCATGGTAACTCAAACGCCTGTCAAATAAGGCATGTGGATCAAAATCACATTCAGATGTCCAACCTCATGCGAAGGAATTACGGAAAAAGCTCTCTTACGGTAAAAGACCATTTTACCCTTAGTACCGAAAATTCTCAAAGTCTTTCATTTAGTTCTAATATTTTCTTTTAGAACCTATGTCCATAATCTAGTTCTCATTGAAAAGTTTGGTGAGGATTTAGTAAGGTTTTATAAGAGTTATCCAGCATTCTTAATTTACACAAAAGTCGTCAAGGCTCGACTTTGGGTTCATATACACGACTTGGATAAGGATATAAAAATCCCGAGATAAAATCCTAGATCCTCTATGATATGCATACTAAACATAGGGTAAAAATCTCTCACAAATACTCAAACATAACTCTCCCATAAATCTCCAAAGTTGGAAAGAAAGCTATAAAAATTCATACTTAGTCAATTTTCCTCTGTTGTAAAAACAGTCCAACTGTCCTACTTTGAGTCCTTATAAGTTCTAATCCGACCGTTAACTTTCTCCCAAATTTTATCACAGTAAACTACGTATTTAAATCTACAACATATTAAAAATTCAACGGTGGATGTTCAATTTAAGGGGTAGAAATCAGTTCTTAAAGTCAGCAGGTCAAGGCTGGAAACAAAGCATGTAAAAGGTCTCTACTTCGATTCCTCCTGTCAGCATAATTCAACCTTTTATTTGTACAGAGGTCATTAGTTCGAAACTCACTGAACCCTCCCAAATCTATAAACTCTAAACCACACATCCTGAGTTCGATTCCTGTGGAGGTCACTTATATATACAACTCAGACTTCATCTAGATCCTACACAAGAGTAAGGAAGAGTTGATCACTTACCAACTGGAACCGAGAACTGGCTCAGCTTTCCTGCTGCTGGTATGGAAAGGCTCTAACCTGGCACACTGTTGTCCTAACATGGTCGAGAGGGAAGCCGGTTGGACAGACCATGATCGACTGAGACTGTAAGGGAGTTGGGCCAGTTTGCACTTCACGCTTGTTGCAGGTTCGAGCATCCCTCTTATCTGGCTGTCGACCATAAGGAAGTGAGAGGGTTGGGAGATAGGAAACAAATAGGGGACAAGGTGGAAACTGTGGTACTCATGTGAAGCAGTTGTGTTTCGGCTCTGGCTAGGCAGCAGGAGAGAGATCTGTCTTCTGTAGTGATCTTTTGCACAACCCTTGGGAAGGCTTCAGGATACAAGGAGGGCGACGTTCAGCCTGGAGTTGCTGTACCTCTCTCGAGACAAGGGAGTTGGTAGATCTGAGGACTAGAGCGTTGGTGCAGGAAGGCTGCTCAAGGTCTCTGGACGCCTGCGTACTCGGTATCTGCCGAAGATGGTGCATTACCCGGCGCTGGCGAAGGCTGTCTGGACAAGTCGGAGATTGGCTGATCTCAGCGCCAGTTGCAAGGGCTGTGAGCGTTACGTTTGTGTTCGTTGTCCAGGTTCGTGGTGTGGTGTAGGGAAGCTCCGAAGTCGTAGCAGAAGGAAGTATACGGAATAGGAAGGAGCGAGATACGTGATGTACGTGGAGATCTTCATGATGGGAGAGAGGTGCGGTAAAGAAGGAAGGAGAGGGTAGAGACGTAACAGCTGCACACGTGAGGCGATTTTGACGAGATTCTATTCCGCTGGGCTTCTGGGCTGTGAGGGATAAGGAGCACAAGCCCGCCTTCTCCCTGGGCTGCAAACGCTTGGCCGAGTGAAGGGTTTGCTGTAATCCGGGCTGGAAACAAAGCTAACTGGGCTGAGCAAGGATAAGAAGATGGGCTTTTTAAACAAGGGAACAATTGTAGTTGAAAGTTGTATATCCTTGTCAAAAAAAAAATGTGTCATGGCTTTGTCAAGTATAGTCATAGTCTCGTCAAATGTTGTCATGGTCTCGTCTTGGCCTCGTCAAAAGATTGTCATGATCTTGTCAAAGCATGTCATGACTTAGATTAGGGTTTGATAAAATTTCATCATTTTATGTGACTAAAAGAGTACATAAAATGATAGAATTTGTTTTAGTAAAACCATAGGTAGGATTAGGAAAGGTCAACGGATCGAAAAACCGGTTTGACTCGGACTTAACGGAATTAAAATTTTTCGGATATTACATCAGTGCCCCCTTAAAATAAGTTTCGTCCCGAAACTTAGAATAAGGTATCCAATCAACGACTTCCAAAATTGTATACCTTGATCTCACTAAATTTTAATCTAGTTCATTAACATGAAACTACTCAGTCATCATAATCAGACAACATATGAAAGAGAACACACTCACCAATCTAAGATAAAGTCATAAAGGTCAAACAAACAACATCCGAGTACTAACTCGTCGATACAGGAGGAGTTGCTAACTCCGCATGGTACTCAGGGTAACCATTTCTAATGCTCCCCTCCGTTTCCTAAGTAGCCACATCGATTCCTCATCCAGACCACTGGAACTCTACAAACGCATGAACCGGCTAAATTTTCTGATCTTCGTAGCTGATGACGTGTCTCGGATTTGGTAGGTACTCTCTCCACGGTTTGGTTTTCTAAACTTACTTCCAGCTCTTTTGATGACTCTACCAAAAGTTCCCGACTATCGATTCTGAAATAATGATCTTAAACTTTTGTCGGCACTTTACTGAGTGTCTAATGCTCTTTGTAATCCATACCGCATGGCCCGTTTTCCTCAATGTGACCTAATCGGATCATTCCTTAATTAATGGGTTTCACCTACTTCTTTTCAAGCTTTCAAAATTATATAACTCAAAACAAAACATACACCCAAGTGGACCTTTTTATATATATCTCTAATTCCTTAAGTTGAAACCATAGTTACCTAACATTGATTTTCTTCATCTGTGGGTTATGGGCCTACCACACTTCTGAGTTGACCCAATAGTCACAATGGCGTCTTTCTGAGGGTTAACATGATTTACCCAACTCTGCCTATACTTCTCTTCTAATACTAGCAAGATCCTCTTCAAACAGACCCTTACTCCCTTACTCAACCGTATTCTGTTCTTAACCAACCAGCAAGCAACTTCTAACCCGATTCTCTCCATATCCTTAGATCTTCCCAGAAGGTTGTCGTTGCCTACTTGGGGAATCCTCCAAGGCAAAGTTACCTCTTAAATCCGCCGTCACAAATGTCTTTTCTTAACGGTACCTACTCGTCAATACCAACCAACACTTACACGTCCTCAATTGACGTCGGTCAGTCTATAATTGACTTATCTCAATATCCCGGACTTACTTTTCTCATACCTATACTGGCGTTAAATTCTTGGTGAGCATCCGTTGCTCGATTAATCCTTTCATACTTCGCTAATTCGTTTTATCTTCCACATTTCTGTTTCCTTAGGCTAACTCTACTACTCGAGCCCTACTGGGTCATTCATCTTGACATAAATAGTCATTCCAAGTCTTCAATGATAGCTGGTAAGTGTCTTTGTAGTTCTAATGACTTTAGTTATCACCCCCTTGCAGTTCCCCTTGCATGGACCGTCGGTGTTGATGACTTAGGTCCCGTGATAATTGGGGTTACCTTGGACTTTCGAGTCCACCAAGGCCGTTCTCATATATACATTCCTTCGCTGGTGTTACCGGCAACATTGCCTTCATGATATTCCGTTGTTTCCGCTACAGGACTTCAATTCTTTGATACCGACCTTGCGATTTCTTTCAAATTCCTACATCTTTGAGGAGGTCCAAACTTCTCCACACTTGTAAAGTTTAAGTTTTGCTTCTACACTCCATTGTAGGTATCCCTTCCATGCACCTTAGACCCTCATATCCGGGTCGACATTTTATCTCTTTTGGCCTTACACGCTTGTCTTGTGAACTCTTCTACTAGGTGACTCGTCTTATACATTTTTCTTCTCTGCATCGGTCTCTAACTGTCTGTTGATCATTACTACCCATTCTGTGTTGGAACTTCAGGGGCTTTGTACTCTTGCATGGATTTCCTAAGGACATCCTCATCTCAAAACTTTATTTAAAATTTATCATAACCCGCAATTTTGATACCTGACCTTCCTTCTCACTGGATAAGTTATACACTTGGTTTACACTAAATCCATCTTAGTGTCATCAGTCCGTTGGCATGATTGTTATTAAACATCCAATGGTACCATTTGTATACAACACATTAGGTGCATATGATTTTCTCACCAATCAAATTTCTCGCACCGCATATATTATGTCTTCTTTATACTCAAGTCGCTTTGAGTTTTCTCGTACACGCTTTACAACTGCGTTGGTTGGTCTTATTACTTTCATCAACTCTTAGGTCATCAGTCCAGCTGAATTTTTTTTTATTTTTTTTATTTTTTTTTTTCATGGAGGACCTCCATTTCTCCTTAACTAACAGTCTTTAGTCCTTTCGGTAACCATCTTATGGGTGTGATACCGGATCCATATAACAACCTTTAGTCTTTCACTTTTACTCCTTCTCATGTCTGTTTTAGTCAACCTGTAGATTCTATCTGCAATCACCTCACAACTCGACCACACATTTCACCAAGACTTTATATCATACTCTTTATGTTTGTGCCGCCTCGGAATTTCCAATTATTCTGTGTCACATCTTTAATCACAAGGGTTTTCCCTGTCAATCTAGACAGTCTGACCCTACTTTTTCTCGAAGGAGCACCATCAGTCTTACTTGGGTGGGATGCTAAGACATAGGACATGTTTCCAATCGTCTACTTCCTCTTAGTCTTCTAGTTCTTCTTACATGGATCCCTTCATTTTAACTCTGATATGTATCTTTCGTAGTCAGTAGTAAGTAACTACTCCCAACAATTCCCTTTTTCACCATTACCATCATCAAGGGTCATTGCCGACCGTCAAGAGCTGCTCTTAAATTTCTTTATTAGAGTTATTAGAATGGACTCATCTAACGTTATCATCCAGGCTACTAGTACTTGTATTGATTTAACTTCACCATTTTCGTCGTGGATTTCTGAAAGAATTTCACTAGATGTCGATAAAATTCTTTTATAACCTTGTGGTTATTCTTCTTATTGGTTAACTAACCATCACTAGTTAACCCGCACATGTGACTTTTAAGTTGTCCAGTAGGATGTAGTTGACCTTCTACAACATCATAGACTTACTTTTCTTCCATCTCTTTTGAGGCTTGATATACTTGGTGAAATATATCTCCTCCAGTCTCTCTGTTTATTCTTCTTTAGCTCCTCCTACAATCTACACTTTTGTAAGATTGTTATACTCTTACGAGTCCAGTTGTATCATTCTTCTTCCATCAACAGACTTTTCAATCCTTCTAGGGTAGTTTGTAGGTACATCTCCGTGATTCTTTTACCTGAATTATCGTCTATTTGCGGTTCTCTATTATGAACTTGTAGTGTTATTAGCTTAAAAGCCTTTTGAATGAGAAGTTGTTGAGGTCCCTCTGGTTCACCAATACTCTTCTCACACACTCTTTTTCCTTGGGTGTTGCTTGTAATGCTGCCCTTATAGAAGCTGGTTATTGTTGTATCCCGGTCTATGTCAGAATTCTCTTGTGTTCTACGAGATCACTCCACTTCTACGTTGGTGAAATCCACCTTTACCTTTCTAGCAATGCCTAAGCTTCCAAGTTGCAGCTCTTTAATTCTTTCTATTTGGATGGATAATGTATCTCGTGTTGACTTCCATACTTTTGACTGTCTCGGTTATCAATCTGGATTGTGGTGGCAATTAGCTTGTTGAGAGTGATCATATTTCGCCTTGCTTTTGGCATCAACTTTCACTTCCTAGTCTGTTAGTGAGCTTAAATTTTATGTCTCTTTTCTTGATCGCTACTATATCTCCCTTTTGGCCTTCATGTCTATGGCAATTTTCGACGTCATCCTCTTTGTTTGTGAAGTCATTTTACACAAATTGGAGGAGCCTCTCCGTTGTCGTTCTCAAATTCCCTAGTTGGCGATCATCTCTTGCTTCTCCGGAACTACTCTCTTTAATATCCGTCATTTGATCCCGTTGAGTTGATTCTGGATTCTCTTCTTGTCATTGTAATTGGTGTTGTCTTTGAGTCTTCACTTTTCCGTCTCGACGTTCCTCAACAAGCTCGAAGGAGTTGTCCGACGTTCGTCTACCCTAATGCACATAAGATGTGCATACTAATCTTCACGTTGTCACCCTTCAACATCTACTTAGATGTGTCCAAGAAGTGAGAAACTCCTTATGTTACCTTTGTTAAGGAGATAACATAACTACACTTCCTACTAATCTTCGGCATATAACTATCTATATAACATATCTTTATAAACAAGCTAAAAGTCCAACTACAGTAGAACCTAAAGTCCATACTAAGCAAACTGAGATCCGCGGTAGTAGTGGTGGTCAGCCGTACTTTTCTATTCCCAACCAGACTATGCATGCATTTAAAAACCAAAATTCTCTTTTTAAAACTCAGACCCCTTTTCGGGTTCTGCTTAAAACTTATTCGGTCTTTCAGAAGATTTCAAGTGTCATTGTTGTCAACCTAGAGCTCTGATACCATGTTGTAACACCCCGAATTCTCAGAACTCGGGACGTTACTGGTTAGGACCTCACAATGGGTCCCGACCTCAGTTTGACAACAATATTACTAGGATCTTGCAACAAGACACAAATAAGAAAAACCGAAATTCATAAAAATACATTTGTAAAAGGATGAATGCAACAAAGTCTAACAGCCTATCATACTTAACAACGGAAAAGACTAATTGTCTTAACAAAAGGAAAGACAACAAAACAACAACCCACACCCCCACTCTAAGGAGTACGGAGATCCGGCTGACCACTACTTCCGGATCACTCAGCTGCTGTTCTAACCTGCTGTAAAACTAAAACCACAACAAAACAACCATTAGCTAGTTATCTAAACATTAGAAGAATAATAATAGCACACACACACATAAAATAAGAAACACTTATCATGCCTCAAACAATCCATTTATTATCTTCATTTAAGTCATTCATTCTAATGATACTTATTTTGTGACACGAGGGATTCCCAAACCTCGCCTCCGCCCCCGTGTACCCATCAGGAGTGGATCCGATGCATCTCACCGTGTACCTGTATGGTTTGGGTATAGAGAACCTCCCAGTCTCCTGGCAGAGCTGGGCAGTGATGTCACGGCCCGTTATACATACACTTGGGCCTTAACGCATAATAACAACGGTCGTCCTAACAAGTTGTTATTATAAACACACATCGCACACACCACCATTATCATTCAACTAACATCCAGAAACCGGCTAAGTAAGTCGCATGGACTTACCTTGATCAAAAATCGCTTTCTCAAATCTCAATTCGGTCCGAACCCATGGTAACTCAAACGCCTGTCAAATAAGGCATGTGGATCTAAATCACATTCAGATGTCCAACCTCATGCGAAGGAATTACGGAAAAAGCTCTCTTACGGTAAAAGACCATTTTACCCTTAGTACCGAAAATTCTCAAAGTCTTTCATTTAGTTCTAATATTTTCTTTTAGAACCTATGTCCATAATCTAGTTCTCATTGAAAAGTTTGGTGAGGATTTAGTAAGGTTTTATAAGAGTTATCCAGCATTCTTAATTTACACAAAAGTCGTCAAGGCTCGACTTTGGGTTCATATACACGACTTGGATAAGGATATAAAAATCCCGAGATAAAATCCTAGATCCTCTATGATATGCATACTAAACATAGGGTAAAAATCTCTCACAAATACTCAAACATAACTCTCCCATAAATCTCCAAAGTTGGAAAGAAAGCTATAAAAATTCATACTTAGTCAAATTTCCTCTGTTGTAAAAACAGCCCAACTGTCCTACTTTGAGTCCTTATAAGTTCTAATCCGACCGTTAACTTTCTCCTAAATTTTATCACAGTAAACTACGTATTTAAATCTACAACATATTAAAAATTCAACGGTTTTTGATGTTCGATTTAAGGGGTAGAAATCAGTTCTTAAAGTCAGCAGGTCAAGGCTGGAAACAAAGCATGTAAAAGGTCTCTACTTCGATTCCTCCTATCAGCATAATTCAACCTTTTATTTGTACAGAGGTCATTAGTTCGAAACTCACTGAATCCTCCCAAATCTATAAACTCTAAACCACACATCCTGAGTTCGATTCCTGTGGAGGTCACTTATATATACAACTCAGACTTCATCTAGATCCTACGCAAGAGTAAGGAAGAGTTGATCACTTACCAACTGGAACCGAGAACTGGCTCAGCTTTCCTGCTGCTGGTATGGAAAGGCTCTAACCTGGCACACTGTTGTCCTAACATGGTCGAGAGGGAAGCCGGTTGGACAGACCATGATCGACTGAGACTGTAAGGGAGTTGGGCCAGTTTGCACTTCACGCTTGTTGCAGGTTCGAGCATCCCTCTTATCTGGCTGTCGACCATAAGGAAGTGAGAGGGCTGGGAGATAGGAAACAGATAGGGGACAAGGTGGAAACTGTGGTACTCATGTGAAGCAGTTGTGTTTCGGCTCTGGCTACGCAGCAGGAGAGAGATCTGTCTTCTGTAGTGATCTTTTGCACAACCCTTGGGAAGGCTTCAGGATACAAGGAGGGCGACGTTCAGCCTGGAGTTGTTGTACCTCTCTCGAGACAAGGGAGTTGGTAGATCTGAGGACTAGAGCGTTGGTGCAGGAAGGCTGCTCAAGGTCTCTGGACGCCTGCGTACTCGGTATCTGCTGAAGATGGTGCATTACCCGGCGCTGGCGAAGGCTGTCTGGACAAGTCGGAGATTGGCTGATCTCAGCGCCAGTTGCAAGGGCTGTGAGCGTTACGTTTGTGTTCGTTGTCTAGGTTCGTGGTGTGGTGTAGGGAAGCTCCGAAGTCATAGCAGAAGGAAGTATACGGAATAGGAAGGAGCGAGATACGTGATGTACGTGGAGATCTTCATGATGGGAGAGAGGTGCGGTAAAGAAGGAAGGAGAGGGTAGAGACGTAACAGCTGTACACGTGAGGCGATTTTGACGAGATTCTATTCCGCTGGGCTTCTGGGCTGTGAGGGATAAGGAGCACAAGCCCGCCTTCTCCCTGGGCTGCAAACGCTTGGCCGAGTGAAGGGTTTGCTGTAATCCGGGCTGGAAACAAAGCTAATTGGGCTGAGCAAGGATAAGAAGATGGGCTTTTTAAACAAGGGAACAATTGTAGTTGAAAGTTGTATATCCTTGTCAAAAAAAAATGTGTCATGGCTTTGTCAAGTATAGTCATAGTCTCGTCAAATGTTGTCATGGTCTCGTCTTGGCCTCGTCAAAAGATTGTCATGATCTTGTCAAAGCATGTCATGACTTAGATTAGGGTTTGATAAAATTTCATCATTTTATGTGACTAAAAGAGTACATAAAATGATAGAATTTGTTTTAGTAAAACCATAGGTAGGATTAGGAAAGGTCAACGGATCGAAAAAACGGTTTGACTCGGACTTAACGGAATTAAAATTTTTCGGATATTACAATCTGCATCAAGGATTTCCAGTGCATAAAATTGTTTCCTACAAAAAGAGGCGGACGTATAATTGATCTTCCATGACCGAAACCTCCTTGTCCTTCACCTGCCATGATTAGACTCACAGATAATAATATCTAGGAAAACGTGAGTTAGGCTCTGATACCAATTAAAATGCGGAATAGGCAGATAAAAAGTTTAGTCAATACTCTAGAAGGGGGGATGAATAGAGTATGAAAACTTTTCGCAATCTCAGGATAGATAAGACCTTATCGAAAAGGATAAGACCTTATCAAACGAGATAAAGTCTTATCGGTAACTATAAGACCTTATCAATGGAGATAAAATCTCATAAGCAAATATAAGACCTTACTCGTTTCTCTGAGATTGCTTTTAAACGTAAAGGTTTAGACAAACAAGGAATGTTAAGAGCAAGACGAGATCAGCAGTAAAGGACACACGATATGTTAACGAGGTTCGGTCACCAACACGACCTAGTCCCCGGCTAGGATTGATTCAACCCTAGGATTCCAAGTAGCTTTATTTTCCTTCTTCTTGATGAGTTCCAGATACAATCTTCAGAAGATCTTCCCTCTTCTAAACTTAGAAGTCTTACACTTCCTATCTAGCAACTCACACACTCAAAAAGGAAAACTAAAGTACTCCAGATACAACAATAGTATCCAACGTGCCTAGAAGTAATAACGGTTTATATGATTCTAGTTGAATTGTACTATCAGCTCGAATAAGGTCTCACACTCTCAAAGAAGTAAAACGACGAAGCTTCGAATGTGAGAACAACACTTTGTGAGAAGAAATAGATAAGTCGATTTTTCACTTGTGTTCTAGTCGTAGGTAATGAACGTGTGTATGTGTCTTCTTCCTTGTCTCTTTAAATAGACAAACGTATCAGCAATTTTGAGCGTAGAAGAAGATCAGCAATTTTGAACGTTGAAGAAGATCTTGGCTGCGTGATCTTGGTTGTTGAGATTTGATCCAATCTTGTTTGTTGAGATTTGAAGTCAAGTCAAACTTGTTTGTTGGGATGTGAAGTCAAACTAGATTTGTTAAGATTCTTCCAATTTATCTCAAGAAGATTTAATTAAAACAAATCAAAGATTTGTTAAAATCAAATCCCTTAAATAACTCAACAAGAAGAAAAAGCCATTTGGACGTACGTAACTCAAGTGTAGTTTTTATCCAGTTTTGGTAAGGTCTTACCAGTTCGTGTAAGGCCTTACTGAAACCTGAAAACCAAGGTTTTCTGTAATATAGTAAGGTCTTACCAAACACTGTAATGTCTTTACCAAAACTTGTAAGGTCTTACAAAAACCTGAAAACCAAGGTTTTGGCTTTCATCAACCATAAGTAATGTCTTATTATCAAGGTGGAGTTAACAAGTAGGATCTGCAAACGAAGACTAATATCCGCTACTAGAATAAACTAAACATAAGGAGGGGGGAATTAAGTTATTAAAATAAATAAATAAATGAGTGCAAATATCGTGGGGAGTTTGAGTGTTTAATTTACCTACCAAGACTTCAATTTTATTATCTTCCCCGATACTTACGAAAATATCATGTACAGCGGAAAATAATAATAATAATAATAATAATAAAACACTCAAACTCCCGGTGCGTTTCTGCCCTCTCCTCGCGGCCGGCGTTCCCTTCTGCCCTCCCCCTGTCTCCTCCTGCTCGCCTCTCATCTGAATCGTCTATCCCTCTCCTATCTGCGTTCCCCGGCCTTGTCTCCCTTTTGCGTCTTCTCTCCCGGTGCGTTTCGGCCTTGCATTCACCCTTCCGGTCTACAACCTTCTCTGGACCTTCGTCTTGGCCCAGCGCTTGCAGGACCTTCTTGGCGTTCGCAGGACCTTCCGGCCTGCAACCTTCTCTGGACCTTCGTCTTGGCTTGGCGTTCGCAGGACCTTCTTGACCTTCTTGGCGTTCTTCTCGTTACTTCCTGGCGGCCCTTCTCTAGACCTTCTTCCTGGCGTTCTTAGTCTTCTTCTGGACCTTCCTGTCGCTAGTGAGTTGTGGTTATCTTGGTCTTCTTCTGCAGTGTCTGTTTGCCCTCCAGGTTTGCCCTCCTACTGCGTTTTCTGTTTTGCTTTGTGTGTTGTCTCTCTTCTGTTGTGTGTGGTTTGCTTCTGGTTGTTGTTTGGTTGGGTTTTGCTTGGGAATGCACTGCCCCTTCTGCTTTGTATTTCTTCTGGTTGTGGTGCACGTGTGTGTTGAGGTTGCTGGTTGAGACTGCGGTTTGCTTGAGATTGTGGTGTTGTGTGAGTTTGTTCCGTGTGTTGCTTTTCTAGATGAGGGGCTCAGGCGTTGTTGCGCCAGTGAGGGTGCACTGTCCCTTCGTTGCGCGGGACGGGTGCCGTGATGGTGGGGGTAAGGGCCTTACCCCTACTTACTTCATTAGGCACTTGCGGGATATCCATTTGTGTGATGACGTCCTTGCGTGGTTCAAGTCTCTTATTGGCTCTGATCAAGGTATTTACGATAGTTTTGTGGCGGTTCTTAGGCAAGTCGGCCTTTGGTTCTGCGGAGAATGTTGTGTCACCCACACGGTGTCTAAGAATTGTGTTCATTCGGATGGTGTTGTTGCTGCTCCTTTGTCCAATGATGGATCGGTTGCTTTCTTTATTCATGGTTGTCCTCAGCCTACTCCTGTGGCCGCTCCTTCTTTGGATATCGTCGATACAGTAGGGGGCCAGGATGCCCTTGCTTTTGATGGTGCGTTCGATGTCTCCTTGGTGGAGATGGTTTTTCAGACCGATGTTCTTACTGTGAAGAACGTCCCGTGGAAGTGCAGGTTGGGTTTTGCTAGGGTCCTCAAAAGCGCCCTTGATCGGGTTCTTTCTAATCCCTCTTGTGTGTCCGCGTGGGTTTGTCTCCTTATTTTACCTCGATGTATCCTTCATCGATATAAGCCCAAGTCATGTTCTGAAAATCGGTCGGGTGTGAAGCGGGGTTTGCAGGCTGAAGGTATCGCTAGGGCTACTCGGTTGTGGACAGAACCGGGAGGTATTAGATGTCTTGTTGAGGAACTTCTGGCTTCTGTGCTTGATGCCCGTCCCAGGGATGTTGATGATAGCCGAGATGAGGCCAACTTGAAACAATGTAAAAGGAAAGTTAGTGATGGACATTTTGCTGCTGCCATTCGTATCCTCACCTCCTCAGGTGTTGCTCCCATGTCTGAGAACACCCTCCGTGGGCTTATGGATATGCACCCGCCTTCTCTGCCTCCTTCTTTACCTTCTCCTGCCAGATCTAGAGTTGCTCTTCAGGTTAACAAGAGTTTGGTCCTTAATAGGATTAGAAGTTTCCCTAAAGGCACCTCTTGTGGTAGGGATGGTTTGCGGGCCCAACACTTGTTGGATGCCCTTGGTGGTGGTGGTGTTGCTATTGTTGATGAGCTGCTTGAGTCGATTTCTGGGGTTGTTAATCTTTTCCTTAGGGGTTGTTGCCCGAACGCCCTTGGTGAGTATATTGCTAGTGCTCCTCTTACACCTCTCCTTAAACCGGGAGGTGGGATCCGTCCTATCGTTGTTGGCTCCGTCTAGAGACGTCTTGTATCTAAAGTTGCGGCTTCTGCTATCGGTGTGTCTCTTGGACCTTATTTTGAGGATGCTCAGTTCGGCGTTGGAGTTTTTGGCGGTGGGGAGGCGGTGTTACATGCGGTCAACCGGTTAGTGGAATCTCAGGGCGATGATGATAGTCTTTCCATGCTTCTGGTCGATTTCAAGAATGCTTTTAATCTCGTTGATCGTACTTCTATGATTTCTCAGGTCCAGCAGATTTGCCGTGCTATTTCTTCTTGGGTTGAGTTCTGCTATGCCCGTCCTGGACGTTTATATTATGGTGAGCATGTCCTTTATTCCTGTAGAGGTGTTCAGCAGGGGGACCCTCTTGGCCCACTGCTTTTCTCGTTGGTCCTCCATCCCCTTATCCGAAAAATTTCGGATTGTTGCCGGCTGAAGCTTAATGCTTGGTACCTTGATGACGGGACGTTGATTGGTGATACGCTGATGGTTAGTAAGGCGCTTGATATCATCAGGGCGGAGGGCCCCGCATTAGGCATTCATCTTAATATTTGTAAAACGGAGATCTTTTGGCCGAAGGTTGACCCGCGTAGCTCTGAGCCTGGTGTTTTTCCTGAGCATATTGCTAGGCCGCTGGATGGGGTCAAGTTGTTGGGTGGTGCTGTCAGCCTTGACCCGGCCTTTTGTTCTCGTGTTGCTTTGATGAGAGTTGCGAAAACCAAGTCTTTGATGGAAGCCATTGTGAGATTGGGGGACCCCAGTGTGAGCTTTTGCTGCTCCGGGCTTGTTCTGGGGTGTCCCGTCTTTACTTCGCTATGCGGACTGCTCCCCCCTCTCATTTTTCCGAGGCTATGGAGGTCTTTGATCAGGCCCTTCGTTGTTCTGTTGAGCAGATTGTTACTGCTGGGGGGGCGGTTTTCGCCCCCTTCAATGGCGCCTCTCTACTTTGCCGATTAGTGACGGAGGACTTGGTATTCTTTCTTGTGCGGATACTTTGCATTTTGCCTTTCTGGCCTCGAGATCTCAGACTCGTAGCTTGCAGGATCAGATCTTGAGGTTTTCTGGTATTTTAGGCGACGGAGTCGCTTTTGAGACGGCTAATGCTTGTTGGGTCAACTTCTGTAAAGACTATGACTTTGACATGACGGTAATACGCCCAGCCCCCCATTTAATGAAGAAATTGGCTGGATGTTATTACAATATCGTGTTTAAGGTTTTTTGAGAGACTTTGACCTTACGGTTAGGCAAAAGGCCTTAGTTGAGAACTTAAGGCTTCCTCTCGCTCAGCAATGGCTTAAAGCGGTCCCAGTTTCTGGTCTTGGTCAGGTTATGAACCTGGCTACCTTTCGGACCGTCGTTAAGTACCGTTTGGGTATCGAGATGTTTAGGGAGGGTTCCAAGTGCCCGGCTTGTGAGAAGAGCATTTTGGACGTTTGGGGTGACCATGCTCTTGCTTGTGCTGCACAGGTTGGTATTAAGCACCGGCATAACATGGTTCGTGATGTCCTTTTTGATGAGTGCCTTAAGATTGGGATCTCTGTTCGGAAAGAGGTCCATACTGGTATGGTTGATGGTGGTGGTGGGGAGCTGCGCCCCGCCGACATCCTTTTCTATAATTGGTTTCAGGGCAAAGACACTTGTGTGGATATTACTGGTACTTCTCCTTTCTCTTCACCTGGCCTCTCCAACTTCGTTCCCGGTAAAGCTGTGAGAGTCGCTGCTGACAACAAGAGAAAGAAGTATGCGGAGGTTTGTAGCTCCATGGGGTATCACTTTCTTCCCTTTTCCTTTTCCACGTTTGGCGACTTGGGTGACGACGCGATGGATCTTCTTAAAAGATTGAGCTCGGTTGCTAAAGAGTTGCCCGGATATAGTAGGAGTACATGCTTTATTTTGACTAGGATTGCATTTACTATTCAAAAGGGATGCGGGGCTCAACTTGTTAGTCGGCTCTCATCCAGCGGCATGTAATATGTTTTTCCTTTGATAATAATAATAATAATGATAAAAAAAATTTTAATAATAATAATAATAATAATAATAATAATAATAATAATAATAATAATAATAATAATAATAATAATAATAATAATAATAATAATAATAATAGAAGGGCCGGTAAGTTGATAAGTAGGACTATCTAGACGGTCCAAAAATTTATTATTGGACGGATTTGGACTTAAACAATATATTTAGGTTCGATTCAAATTCAGTCCACATTAGTTGTATCAATTTTTTATACATTTATGTGGCTTATTGAAAATTGAACCCTTTAAAAAAGTAGACAAGCCATATCGGTCTGGATCTAGACTGGACATGGATTCGGTTCAAGTCCGATTCGGTAACAAATTTATGGTCTAAACTCGTCGGGTCCACCTAAATTGAACAGTCCTAATGAGAAGGGTATGGCCTTATGGTTAAAAAAAATGAAGCAAAGTGGGGAAGTGGATAGTTGGAGACCTAATGACAATTGTAAGGTAGTTGGTTGTATGTGGCCATGTTGATAAATTTGTATCATCCCAAACACCTCCAAAGCCCAAGAAGGAAGTTCCTAATATGAGTCGGGCTTTGTAAAATTGAGCCGCACCGGAAAACTAAATTGATTTTTGTGATCCGGTCCATTGTTTTTAGAAATTTCGGTCTTGATAGAGATTGAAAAAGACCAGACCGGACCGGACCAATTCTTTTATATAAATTTTTTATATATATTTAAAAAAATCGTATATTTTGTACATATTTAATACAATATATATTTTAATTAGTTTTTAGATTTTACAAAAATATATTTATTTTATTACAGTCCGAGTAGTTTTAGGGCCCGTTTGGTAGGGGTAGGAATCATTCCCGGTAACGGAATGATTCCGAATGACTCAAAAATTTCGTTTGGTTAGAGGTTTATTAACACATGAAAGTAATCTTATCATTTCCATTTCCTTTTCTTACCCTTATCCGATTCCATTCCGTTTCCATTCCACTGCTCCAACCAAACGGGCACTTAGATCACTTACCGACCTCCAGCCGCAAACCCTCTTGGTCTGAGTGAGCCTAAGCCCTCCCATAGTCGAGCTACCAATGGAGTTGACGTGATGATGTATGAAGATGTTTTGAGATATTTTAGCACAAGGGTCAAAGTGGTGGGCTATTGTTTCTTTATAACCATGTGTTCTTGTGACGTGGTGCAATTGTCGGCCCACAACTCATTGCTGTGTTGGATATCATAACATTATGGAAATATAAAACCACTTATTTGGGTTGTGGTTAGACCTGTTCAAGTCCGGGCCCGCGAAAACGGGCGGGTATGAACATCGATAGAGGTCCGACCGGGCCGCAAGTCCTGGCGGGCCGGGTACGACCGGGCCGGTCGGGCCTGATACCTTCTTTTATACATTTCGTTACTTTCGTATAACCCTAAAGTTCTAAACTTCTAATTGAACCTTTTGATTATGTTTGTATGATATTTTTCGAGTTTTACAGGCACACTGTAAATTATACAGGTATATACTGCTGAAGTATTGAATTACAAATAAAGTCACAGTTTAAAAAAAAAAAAAAAACGGGTACCCGCCGGGCAGCCCGGCCCGCCCGGCCGGGCGGGTACGGCAACCCTGGCAGGCCCGTGAACCGGACTCAGCCCGGCCCGGGTCCGCCAAAACGGGCTTTTTTTTTTTTTTTAAATGTCCGGCCCGAGTCCGGATATGAACAGGTCTAGTTGTGGTCTTACATTTCAATATGTTCATGTTAATTATAACATTCTCCATAAACATGATACAAAAAATAAGAGAATTTTCTTCTCAGCTTAATCGTAACGTATTGTATTGTTCATTTGATATCCGTATGTTTCTAAAACTCTTTTTAGTACCCTTACGCTTTCAAAACATCCTTTTCCTATTCAATTTTCTTTTTTTTTTTTTAGTTATTTTATACATATTCCTTTACAAATTATACATATAAAAAAGAAAAAAAATCTGAAGGTTCACTTATTTTTATACAATAAAAAGATTCTTTATAAAAGAATAACTTTTTTTTACTTTTTAAAAATGAAAAATTATTAACACCAAGAGGAATTTAACTTTTTTAAAAAATATTTATTTGTTTGTAACTTATGTTTTATAAAATAAAAATACTTTGTGAAAATAAGTAAAAAAATTTATAATAATTAATTATGTAATTTGGTTATAATATATGGAAAGTATATATTTTTTGTTTACAAAATAATAAAAGATTTTTTTTGTTTACATTACAATAAATAAAAATAGTTACGAAGAGAGATATTTTATCAGTTTAACGGTATAAGATGAATTTTAAAAACTTGTGGATACCATAAAAAAATTTGGCTGAATTTGCAATGTGGACCTTTTACAATGTAGAGTTTAGATTTAGGGTCTCTCATCATTTCATTTAGAAAATGGGCTCCTATTGGAGAAAAAATGAGAAAATTAAGGGACATAGATTTCATTTGATTTGATGGGTGACATGTAGAAAAAATTAGAAAATGGTCCAATCAATTCAGTCAGCCCATCTTTTTCCCTCCTTTGTCCCTTCTTCTTCCCTCCTTTCAAACTTAAATTTATTTCTGGGTATCCATATGCAGCTCTTTTCTTCTTCCCATTGAAACGCAGAAATCTGGACTGCTTGTTGAGCTTCTTCTTCACCGGAATGTATTTGTGGGTAAGCAGTGTCTGTTCCTATTTTTGGGTAAGCAGTGTTTGTTCCTATTTTTGGGTAATCTCAAACTTCTTGGGTAATATATTTGTGGGTAATTTGAAACTTCTCATCTCTTCTTTTTGTAAATCTAAAACACTGAAACTTTCTGTTCTATTTGTGGGTAAGCAATGTTTGTTTACATTTTCTATTTGTGGGTAATCAGTGTTTGTTTGTATCCATGGATAATCTCCAACTTCTCATCTTCCTGGATAATGTATTTCGGGGTAAGCTGAAACCTCTCATCTTCTTGGGTAATTTATTTCGGGGTAATCTAAAACAGTCAAACTTCCTGGGTAATGTCAAACTTCTTGGGTAATCTATTTCTGAGTAATCTCAAAATTCCTGGGTAATGTATTTCTGGGTAATCTATTTGTGGGTAAACAGTGTTTTTTTCCCCAAAAAATTAACATCAAATCATTTCAAAAAAAAAAGTCTGCACCCCTCTCTTTTCAATTCAATGTCCACAGTAGCCTAGTTTATACTTTTCAGACCTATTTTATGTAGTAAATTTATTAGAGGCCCATTTCACAAAATGAAATATTTTGGGGTCCTCTTTCTCTCATTATTTCAAAAAATTTTGACAAAAAAATATTTCTCATTTTAGGAGCATTGTAACACCCTAAATATTCAGGACTTGGAATGCTACAAGCTAGGATCTCACAATGGGTCCTGACTCTAGGATGACAACAAGTTTACCAGATCTTACAACAAGACACAAATAAATATAAACTGACAAAGATAAAGACCAGAAGTTATACACAAAATACATACATGACACTCAGTCGAGTACCAAAACCATACAATCCAAAAAGACCAAAATAAATAGATCCCACATCTTGTCCTATATCATGTACGGGAACCCCCGCTGACCACTCCACCCCCTGATCACTCAGCAACATCCATAACCTCCAAAACATCTACAACCACGATATAAACCGTTAGCTAACTATTCATATAAAAGAGATATACATAAGCACAAACACACGCCAAGAAGCACAATAAACACCAAGCATGCTATCACAAATTTCTCTTTTTATTATCTTTCATAAAGTCATACACTCATAATCCATTTATACTTGTGACATGAGAAATATAAGACTCTCGCCTATGTTCCTTTATCCATCTAAAGTGGACCGGCGTACCTCCCCGTATACCGTATGGAGTGGATAAGTATCCTCCCCGTATACCAGGTATGGCCTAGTCGTAGAGAACCTCCCAGACTCCCTCGGGAGAGCTGAGCAAGTTGTCACCGCCTGTTACTAGTGGGCCAATTACACGTCGGTTATAATCAACCTATAACATACTATAACGCATATAGCAAGCACCACTCATGCACCCATCCAATATACAAAAGCAGCTAAGTAAGTCCCAAGGACTTACCTGTCACAAGGTAATCCCAACTATAGTTCACTCTCAGTTTCCCAAAGGAAATGATCCTTGCCTGATCAAACAAGGCACACGTATCACCAACTATCCATCATGCTAGAAGGTTCCAACTTCTAGTCTCAATGATCCTTATAAGATCATATAACCAACATCCTCAATGCCATTCCAGACCATCACTAACTAGTATTCTAACTAGATATGCCAGGTTCCCACCTAACATGATTCTACCCCTAAGCTACTAAGGTAAAAAGGAAGGACAACATACCAAGAAGTTGGTACACTCAAAGATAAGTCGCGACCGCGGAAGATGCGGGCGCGGCGACAAGGCGCGAGATGCCGTGACTACGGCCGTTGCAGGCGTGGGTGCGGCGACACCGAAGGAGGCGCGGGCGCCGCAAGGAACAGGCGCGGGTGCGGCCACACCACATAACACAACCTGTATCCCTTCAGTCGACAAATCTCACACTCGGTCTCCTACTCCTCTTTTAAAGGCACCAAGGAAGTACCTTAGATTCACCACACACACAACACTAAGAGAAGACAAAGAAGCAAGAAATCTCCTTGGTTGATCCATAATCAAGGAAAGAAGAGAACAAGAAAGAAAGAAAGAATAATATGGCTTACTGCTTCCTCGGGATGTGCAGAAGGAAAAGTCTTGGTTGCTACTACCTTGTAACAGTCCACAACAACACACACATTCACACATCCTTAGTTTGGGAAGAAGATTAATGAAGAAAGAAGAAGAGAGGAAGGAAGAGGAAGGATGAAGGTGAGAGAGAAGGAATAGATGTCTTAGATGGAAGTTTACACCCTTAAGACGAAAAAGATCAAAAACTTAAGAAAAGAATCAAAGAAAAAAGGAAGTCGGCTAAAAGATCGGCAACAACATCAGTTTCACCGCGATCACGGCCAAACTTGGCCACACCTGCGGTGCCGCAACCGCGGGTGAAGGAGGTGTGGTCGCGGTGCCTCTCAAAGAATACAGGTTGTTACAATAACAACACTATTTTTGAGAATAGGAAGACAATGGGGTCGCGTAGTTTAAAAATACGACTTTTAATGAATAACCCGTAGTATTAAACTACGACTTTGTTTTGAATTTTTGTGTGTGCGTAAGCAACCATTTAAAACCGCGGCCTAAATTATTATTAAAAAAAAACAGTCGTAGTTTAAAACCACGACTATTTCTCCTCCTTTCCTTCGAGCTAGAGCGAACAAAGCAAGACTCCTCCTTCCCGTTTGAATCTAAGCACTTTCTCTCGATCGAAGTTGAGCTAAATTACCGTCTTGTTCTTTGTTGTAATCAAGATGTGTTATAATTAATGATGACAATTTTACCCATATTTAACGAATGTATGGTCACCCGATCTAACGAAAAAGGATGAAAATTCGTTAAAAGACGAGTGAAAGCGGGTGGTAAATAAGTGATGGTGGATCATGTAGGATCTGAGCGAGCGTATCATCTACCCATCGCCTGATCCATCTTCCACACATCCTTCCGACCCATATTCACCCACTTAAAATTATATATATCTTTAATATTTGTAGATTTTATATATAAAAGTTTAACCTTTATTTCTTACTATATAAAATATACAAAAGTAAACCCTATATTTTATTTGCTAGCATATTTCGGTCCTTATGATTGATTCATTATAATTATAGATTTTGGATCTTGCTTGATTATAGTGTCGTACTCTCATGTTATTTTTTGTTGGATTTAAGTATGCTCTTAATTTTCAGTAAATAATTTCATTTTTTTCAAATTTATAAATAAAGTGTAGATCACCAAAAATCTCACTCGATCCACCCGCTTCATTCGTTTAGATGTGGTTGGATTGGAGGTGGGCGAGACCCTTAGCGGTAGTGGGTCGGGTGGGGTGGACAATTATGGGTGATGGATCGGGTGGCGGTCAAGGTCATCCATTTGCCACCCGATCCATTATCATCCCTATTGATAATTAATGTTATTCCTATTTTATTATTACCAAATGATTGACGGTTTTCTTGTTCAAGTGAGGATTTTTCAATCGTGATAAAAAAAAGTGTGAGTTTATTTAGCTAATAGCGTTTTTTTATTGAGGATACTAAGTATGCACTATTTTTTAATCTTGTTAACAAAGTGTGCATTTTTATTTCAACTATTAGGAAAAGAAAAAAAAATCCATAAAAACAACGAGTCACCCGGTTTGTCGCCAAATTTTCGCCTAAGGCTAGCGCCTGCCCTCACGTGGGACCGACTACCACCGTCCGTGCCGCCCCTCCTGCCCAAACTGCGTTCTGCGCCGCCATCACTGGAGACTAGACTCCCTCGCCTGCGAATATGTTGAGAATCCCTAATTGGCATTTTTCTATAACCCTAGATCGATTGGAGAAGAAGGATATCCGTTTAAATTAAAAAAAAAAGGCTCCTATAATTTGTAATTACGGTAATAATCCAAATTTTCAAATTTGCAGTTTTTGGTCCAAAAAGATAATTATAGAAAATTACCCAAAGTTATAACTACAAGGAATGATCCAAATTTCAGAAATTCCATAAATTGCCCCAAAAAGATAAATTGAATATGTAAAATTGGGTAACTAGCATTGAGTAAGTGAGTGAAGTTGGGCACGTGAAGTTGAGAATGTGAAAGTTGGATATGTGAATGTTGGGTACGCGAAGATTGGATATGTGAAGGTTAGGTATTAACATATTAATATTACATTATTACGTTGAGTATTAACATATTGAATGTTATATGTGGATACTAACATATTGAGTACCACACTTGGGTATTAAGATACGTTGGGTATTAACGTATTGCGTATTGCGATGGGTGTTAACATATCTTATATTAGACTTGGGTATTACATTTTTTTATTTTGAGGGGAAAAGTCGAGTTTTATTAAAGTAGATCCAGCTCCGCTAGATCAACTATGCTAGCCGGGAACTGATCGAGCCATATTGCTGAAGCTCCGGAGTGCAGAAGCCAGGTTCAGGAAAGAAACAACGGGCTATAGAAATCATCTCCCCAATGATTGTAGACAATCAAGTAGCGAGCGCGGAGAACCGTGCCCGCGAACAACAATGAAACTTTTCAGCTGGAACTGTATGGGGTTGGGCAATGCCCCTACGGTTCGCGCACTCCAAGAACTATCTTGGAAACATTGCCCGGACTTGGTGTTTTTTATGGAAACGAAAGTCATTAATAGTGATCTGGAAAAGGTTAAGCGGAAATGCGGTTTTACCCATGGCATCTGCCTGAGTTCAAATGGAAGATCGGGTGGAATGGGTCTTTGGTGGAGAAACATAGATGTTAATGTGCTATCCTTTTCGGCACACCATTTTTTAGCTGATGTTACATCACAAGATGATGTTAACTGGACTGTTGCCTGTATCTATGGGTGGCCGGAAACACACAATAAACATCGAACATGGACCCTTATGCGAGACCTTCGCTCAACATCACGACATCCAATTCTCTTCATGGGAGATTTCAATGAGATATTGCTCTCATCGGAAAAGGAGGGAGGCCCTCCTAGATCCCAAAGAGCAATGGATTGCTTCCGAGATGCTATCGAGGAGTCTGGAATATCGGATCTAGGATATCACAGAGGGCCTGGCATGACATGGGAACGAGGTCTTTCTGCTGCATCATGTATTAGGGAGTGTCTTGATCGCTTCCTTGCTTGCCCGGAATGGCGTCAACTTTTCCCCCACATCAGCATCACCCATTTTCCACGTTACAGGTCAGACCACACGCCTATAATGCTCCACTCGGCATCCACTCCTTTCTTCACTCCCAGAAGAAGCAAAAAAAAGTCCTTCCGATTCGAACCAATGTGGCTCACCCACCCGGAATGCAGTGAAGTTGTGGAAAGTGCCTGGCGACAGTCTTGGGGTTCAGCCCCGTCAAAAGTGGACGCTTGCGCAGCGGCATTACAATCCTGGGCGCGAGTTGTATTTAATGATAGAAAGCAACGCATCGAATCACTTGCAAGGGAATTGAAGGATCTCCAATCGGGGCATCCAAGTACAGTCGCACTGAATAGGGGGGCTGCTATTTCGAGAGAGCTTGACGAATTGCACAGGCAAGAGGAACTTTACTGGCTCACAAGGTCGCGTGTTAAGGAAATCAGGGAAGGTGATCGAAATACGGCATATTTCCATCATAAAGCTTCACAACGAAAGGCAACAAACAGAATAAGTGAGCTCATATCTGATGACGGTACAATATGCACCTCGCATAATGCCATCACTGGCGTTGTCGTGCGTTTCTTTGATGGTTTGTTCGACACTACCTCTCCCACACATGCTGCTCTAGACCACTTCCTAGATGGTGTGCCACGACGGGTTACTCCTGATATTAATGAGGAGCTTAATAGGGCACCTACAGCGACGGAAATCATTAATACACTCCACCAAATGCACCCAAATAAGGCCCCAGGAAAAGACGGAATGCATGCAAAATTCTTCCAATCTTTTTGGCATATCGTTGGCACTGATATCACTGCGTTCATTTTGGACTGGTGGCACTCGGGCAGTTCCCTTGAAGCTATAAATGAAACAGTGGTCACCTTTATACCAAAAACCAAGAAGCCCACACGGATCACAGAGTATAGGCCCATTAGCCTTTGCAACGTTATTTACAAGCTAATTACGAAGATTATGGTCAACCACCTCAAACCTTTTCTTGGAAATATAATATCACAGTCGCAAAGTGCTTTTGTTGCAGGTAGATCTATTACGGACAACGCAATAATTGCTATGGAGGTATTCCACTCCTTGAAAGCTAAGACCATGGGAACCAATGGTTCAATGGCTCTGAAGCTGGATATGAGCAAAGCCTTTGACCGTATGGAATGGTGCTATCTTGACAGAATAATGCTCTCGCTCGGGTTTTCGGATGCTTGGATCTCCAGGGTTATGAGTTGTGTACGTGGGGCTCGTTATTCTTTCAAAATAAACGGTGTTATTGATGGTTCTGTCATTCCGTCAAGGGGCCTGCGACAGGGGGATCCTCTTTCCCCAATTCTCTTTATTATCGGAGCTGAAGGCCTCTCACATGCCATTGAACGGGCTGTTGCTGCCTCTTCAATTTGTGGGGTTTCGGTTTGTCGGGGATCACCCATCATATCTCA
The DNA here is from genome assembly GCA_033239045.1 of Fagopyrum esculentum. Lineage (NCBI taxonomy): Eukaryota > Viridiplantae > Streptophyta > Magnoliopsida > Caryophyllales > Polygonaceae > Fagopyrum > Fagopyrum esculentum. The sequence goes on along the minus strand of BSUD01000002.1, from coordinate 9,466,237 downwards.
TTTATTTTTTGCTGATGACAGTTTACTTTTTGCTAGAGCTAATCCGAGTGAATGCTCCAAGATAACTGAGATTCTCAGTCAATATGAAGGGGCATCAGGCCAGAAGATCAATATGCAGAAATCGGAGGTTGCTTTCAGCCGTAATGTTGACGCCAATCAACAGTGCCTTTTGGCAAACATTCTTGGGGTGAGACGGGTGGATCGCCATATCAGGTATCTTGGTCTCCCATTGTGCAGTGGTAGATCAAAGAAAGAGATTTTTGCTTTCATAAAGGAGCGGGTTTGGAAGAAAACACAGGGATGGAAAGAGCGTCTCCTTTCGTCGGCTGTTAAAGAGGTATTGATCAAGGCAGTCCTACAGAGTATTCCGACCTATGTGATGTCCGTTTACCGTTTACCTGAGGGACTCATCGATGATATTCATTCCTTACTCGCTCGATTTTGGTGGGGTACAACAACAACACACCGCAAGATACATTGGCGTAATTGGGCTGACCTTTGCATGCCAAAGAATAGAGGGGGTATGGGGTTCCGAGACCTACGAATCTTTAATGAAGCTCTACTTGCCCGACAAGGATGGCGCCTCTTCACCCAACAAGACTCATTGGTTGCTCTTGTCCTTCGAGCAAGATACCACAGATCCAAGGTTTTCCTTGAATCCTCCAGAGGGTGGCGTCCGAGTTATTCATGGAGGAGTATATGGGGTTCAAAGTCTCTCCTCCTTGAGGGAATTAGTTGGCTCGTGGGTAATGGACACTCTATTAATGCAATTGAGGACCGGTGGATCCCCTTGGACTTTGGTTTTTCCCGCCCAACAACCCCCCCTGGAATGAACACAGACGTATATGTCTCGGAATTCATTGACCCAATTACATATACTTGGGACTTGACCGCCCTCTCTGCTTACTTTCATCAAGTGGATGTTCAGCGTATCATTACCATCCCTTTACTTTTTGAATCGGTTAGGGATTACACAATCTGGGGGGCACACGTCTCTGGATCGTTCACGGTAAAGTCGGCTTATTGGTTGGGGAAATTAGGGCATGATCAGGTTGTTGACTCGGCTGACTCTTGGAAGCTTATTTGGGGTAGCAAGCTGCCCCTTAAAACTGTCCAATTCGCTTGGAGGATGTGCAGCGGGTATCTCGCAGTTGGTAAAGTCCTTTTCGATAAGCATGCTATAGGTTCACCGATCTGCTCACGCTGCGAACTTGAGATCGAGACTATTTGGCACGCCCTAGTGTCTTGTCCAGTGTTAAAATATTGAGTATTATATTGGGTATTTACATGTTTTACCCGAGTCTAGCTGGAGGGACCTCTGTTAGGGGTGATCATTTCAAGATATCCGACCCGTCAATTATATAAAAGTCCGATCCGAATATGAGAGTACCGGATATTCAACATTTTTTTTCGGATTGAATATCCGACCCAAAGATCCCACATGAATATTTATTAATAGACTAATCGGATATATCCGATTCAATCCCTCTCAAAATCTTGTTCCGTATCTGATGATTCAAAAAAGATCGGATCAGACTCTGATCAACTTCTACTGGATTTTTCCAGTTCGGATTCATGGATCAGATTAGGTGGATCGATTTTTTTTTTTTGTTCACCCCGTCCTTTACATGTTTCGTCGCAAAACGGCGTCGTATCTCGCAGAGGAGAAGTGTCTTTTGACTCTTTTGCACTAACCAGAGCTTCTCTTGTTAGTGCAAGCTTCTTCGCAACTTTCCCGCGCTGAGGACTTCGCGAGGTTCAGATCGATGCCGCCCAAATCTGACAACGCCGATAGTGAGTTTCTTTAGTTCTGTTCGAAAATGTGTAATTCTGAGGTTCAACTATCACTTATTAGTAGTTAATCATTATATCCTTTTCGACGTTTTCGTGTTCTTTTGATCCTTTGTTTCTCCTCTGAAATCTGTACAGGTATCGTGCTCAACTTTGTCAACGAGGTATAATGACCTTCTATCGACTGTTTCTGCTAAGAGTTTTGAAGGGATTTGATCATTATCTTTCCCCTTTGATTTTCATTTTAATTTACGAGCACACCGCGATTTAGATAGAATGTAATTCAAGAGATCTCGCATGTGGATTTGTATTTTTAGATCCAATAGTAATGGTTCTGACATCTATCTTTGCTTTCCTCTCGAGCTTGTACTTCTCTTGCAGTTCAAGCAGTTATTAGGGAAAGTTTTGTTGAGATTAGGTTTTCAGCCCAGGAGAACGAAAATGAATTGCTATCTACAGCTGTTTTACTGGTTTTTAGTGTGCCAATCGGATACTTTTTTGTTCAAGAACTGTTTTCGTATATCTGGCAACTGTATTCATATATCTGGTATTACATGTAAAATGAACTTAAACATACTCTTGCAATTTATGTCCAATCAAATTGTAATCTTAATCCTCTACTGTTAACACTATGCAGCAAAATAGACCATTGAATACCCAGAATGTTGCTGATGCACTGCAGAAGTATAACCTCAAGAAGACGGCTGTCCAGAAAGCACTGGATGCACTTGCGGATAGTGGGAAAATTGCCTTCAAGGAGTATGGTAAGCAGAAGATCTACATTGCACGGCAGGATCAGTTTGAGATTCCAAACACCGAAGAACTTACTAGAATGAAGGAGGAAAATACTAATCTTCAAGAACAGTTGAATGAGCAAAAAAGAGCTATGAGTGAAATCGAGGCTGGTAAGCTCCCATGTTATCCCGTCAACCAGATAGTGTTCTTTTCATTTATTGTTGTCATAATTTATCTTAATCCTTTCTCAACATGTGGCATTGTGGCTAAATGTTACATTGCAGAAATCAAAACCATGCAGTCAAACTTAACTTTTGAGGAGATACTGGCCAAGGAGAAAAGATTAAGTACAGAAGTATGTTTCACAGAGATTTCTTGTGTCTGTTTACGTACATTTTTATGCTTGAGGATCCTGCTTAGAGTAAAACATTAATAGTTTCTGCTGTGATCGTTTGGTGTTAAATTGTTGATGGTTCAAGGGGACATCCTAATTTGTACATTTGTGAAACAGATTGAAGAGATGGAGGAAAGACTTGTAAAATTAAGAGGAGGAGTTACTCTTGTGAAGCCAGAGGAGCGAAAAGCAATACAAGAGTTGTATACTCAGGCAGTGACTCATTGGAGAAGGCGAAAACGAATGTTCAAAGATGTATGGGATGCTATAACAGAAAACTCTCCAAAAGATGTCAAAGAGTTCAAGGTAGTTTCAACTGGCTTTTGCTTTTTTCTTAAAATAAATGTTTACTCGTGATCTTCAAAATCAATATGTCTTCAGGAGGAACTTGGGATTGAATATGATGAGGATGTTGGTGTAAGTTTGCAATCATTTGCAGATCTCATTCCACAGGGTAAAAAGCGAGCAAGGGGGCAGTGAGATTCAAGAGGTATTGCACTGATATCAATATGTTCTTTGAAAGGTAAGGTGCCAGATATATTTGTAGATTTGCAGGCTTGGGGATTTGTGGTTTTCCTTTAGATAACCTTCAGTGGTCTACACTATCTAATTTTGTCAGGGTAAGTAAGTACTTCAATTAGTTGCAGTTATCTAAACTTCAAATATGATGTTTCAGATCTTGATTTGGTCACAGTAGCTTAACCAAGTGACCAAAACGTTTCTTGTATAGTTATTTTCAAAAGTGATATTGAATTCAAATGATTTGGTGCTATTTTCTTCCATAAAATTTTCAGAATTAGGATTGTAGTGTCTAGTTTTAATTTTTAGGGTGCAATGATTCTCACCTACCTGATGAGATGTATTATCTTGTATGAGTAAACCAATCTACCTTCTCAATTACTGCTTTTATGGTACACCCCTTGATAGGTTCCAAGATTCTTTTTTAAGTTTCTTAAGAAAAGACAGGGATTAAATAGCTTGATGGGCTAGTAGCTTTGAGCCAAGAGTGTCTTTGTCATGTTATAGGTGATCAAGCATATGATAGATGCACTTGTGTTCGGAGCCTCAGTGGAAGAATAGCTATATTTATACTACTTGCCCATCATGCATATTCAATCTTTATAGGATTCTCAATGCTATTACAGCAAATATATAATTATATTATACAAGTTTTATATCACATGTCCTCAAAATCCACACCATTACTCTTAGTAGTATAGAGAGTAAACATACAAGAAAATCATATATTAAGGGAACCAATAACTTAAAGCATGATTTACCAAAACTTAAAGTACTAAACATGTTTAAGTACTCATAATAAAACTCAGAAATCATAACAATAGTGTTGTCTTCGTAGTTCATTTCATAAAGATGCTATCTTCTGGTTCTGACAGAAACTCTCCCCTTTTTGTCATCCGATCCCTGCACTTTCTGTTTCCATAACCCTTTAGCGGAATGATTAATAGGATTTTTCAACTCAGGCTCCTCATTGTCTGTAAGGTGATGAAGATCCTCTTGATGGGGCAAAGGGCTTTTTCTTTCTTCAAAATCTTCTTGAGTAGTTGAGCTAATGGCATCATCTTCTAGTGTCTCTTTCACATCATGCACATTCATTTCATGTTTTTTCAGTGACAAATCATCGATTTCCTTATCCTTCAAATCTTCTTTCCTTTGGAGATCCCTGTTATCATTGTTGTCAGTATCCGGTGGTCTATACCGTGAGAGTTCCACGGCTGCCTTTGCTGCTGCTGCTGCATTTGCAGCTGACTGAAAAGCATGCTGGGCAGCATCAGCAACATCTTTATATATCCTCTTTGGGTCTCCCACTGATTCACTGAATTCCTCATCAACATTTTCTGAACTTTGTTGTTCTAGTTTCACCTGTGCTACATTCTATTTCAGATATACTATTGATCAGTTTCGTGTGAGAATGTTAATTATAGATTACTAAGAGAAGTTTAGAAGTTTCAAATCAGACCTTTTCTGCATCCTTCAAGCTGAGATCAATACCATTGTCGGCTGCAATCTCCTGCAGTGCCATCATTCTGGTCTCCAAGCTTGGCTGCCTAGTAGACAGTTTCTGTATCATCTGCTCAGACGAAACTAATATCAATATCTACTACTGTCAATTGAAACTCATACTTTCTTATTAAAGCCCAATACCTTGATGTTAACACCGCAGCTGTTGCGCAATTCAATAGAACGAGCAGCAAATTCTTTGCCAAAATAAGAGGTGAACACTGCACGCATCTCCTGAAGCTCAGGGAATTCCCCAGTCCTCGAAGATGCAAATATCAAGCTAGAAATCGCCTCCTTCAGCTCCTCTGGGCACTCTCTGCATTAAGAGCAAGATCAGAACTACCATTCAGCTAATCTAAATCAAATTCTCAAAAAGTAAAAAAAAAATAAAAGAAGAGTTGCTTACTTTTCTTGGATGAGATCTATCCTCTCAATCACTACACTGCAATAGCTCTCAATCATGGCTAACACGTCAAGCATATTCTGTTCCTTGATCACTTGCTCTACCTGCACAAATTAAACAAATATCATATTATAACTAAGAACTGATAAGAAAAACCTGAAACCAAGATCAATAGGAGTTACATACCCTTAAGAGAGCACGTTCATGTTGGCCAAGGCCGAGGAGGTGGACAACATCAGATTGGGCAAGAGAGCAGCGAGATTGTCTCTGACTCTTTAAGACAGCAAGCCGAGAGAGAGCAAGGTTGGCAAGGGGCCTAAGCTTTGAGGGCTTGAACTTTCTCCCTAACAACGCATCTAGCTTCTTCCCCATTCTTTACTTTCCGCCCCTTCTCTCGGGGCGAAAGAATTCTTCTCAGAGAGGTTCTAGACTCTGAAGATTGTGTATCTGTGATGAATTTTCTGGTTCAGAAGAGAACAAGCAAGTGTGGCTATGAATCTCCTTTTTGTGAATGACGAAAGAGAGAAAGTTAGTGTGAATGTTTGAATTTTTCAGGTGTTAAATATGGTGCGTTACCTAATACCTACTAGTTGAGGGAGGGAAGAACGTTGGGTGATTTCTTAGGTACGAAGTGTAAGAGAAGACTGGAAAGCGTGTAATCTGTTGAGCTGGAAAATTATTATATCGAGTATTATATTGAATCAATATAAACTTTTAGCACTTGTAGTGATTGTGACGTATAATGTTTGAATTGTTATATTTAGACGAATTCGTGTATTTCTTAGTGACTATAGAGCATGTATGATCTAAATCTGAAAAATACTTATTTTACACGTTATGATTACATCATCAGATCAGTATGTATAGTTTATTAGATGTTGCTTAAACCTTTAGATGATCTTGTTTGGGAACAAAGTGCCCACTGCTCAATTTGCAAAGGAGTATTTTTTGATAATAAGTTTTGCTTAAACCCTAATGTAACAAGTTTGAATTATTATGTTAGGGTCCAAAAGTTTCAGCTTCGCCTACTCTTCCTTTATTTGGTTTGAACAAGGGAATCACCAACGTAATTTCGCATAACCCGTGATTTGGCTGCCATTTACATACGTCTAATTCCGTGATTAGGATCGTTAACCAAAGAACCATTCAATTTGACGTACACTGATGTCAAACTTATATGGGTGCTGTTGGCGATTCGCTTTCAGGATTTGACAATCATAATCAGATATTTTAAACATTCAATTTTTTAACGATCTCATTAATTTTCAATCATTTACTTAATTGTCTCTAATCATCTTACACACTTTACTTTTGTACTCTATAAAATATCTTTATTTTATAATTAGATAATTAATAAAATATAATTACTAAAACACTAATGATTCTGTATATTTTATATTAATTTTGTTAGTAGTATAAATAATATTCCATAATTATTAAATTTAGATATTTTAAAATGTAAAATTCAATTATATTACATCCGTACATATCACGAGCATTACACTAATAGTAATACTTATATCCGCTACATGTATTTCTTTTATTAACTTAGTATCACGTGTCACTTTCGCATACATTTTATTTTTAAATTTTTTTATTAACTATAAATAAAAATAAGTAATATAGACATTACATATTTTTATTTTTTAAATATACACTTCTTTTTATATAATTTTAAGATATCCTTATAAAATATTTTTCTAAAAAAACTTTTCAATTTTATTTATAAGATTACTCACTAATTTAACAAACATGTAAATTTATTATATAACTAATAAACACGCGGTGAGTTCTTTCTCCCTGACAAAAAAATTTACTTGCCATTATTAGGCGTTGAACGGCTTCTTCTCCACATTGAAGACGACATTGATAACGACTTCTTCTTTTCTCATATAAATCCTGACGTCTTCTTCTTGGATTTTCACATCTACTTCTTTCTAGTCTCCTTTATTTCTTGTTTTTTCTCCATTAAAATTATAAAACTTACCTCATAGGAGGCTACCCGACCACCGCTGGACCACCCCTATACCGCAGCCGGACCACCACGAAACCGCCGGACCACCCTTGTACCCCTGTACCGCAGCCTTTCTCCAAGTAAGTGATTCCTTCTTAATATTTGTTAGTTTTGTATTAGTCTATTTAGGGTTAGGGTTTTGTTAGTAATTAGATGATTATAATTAGTTATTTAATTTTGTATAATATAAAAAAAAACAGAATATTAAACAAATTATTTAATTTTACATATTTTATTATTATAAAATTGTTAGTTTAGGGTTAAGATATGTTAGTAGTTTAGTTAGATTAGTTTAAGTTTACATATTTTGTTAGTATATACTTAGATTAGATCATTGTAATTAGTTATGTGATTTTGTGTAATATAAAAACATAATGTTAAAAGTTTAATAATATGAAAGATTTTGTTAGTATAAAAATGTTAGTTTAGGGTTAAGATATGTTATTAGTTTAGTTAGATTAGTTTAGGCTTACAATATATTTAGTTAAAAAAATATCGTTAACTTAGCTAAGATTAGTATTAAATAGAAATTGTATAAACAAATTAGTTTAAATAGATAAGTTAAAGAATAGGTAAAAAAAATGTTATTATATTTTTTTTAAGAAATGTTAATATGAAATGTCTAAATAAATTAGTTTATATTTTTTTAAAATAGGTAAAAAATGTTAGTCTAAATATATTTTTTTAGAAATGTGTAAATAGATTAGTATTAATATGATTTTGTCATTAGTATAACAATTTATCACTAAAAATTGTTAATCATTAGTTAAACGAAAAATATTGAATATGAAACATTTTATTAAGATTACTATATAAATTTTATAGATTTACTATGAATATTGAGTAGGAAATATTTTATTTAGATTAAGTAAAATAATTTAACGTAATGTGAAATAGATGGATGACAACAATAACTATCCTCTATGGCAAAACATGGAAACGTACACGAGATTGCTGACGGATAATGAGTACGCGCAAACTGTGATGAACGGGTATAAAAATATTCCCATGCATACAACTCATCCCACCATGGCACCATCGACATCACATGCGTCCTCAAGCCATGGAGATGGAAATGAAGTTGATGAAGATGATATACACGTTGATCAAAATGGTGTCGAGAGTGATGATGAGATTCTTGAAACTGAAGAAGATCGTCACGTTGACGATGATCCTACAACACCAGATTATGACCAAGTCGTAGCAGAAGCGGATCGAATAATAAGAGCTCATGCCATCAACCCAAACTGGAACAACTTCGTCGAACCAATATCAACACAGATGAATTCCTGGGAAGATCCTTATGCTTCCATTCAAATGCACGACGATGATGAATTTTATATAGGTCAATGTTTCAACTCATTGAGCAATTTGAAAATGCAGCTTGGAAGTTATTTCCTAAGAAGTGGATACCCTTACAAGACAGGTAGTCAGATGCAAATTATTACACTGTCTATTGTGCTAGAAAAAGCGAAATCGGATGCACATGACTAGTTTCTGCTCATCGGGTTGATCAAGCGCTAGATTTGTGGTCTGTACACCGGCATAACGGGTCTTATATCCCTGCTTGTGTCTCTCAAAGTGATTCCAAGTTACAAGAAAGCGCGAGAGGGCAAACAAAAAGCAATTGGTGATATCTATGGAGATTGGAAGTAGTCATACGCTGATTTACCGCGATATATGGAAGACCTTCAACAATCAAACCCGGGTACAATGGTTGACTGGGTCACAACAAAAAAATTGATCGGTCAGTGAGGATGTTTCAACGCATCTTTTGGGCATTTGGGCCTTCTATTGCTGGTTTCAAGCATTGCCGTCTTGTGATCTCAATTGATGGAACCCACTTATACGGCAAGTACAAGCACATCCTGCTAATTGATATGGCTGTTGATGCAAATGAACAACTTTTCCCTCTTGCATTTGCCCTTCTACAGTGGAAGCGGAGAATACAAAAAGCTGACCATGGTTTATGAGTTGCATTCGTGAACATGTGACATATAGAGTCGGCTTGTGTGTAATTTCTGATAGACATGCAGGGATAAGTAGGGCAACGACGGATCCGAGATGGAGTCCACCAAATGCATATCATAGGTTTTGCATCCGTCATCTTAAGTCTAATGTTCAAACTCGTTATAAAGATTCGCAACTCAAATTCCTAGTGGGTGTGACAGCATACATCCGTGAGCGACGTCCTTTTTCCGGCGGGTTTGACCAAATTGGTGAAAAAAACCGTGAATGTCGTGAGTTTCTTCAAGAAATTGGCCTCGAGAAATGGTCTCTACATCATGACGGTGGTTTACGATATGGATGCATGACCACAAACATGTCTGAGTGTTTCAACGGGGTAATGAAAGGCACAAGATCTCTTCTAGTCACTAACATTGTGCAAGCAACGTTCGCCCGTTTGAATAGTTATTTTGTTACAAGGCGTGATCGAGCTATTAGACGCATACAAGACGGCTTAACATTATCCCAACATATAGATCAAAAAATTGAAAACTTCAAGGAGGTAGCCATGACAACAACAATGAGTCCATTTAACATTGAGCAAGGAATATATCAAGTACAAGTCCCTAGTGTAGACCGGGGCGGTCGCCGCAACTTTACCGTTCGTTTAGAGCAACGTCAATGTAGTTGTCATACCTGGTAGTTGATGAAGTTTCCGTGCCTCACGTACTTGTTGTTTGTTATTATCACAAATGGTCATTTGAGCCCTTTGTTGATGGATTTTTCACCACACATTCATATCTTGAGATATACAAGCCATACTTCCAACCTGTTGGCGATCAAACAGAATGTCCAATAGTACATGGGCCGTTAATAGTCCCGGATCCAATTTCTAAGCGCCCAAGTGGAAGACATAGAAACTCGAGAATCAGAAATGAAATGGATCAAGGTGAAAGAGGAAAAAGTCGTTGCGGAAGTTGTGGACAACTTGGTCATAATAGAAGGAGTTGTTCTCAAGTTGGGTCATCAAGTAGAGATTAGAAGTTGTTTGTTTGTTGTATTAAGTTTAGTTGTCAATGAAATATCAAGTCGTTTGTTTTTGTATTAAGTTGTTTTATCAATGAAATATAAAGTTGTGTTTGTTTGTTGTGATATTGTTTAGTCAATCAAAATTAAAGTTCTTTACCACATGTAGATGGATCCTGACCCCCGTGTACCAGATTTGCTTAGGCGCCAGACTGAGCATCCGAGTGATGATGTGTGATCGCGTGTCTCTTATGTAAGAACAACTCTAAACTAAAATTGATAATTTTTATAATCTGTTGTTGATTTATTAATCTTAACAATACGGTTAATCATTTGCAGACTCAACAACCATTGACTGCTAGAATGCATCTTCGAAACATTGTTTCATGCCTTCCACCAGATGAGAGGGTAATTCATTGTCTTAAGCTGGCTAGATTTTACGGGATATATCGTCTTGAATCTTCCTTTCAGTTAGATGTTGAGTTGATCACATCATTAGTTGAGAGATGGAGACCTGAGACACATACTTTTCACCTAGCTGTCGGTGAGGCGACGATCACACTTTAGGACGTCGCAGTATTGTTGGGTCTTAACATATATGGACCTGCTGTGACTGGTAGTGCAGACTACCAGTGGGGGAGAGTTGTTGAGTTGCTTCTTGGAGAGCGCCCGTAGCCGAGTGAAATTAAGGGTTCATCTTTAAAATTTCCGTGGCTACGGAGGTTCATTGCACGAGGTCTCCCAGAGGATGCTGAGAAGGTCATAGTGCAGGGTCATGCTCGAGCATATATATTGTTGCTCATGGGCGCAATGATGTTTGCAGATAGCACTGGTGGTTCTATACAACTTTTGTACCTCTCATTGCTGGGGGATCTAGAGGCAGCTGGTCAATACAATTGGGGTTCTGTGACATTGACTTTTCTGTATAAACAACTATGTAAAGCGGCCCATAAAGAAAAATACGAGATTACAAGACCATTGATCTTATTGGAGGTAAAACCCTAAATATTGAACATCTTTCGGCAAATAAATTAACTTATTTCACATTCTAATATTCATTAAACAATTGTAGTTATGGTCATGGGAGAGGAGCCCCATAGGAAGACCACGATGCTCGTTTTACCCGACTCATGGTACTAAAGCAGAATCGCTGGAATGCTGCGAGAAGGCATAGGAGACAGAGGCATCCAGCAGCAGATCTACACCCACCTCCACTCGGTGATCACTTTCTTCGCAGAGAAGATGCGTTGACTATGAGGTATATAAATTGATAATTTTTCGGTTGTATATATATGTTTATATCAATGATAAAATTCTTTTTTTATTTTTAAAATATTAAAGATTGGTAGGCCACGTATTCTCATATGAATACGCCCCTAAAAATCTGGCGTATTATCGAGATGCCCTAGACAGTCAGAGGCCTGATGAGGTTAGATCTAATATTCTTTAACGACATAATCTTGTAAATTATACATGTTTTTCTCACCAAAATGATTTTGTAGTTTGAATGGGAGCTATATACAGACGATATTTTGGATGCCCTTGCTCCTATTTGTTGTCAGGGTCGACATATTTGGAGGAGTGAGAAACCCATGATATGTTTTGATATAGTGAAGCATCATCGGCCTGAGCGTGTAAGAACATGAGATTCTCATGTGCTTACAACAAGGAGTTGCACGATGTTGATAGAAGGGGCCAACATCATACTGACTGGGCAATTTTTCATAGCACCTACATCGCTGAGTGGGAGAAGCGCGCATAAACTATAACACATTCTTACCACCTGAAAATGTGTCAAACTTCTTACAAGACTATATGACTTGGTACACGGGTAGGACGCGTATTTTGATCAGCCCTTCAGGACAGACATCATTTGCCCATTATCAGTCTGTCGCTCCTGATCTTTATGCCAACGTTAGTATTTCCACTAATAAACATATAGTTAATCAATTAGTTCTTGGTATAATTATTTATTTTTTCTTCAGGGTCAATATATTTCTAACGTAACAAGCAGAGGAAGAGAAACTGTTGACCAAGCTTCACAGTTGCACTCACAACAACAATATGAGGATATGATGAGTGGAGTTTCAGGGTACTATGACTACGTGAGTTCACAAGGCGCAAATATACTTAGTCACCTACCCTTTCATCCATCTTACTACCAGCATCCAAGTTCACATGGCGCTGGTACATCACAAGGGACACCTCCACAAGCGACGCATTATCCACAGGCGACACCTCCCCATGCTCAGCCCCAGACCCAACTAGATTTTACATCACAGGGTCACATGACTAGTTTATTCGATAGCACTTCTCTTTTACACCCTATATATGGAGGCGCTTCGGGTTCGGGTGCTATGCCAGGGCCGTCGGGGTACTTCACCGGCTCACGATTTGTTAGCCTTATGGAGATCGAGCATGCCATATTCATATCGACCTGAGAGCATGTCATAGTTTGGGACGATCCAACAACCTTTTGTATCTCCCCCTCTTCCTCGTCGGCCTTCATATACAGACCTTATAAGGCATATTGGTCCGTCTACAAATTATCAAGGCGAAAACATGTCAGTTATCGCTGAAAGTGATGAACATGAATACATGATGAAGGATTTGTTTTTTTTTTAATAAAATATTGAATGATGCCTTTGTTGATTGTACTTGTTTTAATAATTATGTTTTTTATTTTTATTTATTGCATCACTATTAAAAAAAAATTAGTGGAGAGAACAATTATATTTATTTAAATAACACTAACTAGTAAAACAGAAAAAAATAAAAGTTTCGGAAACAAAAATACACAAAAATAAACTAGTGCAAGTATTTTTTTAAATTAAAAAAAATAGAAGCGCGGTGACTCACCGCGCTTCTATTATTTATTTATTTTATGAAAGAAACGCGGTCACTGACCGCGTTTCTCTCCTTTATCTTTTTTTAAAAAAATTTCCGTTTGATTTTTTTTATGACAGTTATTGATAGGTGATAGAATCACTATCTTTTAGGGTAGTTTTTATAGTCTTTTTATTGCATTAGTGTCGGTTTATGCTACTAACTCCTTGGTTCAGAAGAAGAAGATCAAAAAGAAGCTAAGGAAGGAGTTATAAGCACTTAGGAGTAAGGATCGATCAAGAAGCAAAGTTTCTGTTGCTCCACCGCCCCCGCGGGCCCTTGCAGCCGCCCCAGCGGGTGACACTTCCCACTGAAGCGCTCCCAGCACCTTCACCAGCGCCGGCCAAGATGCAGGTCACCGCCTCTGCGCCACCCATCGGCGCCCCTGCGGTGACTTGCCCGGACAAGACGAAGGCCAGCTCCCCTGCGCCTGCCGCCTCCCACTGCGCCCTGCCTGCGCCTCGCCTTGGGAGCTGGAAGGTGAAGAGTCTGTGTCACCGCCCCTACGTTGGCCTTAAGGCGCCCCTGCGCCTTGACATCAGAAACGTCAAGAAGGCGAAATGTCAAACGTTGAAGTGCATTAAAGATCCGCCCCAGCGGAGCTGTGTAGCCGCCCCAGCGGTTATGAAGAAGATCAACTGATTCTGCCTAAACCGCCCCTGCGGGTCCTGAAGGCCGCCCGTGCGGTTTAACGCCAGAAGCTTTACTCCGGCTGTTTACACCACCTTTATGGCATTAAAGGTGGTTGTTTAAGGCCGGCTATTTACTCCTAATTAAGTGTCTTTTGTAGTATAAATAGTTCATGGCTGATTGCTAGAATCATCCATGCTTTTCCCCACAAAATCCATTTTAGACTTGAGTTTTCCATTTTAATGAGTTGCTAACTCCCTTGCTACATTGGGTTGGTTTGAAGCTGCTTTGTTTCTTTGGTTGTAAGTTCTTTTAATATAAGTTTTTATTCAGTAATGCTTTGTGTTTCCTTGATCTCCATTGTTTAATTGCATGTTAACTATTACTTGAGATTGATCACCTTAGGTTCTAAAATGCATGTAAACAACTAGGATTAATAGGTTCCGGGTTCGGGTCTTTAATCTAGTAGCAACTTTAAGTAATAACGGGTTGTAATTACTTAAAGAAAAGGAACACAAATATAAAGATAAGTTTAACGGTTTTATTCTTCTCTTTATATCCCTTAGTCTTTGTTTGAATGCTAACTTATTATTTGTTCTTGTAGGTTTACGGGACTTTAATAGGTTAAGTTGTGTTGATGCCGGTTGGCTCAACACATATGTATGATCGAGACGGGAGATTACTTAAAAACTTGTAAAAGGAATGCACCAAAGTAGCAATTGCATGCTTAGAATCAACCTAGTGTAGATTCACCCATTATTGTCGTATTTGTCGTATTAATCGTTTTCATAAGTTTTTGTGAATCAATTCAACCAACTCCCCCCCCTTTGTGTCACTTGTCATTATAATCGATAATTGCATCTAAAACACCTCAACTCTCTTGGGTTCGACCCTTACTTAATCGCTATACTTGTTCTTAGTGCTAAGTCGGGATTTACTTTTGATTGGGTATAGACGACCATAGAAATACCTCTAGTCAAATTTTGGCGCCGTTTCCGGGGAGTTTTTGTGTTTTATTGTTATTATTGATTATTGGTTTGAACCATTTTATGGTTCAAACCCGTGCTACTAATTCCGGCTTTGCTTCTTTTGATCCAGAAATTGAGAGGACACACATCCGGCAACGAAGACAACAACTACAACAAGAGATGGTTGACCGTACTCTTCGTCAATTTACGCAGCCCACTTTGGATCAAAACCCTCTTGCGGTCGCTATACCGGCACTAGGGGAAGGAGTCAACTTTGAGCTCAAACCGGGCCTTATTCACTTGCTTCCATCCTTCCATGGGCTAAGTGGTGAAGACCCCATCAAGCACCTTGGGAAGTTCCACACCGTTTGTATGAGCATGAAGCCGGCCAACATTACCGAAGAAGAAATCAAAATGAGGGCATTCGGCTTCACACTCAAGGATTCGGCGGATGATTGGTATTACCACCTTCCATCCGGGAGCATTGACACTTGGGAAAACCTTCACAAAGCGTTTTTGGAGCAATACTTTCCAGCTAAAAAGGCCAATAGCTTGAAGAAAGCTATAAGCAACATCGAGCAAGAGGCAACCGAAACTCTCTACGAGTACTTCGAAAGGTTTGCACGCCTCCGATCCAGCTGTCCTTTCCATGGATATTCAACTCAAGATCTAGTCTTGTACTTGTACAATGGCTTGCTAGACAATGAAAGGAGGATCGTCGATGCGGCTTGCGGAGGTAATATTCTTAACTCTACTCCTGACCTTGCTTTGGAAAAGATACATGAACTAGCGGAAGGGACTCGGAACTTTGGAAGGACCCCGGCTAAGAAAGGAGTTCATGCCATGAGTTCCGGGAAGAACGAGATTTTCACCGAGCTAGCGGAACTGAAGGAAATGGTGAAGAGGCTAACACTTATGGGAACACCGCAACAACTAAAAGCTTGTGGAGTTTGTGTTGACCCATATCATCCAACGGACATGTGTCCACAAGTTCAAGATGACGATGTTGCAGTAAACGCAATGGGTTATGGACAACCACAGCAGCAAAGACATAGGAATGATCCCTATACACAGAATTTCATGCCAAATTGGCGTGACCAACATAATTTTCGTTGGAGGGATCAACAAAACCAACAACAGCAGCCCCGTCAAGGTAAGTATCACTCAACTGAAGATATGTTGCAGTTTTGACTAAACACTTTGCTACTCATGTCCAAACAACAGAATCAAGCATCAAGAACCTTGAGAAGCAAGTTGGTCAAATGGCGGAAGCTATTTTGAGAACCGAATCAAGGCTCTCCGGGGGATTGCCTTCCCAGATGTTTATAAACCCCAAGGAGAATGTTAGTGCCCTAACATTAAGGAGTGGGAAGCAAATTCGACAAGAACCAACGAAAGAGCCACTAAGCGAACCCTCTGTCGTTATTTCCGCACCCACAGCCGTCCCTGCGGCTGCAGCTGCGCCGAGCCCCGAAGGAAGGACGCTCCTGCGGCTGGCTGCCCCCGCCCCTGCGGTGACAACCCCTGAGCCGCCCCTACGCCTTCAAGCCGACGCCCCTGCGGAAAACACAACAAAAGGTCCTGCTGAAAAGGATACTTACGCCCGGCCTAACTTTCCGCCGCTGTACTCCGAAAAGCCACCAGCCCCTTTTCCTGAAGCATTAAAGGAGCGAAGAATCATAGAGGACAAGGACCTTTTTGAGACTTTCTCTAAATGCGAGGTAAACATTCCCCTCCTTAAGTTGGTGAAAAATATTCCTAAGTATGCTCGTTTTTTTAAGGAACTTTACACTATCAAGAGAAATCAAAAGCTAAAGGGGAAACAGAAAGTGCAAGTGAGTGAGCATGTGTCGGCAGTTTTCCAAAGGAGAATGCCCAAGAAATGCAGCGACCCGGGCATGGTAAGCATTCCTTGTGTTATAGGGGAAACCCGCTTTGACAAAGCAATGTTTGATCTCGGTGCTTCTATTAATGTCTTGCCATATTCAATTTACAAATCACTTGGCCTTGGGCCACTAATGGAAACTAGGATTGTAGTACAACTTTGCTGATAGATCTAATGTGTACCCGAAAGGGATAATTGAAGACGTATTAGTGATGGTAGACAACCTAATTTTTCCTGCTGATTTCTTTGTAATGGATATGGAAAATGACTCGCATGCTGCACCCATTCTGTTAGGAAGGCCATTTCTAAAAACGGCTATGACTAAAATTGATTATGTTAGTGGTAAATTGACCATGGAGTTTGATGGAGAAGTAGTGGAATTTGACATTTATAATGCAATGAAATTTCCTAGCGATGATCATTCTCTATGTGCTATTGACGTTGTTGAACCTTTTGTGCAAGATGTTTTTGATAACTCTGATGTGGATGAATTAAGAAATGTGATTGAGCATGACATTGATGGTTTCAAATCAGATTATGTGTTAACATCTAGCATGAAAGAGGTCCTAGCCCAATTAGATGGGCATAAAAGGCTACCTATCTCCAATTTGGCCATTGGGCCCACTTTACTAACCCCAAGCGAAAAGCTCGTTCCGTCCATAGTGAAGGCACCGGAAATAGAATTGAAGGATCTTCCGTCACACCTTAAGTATGTTTTCCTTGGAGCACATAACACCTTGCATGTGATCATCTCCAATAAGTTGACCACGGGACAAGAAGATAAGTTGGTGAACGTACTAAAGGAGCACAAGACGGCCCTCGGATGGACTATTGCGGACATAAAGGGGATAAGTCCTTCCACCTGCATGCATAGGATTTTGCTTGAGGACGAAGCCAAGCCCTCTAGGCAACCTCAACGGAGGTTGAACCCATCAATGATGGATGTGGTCAAAAAGGAAGTGTTGAAACTCCTCCAAGCGGACATGATCTTTCCTATCTCGGATAGCACTTGGGTTAGTCCAACCCAAGTAGTTCCAAAGAAGGGAGGCATCACCTTGGTAGAAAATCAACATGGAGAGATGGTCCCAAGCAAAACACAAACTGGATGGAGAGTTTGCATTGACTACCGCAAGCTCAATAAGGTAACACGAAAAGACCATTTTCCATTACCTTTTATTGATCAAATGTTGGAACGTCTTGCAGGTCATAAATACTATTGTTTCATGGATGGATATTCGGGCTATTTCCAAATTTCCATCGTACCAGAAGATCAAGAGAAAACGACGTTCACTTGCCCATTTGGCACTTTTGCATATCGCAGAATGTCGTTTGGACTTTGCAACGCGCCGGGCACTTTCCAACGGTGCATGATAAGTATTTTCTCCGAATACATAGAAAATTTCATTGAAGTCTTCATGGATGATTTTACCGTCCATGGAGACAGTTTTGACGCATGTTTAGGGCATTTAAAACTTGTTCTTGAAAAATGTGTTGAAACTAACTTAGTTCTTAATTCGAAAAAATGTCATTTCATGGTCGAACAAGGAATTGTGCTAGGACATGTAATATTCTCAAAAGGAATAGAGGTAGATAAGGCAAAGGTTGATGTTATTCAAAATTTACCTTATCCTACTAATGTTCGGGAAATCCGATCTTTTCTTGGTCATGCAGGTTTCTACCGAAGGTTCATCAAAGACTTCTCAAAGATCTCAGCTCCCCTGTGTGAATTGCTCAAGAAAGATGTAATATTCATAGTGAATGAGGATTGCAAGAAGGCTTTCGACACGCTGAAGTCATGTCTCACCACCGCTCCGATCATCCGTTCTCTGGATTGGGAGAAACCTTTTGAAATCATGTGAGACGTCAGTGACTACGCTGTCGGAGCTGTCTTAGGACAAAAAGACGGAAGGGCCTCTCATGTGATCCATTATGCGTCTATGACACTAAATGGAGCACAAAGGAATTACTCTACCACCGAGAAGGAGATGTTGGCAGTAGTTTTTGCTCTTGAAAAGTTCAGGCAATACTTACTTGGGGTAAAGGTAATTATTTTCACTGACCATGCAGCCCTTAGGTACCTCATGGAAAAGAAGGAGGCCAAACCACGATTAATCCGTTGGGTGCTCCTTCTAAGCGAATTTAACCTAGAAATAAGGGACAAAAAGGGAGGTGAGAACCTGGTGGCAGATCATTTGAGCAGACTAGTGCAAGAGGAGGAAGAACCAGGAAAAGAAAGAGAGATAGCTGGAAGCTTTACAGACGATACATTTTACACAAATCTCTGTTGTGTAACCGCCCCCACGCCTCACACCAGCCGCCCCTGCGGCCCTGTCTAGGCGCCCCTGCGGAATTGTCGACATAGGTTTGTCTTAAGCTTCAATATTTTAAGCCTTGGTTTGCTGACATTGTGAACTTCATTGTCAAGAAAGAGTATCCTCCAGACTTTACCAAGGCACAACGAGAGAAAGTCAAAGCTGAGGCTCGACACTACTTTTGGGACGATCCCTACCTTTGGAAACATTGTAGTGACCAAGTGATCCGGCGTTGCATTCCGGACAATGAGGTACAATCCGTCCTAACTTTCTGTCATTCCTGAAGCATGTGGGGGCACTTTGGAGCAAACAAAACTGCAAGAAAAGTTTTGGATGCCGGTTTCTTTTGGCCACATATTTTTCGAGACGCTTTTGCGTTTTGTAAAGTGTGTGATAGATGTCAAAGGGTGGAAAATCTTTCAAGGAGATATGAAATGCCCCAAACCTCTTTTATATTTTGTGTAATATTTGACGCTTGGGGAATTGATTTCATGGGGCCATTTCCTACGTCATTCGGGAACACATATTTTGCTTGCGGTGGACTATGTTTCCAAGTGGGTGGAAGCAAAGACCACCAAAACTGATGATTCAAAAGTGGTTGCAGCATTTCTTAAGGAAAATATCTTTGCTAGATTTGGAATTCCGAAAGCCTTAATCAGTGATAGGGGTACCCATTTCTGCAACAAGACGATCACGGCTCTCCTTAAGAAGTACCATGTTCACCAACGAGTATCAACAACCTATCATCCTCAAACAAACGGCCAAGCAGAGGTATCAAACCGGGAAATAAAGACCATCCTTGAAAAGACATTTTCTCCCGGGCGGAAGGATTGGAGCGCAAGGCTAAATGATGCCCTATGGGCATATCGGACAACCTACAAAACTCCCATCGGAATGTCTCCTTTTAGGCTCGTGTTTGGGAAAGCTTGCCACCTACCGGTGGAGTTAGAACACAAGGCTTGGTGGGCGGTAAAGAAGTGCAACATGAACATAGAAGAAGTAGGAGAATTCCGGAAACTACAATTGCAAGAGTTGGAGGAACTAAGGCTAGATGCATATGACCATGCTACCACATACAAAGAAAAGACTAAAGCATGGCATGACCGGAATATCCTCCGGAAGGACTTCAATGTACGTAATAAGGTACTTCTCTTCCAATCCCGTTTGAAACTCTTTGCAGGTAAGCTACGTTCAAGATGGACAGGGCCGTTCATAGTAGCCGAAGTATACCCTCACGGGGCTGTGGATCTCTATGACCCGCAGACGCACAAGGTGTTTAAGGTGAACGGCCAAAGGCTAAAGCTTTACCTCGAAGGAGTCAAGGACGATCCAATTGACGAGATGGTACTAGAGGAGGCACAATCAGAGAAGTAGAGATCTTACGTCGAGCCAACGACGTAAAACAAAGGCGCTTCTCGGGAGGCAACCCAAAGGAATAAGAAGAGGAGCTTCTGTCAAGAAACCCGCCCCTGCAGTTTGATACACCTCCCCTGGGGTGACACTCAGGCCAGCACCGCCCCCGGCGCTGGGCCTGCGCCTGTAACACGCTGGTCACCGCTCCCGCGGCGACATCCCCACGCCCCTGCGGCGGCCATCCTTGACACAACTTCCCAATGCCGCCCCCGGCGCTGGGCCTGCGTGCTCCTCTCCCTTGTCGCCGCCCCTGCGGTATCAGACCCCCGTCCCTGCGGGTTTACCCAGAAAAGAAAAAAATAGGATCTCGAATAAACACCTATACCTACCACGCACCACCCACCAACCCTCCTCACCAAATACAACCATATCTCCTCGCACCCTCTCTCTCTCAAAGGAGCGAACACCCCTGCGCCCTCAGAGCAACCACCCAACCACCCTCTCCGACGCCCCTGCGTCACCAACACCAAGGACGCACACCCCCAACGCCCTTGCGCCACCAGCCTCGTGCCTAACGCTACCTCCCTTCGATAGCAGCTATTCTCCACTTCCGCACCACCTTCAAAGTCACCTGCAACAACGAAACAACCACCGGAGCCGCTCCAAGGCGCCACCACCTTCGAAGCACTCGCAAAATCGCCTTCTGCTGTTCTCCCGCCACTGCGCCTGCAAGCAACCGCCCCTGCGCCTGCACAGCCGCCCCTACGGAAAACACAGCATGAGGAGGGTCTTGGTGGTCCATCCGGACCACCCCAGTGAGGGGTACATTTCTTTCCCTTCTCCCACATTTATCTTTGACTCATTTTCACTTTGAGGACAAAGTGCACTTCAAGTATGGGGAGGGATATATATCATTGCTTGTACAGTTGTTAGTTGTTTTTGACGTTTTGTTTTGCATTATTGAAATCAGTTTGGAAAAAAAAAAGAGAAAAAAGAAAAAAGGCATGAAAATCCTTGGATAAACCAAAAACCCGAAAGGGCGGTTTAGGTAAAAAGAAGGTAGTCTGGCCAACCTTAGGTTGGTGCAAAAATGGACTTGAGGGATGTGAGCTTACGAGAGAAAAGAAGAAGAGTGGCAAGGTGAAAACCCGAAAGGGCGCCTTGACAAGATGAGCGACACCGAGTGTAGGTTTCCCTTCCGGCGTTTTGGCGACATAAGAAGGGGAGTCATAAGAAGGTTGTCCGGGTAGGCCACTCTTGGAGCGATAAGGATGGTAGTTTCTCTTTTTCTCACATTTCCTCTCTTTTCCTTTCTTTCTTTCTTTGGTTTTCTCTTGTTTTCCATTATTTCTCTTTCTTTCCCTTGCTTCCTGAGACCTTGAGTCTAATGGTTGTCATTTGTTTTACTCGGGACGAGTAAAAGGTCTAAGTATGGGGGAGTTTGATAGGTGATGGAATCACTATCATTTAGGGTAGTTTTTATAGTCTTTTTTATTGCATTAGTGTCGGTTTATGCTACTAACTCCTTGGTTCAGAAGAAGAAGATCAAAAGAAGCTAAGGAAGGAGTTATAAGCACTTAGGAGTAAGGATCGATCAAGAAGCAAAGTTTATGTTTCTCCACCGCCCCCGCGAGCCCTTGCAGCCGCCCCAGTGGGTGACACTTCCCACTGAAGCGCTCCCAGCACCTTCACCAGCGCCGGCCAAGATGCAGGTCACCGCCCCTGCGCCACCCATCGGCGCCCCTGCGGTGACTTGCCCGGACAAGACGAAGGCCAGCTCCCCTGCGCCTCCCACTGCGCTCTGCCTGCGCCTCGCCTTGGGAGCTGGAAGGCGAAGAGTCTGTGTCACCGCCCCTGCGTCGGCCTTAAGGCGCCCCTGCGCCTTGACATCAGAAACGTTAAGAAGGCAAAAGGTCAGACGTTGAAGTGCATTAAAGATCCGCCCCAGCGGAGCTGTGTAGCCGCCCCAGCGGTTATGAAGAAGATCAACCGATTATGCCTAAACCGCCCCTGCGGGTCCTGAAGGCCGCCCCAGCGGTTTAACGCCAGAAGCTTTACTCCGGCTGTTTACACCACCTTTATGGCATTAAAGGTGGTTGTTTTAGGCCGGCTATTTACTCCTAATTAAGTGTCTTTTGTAGTATAAATAGTTCATGGCTGATTGCTAGAATCATCCATGCTTTTCCCCACAAAATCCATTTTAGACTTGAGTTTTCCATTGTAATGAGTTGCTAACTCCCTTGCTACATTGGGTTGATTTGAAGCTGATTTGTTGCTTTGGTTGTAAGTTCTTTTAATATAAGTTTTTATTCAGTAATGCTTTGTGTTTCCTTGATCTCCATTGTTTAATTGCATGTTAACTATTACTTGAGATTGATCACCTTAGGTTCTAAAGTGCATGTAAACAACTAGGATTAATAGGTTCCGGGTTCGGGTCTTTAATCTAGTAGCAACTTTAAGTAATAATGGGTTGTAATTACTTAAATAAAAGGAACACAAATATAAAGATAAGTTTAACGGTTTTAATCTTCTCTTTATATCCCTTAGTCTTTGTTTGAATGCTAACTTATTATTTGTTCTTGTGGGTTTACGGGACTTTAATAGGTTAAGTTGTGTTGATGCCGGTTGGCTCAACACATATGTATGATCGAGACGGGAGATTACTTAAAAACTTGTAAAAGGAATACACCAAAGTAGCAATTGCATGCTTAGAATCAACCTAGTGTAGATTCACCCATTATTGTCGTATTTGTCGTATTAATCGTTTTCATAAGTTTTTGTGAATCAATTTAACGAAACCCCCCCCCCCTTTGTGTCACTTGTCATTATAATCGATAATTGCATCTAAAACACCTCAACTCTCTTGGGTTCGACCCTTACTTAATCACTATACTTGTTCTTAGTGCTAAGTCGGGATTTACTTTTGATTGGGTATAGACGACCATAGAAATACCTCTAGTCAGTTATGCAACGAGTTTCTTTACGGAAGAAACACGGTGATCACCGCGCTTCTATTCCAAACCTGACACCCTCGTGTATTGACAACCATTACAATCTCATTAAAATTGATTTGCACTCCTCCTTCAGTTATTTTTTTTTAACTTACTAAATTTTTTTTCAATATTCAAACCCCCTTAAAACCTAGACGGAAGAACGTGTTGTCACGCATTAAGGGTTGCGCCCTTTCCTCTTCTCGATACCCGGAAAACCTATCCCTAAATCCATCTTGATCATGTATGGTTATGAACAACTAAGATCCACAACCAAAAACATCTAAATTAATAGAAGATTAACAATGGAAAATACCCATAGAAGGTGTTTTTTTTCTCCCAATTTGATGAATCAAAAGCTGAGAAGGTGCAAGAAGAGATCGAGATGGAAAAGCTCAGACACAACAATGAGTCAATAATACTCGATGGTGCCGGATTGTGGAAGGTTTTCGGCTACAAGGACCCAAAAGTTCCAAAAGAAGAAACAACACATCTATGGGTTGATGGTGCTATTCGTTCGGCTTCTCTTTTTGGTATTCTTTGTCCGAATGTTTTCAAAGGAAGAGGGGAAGTTGGTGTCAGGTAGCAGCTTGTCAACATGTTCAAAATCCAAGATTTTACCCCTGTTGTCAACATTTTGGGCTCTACCTCATACTTTTGTCTGGAAAAGTAAAACCCTAAACGTCTTTCGACTTCTGAACTCTGAGTATAGACGTTTCTTTCATATAACAACTTCATCAACAAATATTGTGAAAAAAATTTATGCTCTAATGATTTGATAAGATTAGATGGTTATGTAGGACTAATATCCTTGCATGATAAGACGAGTATTACAGAGCCAATAGAACAAGTTCCTTCCCATCCCAACCCACAAGTTGTCAATCGATTATCTGTCTCACATTTCTCATCTCTTACAAAAAACAAAAACTGAAGGGGAGTGCAAAGCCTCTTTCAAAGAAGATATATGCATTGACAATAAACATTCCAACATGAACATTGAAGCCTTTATGAACACTAACAACCAGAAGAGAACAACAAGGAATGTTTGCTTTCGCTTAGCCTTATCTTATAAGTCAATGAACAAAGGTAACAACAATAAACAATCTATCTCCAAGACTATTTGCCCTGCTTAGCTAAAATAAAAATAATTTTCAAAAGTAGAAACAAACATCCCTTAAGGGATGTCTTGCAGGAGAACCTCTGAAACTCTAAGCTTAGAACAAAGCTGCTATATGAATGAAAAAACATCAAGGGATAAATGAGTCAATGCAAAACCAAACTATTGGTTTGAAGTAAATTCCTCTAATCATCTTGACAAAAACACGTTTGGGAAGATAGACCATACCAAATTTTTTGGCCAACTAATAATTTGAAACCTTGAAATTCCAATTTTAACACTTTTAGTGAGAGTAACACCATAGTTGACCTCTGGATTAGGATCCCACAAGTGCCTGCATAATACATTAATAAGAAGCTATTATATTTATCAATGAGAAAAATGGGATAGGGAAGTTCATTAAATTGGATTCTTTTTTCATAAAAAGGGAATGGTGTAAGGTTCACTAGAATTTGCATTAACTATTCAGTTGTTATAAAGAGGAGAGGTTCCTATTCCTGATGAAGATGAGAAGCTGAAAATATTTCCTATCTGGTATGAAGATTTTTCTAAGTGGTGTGACTTTTGTGCCCATAAAAAACATAACTATGAGAATTGTCCTATTAGAGGTGTTAGAACCAAAGTGTTTAGAAATGTTTAAACTCTCTCAAACACTAAGATCAATATGTTCAAAACAAAGAAGCTAATGATTGGAAAAAGACGGGTAGGAGTGAAAAGAAAAAAAGAGATATCCTGAAGCCAACATGATAATAGACCTTATTGAAAACTATGTTTTAAGAATGATGATTCAAATATGAGCTCTAAAAAAAGTACCTAAAGTCCAAGTGAGAATAAGGAAGTTTCCGAGGAAAAGAACATAGACATAAAAAGATTCACGAGAATCTCAACGTAAGATTTAATTGAAATTACGGCTGGATGCTAGCATATCTCGACTAGCCACTTTCCTTGCATCCTTGATAATTTTCACTCATGTATGACATTTCTTCTAGGTCCTCCTTTGTTGAAAATGTCAATAATGTAACGAAGGATGACTTAGACGTAAAAAGATCAATAAGGGTTTTCTTAGAGGTTAGGGATGCCAACAAGCTAGAAACCTCCTCTTGAACGGTTCTTGCTTTGGATTTAGTAATAGCTCCTTCCATGACATGAGTTGTAGAAGATGTAGACTCCTTCTTCAATGCTCTTGCTATTGCTCTAGTGATTGGTCCATGTATAGATGGTGTTGGAGATGGTCCCTCTGTCCCTCAACAACAATATTCCACCTCAAGCTTTAAAAGTGACAGTCAAAGAGAATGTCATTCTCACTGCTGTGATCGACAGTTAAATGAACGTTATCTTTTATTAACTATATGATGTGATTGACATGTAAAAGAATGTTATCTTTTGTAAACTATCCTTAGTGTAGTGCAGTGTTAGATTTTTTGAATGTGAATTGATAAGACACACTTTGGTGTAACTTGTATTCGTTTTGAATGTACTAACTACTAATATACATCTCTTGAATCGGTAATTCGATATCGAGTTTTTGATCATTTGTATCTTTAAGTATGAGAGAAAACATGAACAAATATTAAATATAATAATTGCATAATTCTTGTGTGATTAGTCTCGTCTCGTCCCGTCCCACGTGAAACAGGACTCACACGAGACGAATAGATTTATTTTATAAATTTCATTCCGTCCTGTTCCGCCTATAATTTACGGGACAAAATGCGAGACAACCTCAATTTCGTCCCGTCCCATGCTCACCCTATCTTTACTCATTATTCATTAATCTACGTTTTCTGTGGTCTTCACTGATCATCGTTTAACATCAGCTTGCTTACTTTCTCCGTCCCTTTCTCGATCTTTCTATCAGCTACATGAGTTGGACTATGGCTTACCCAATATAACCTCATTTGGGCTTAATCCACCAATAATTGTATATTATTAGCCCATATTTTTAAATACAAAATTAGTCCGACACAAGATATCTCCCCTTCACTATTAGTTCGTTATATCAACTAGTCTAAGCCTAAATTTTATCTGAACTTTAAAAGTGTGATCATATTCACCATCATATAGAAATTGAAAGAGCTCGAGCCTAACTTTTTTCGAGTTGAGTCCAACTCGGCTAATATCAATTAACAACCCAAGTAGCTCGTCTCTATACCTCATACTCATTGGTCATTTTGCGTGCCTTGGAGCTTCCAACCCGACTTTACGAGCTTTCCATGTTTCTCATTTTATTATGTTGTATTTATGAGCCTTGCTTGTAAATTATTATGAAGTGGTGAATAGTTTGAGACGAAATTCTAAATCTTCCTTGTCTTAGTAAATGTCACTGCTGATCACAGTGTTATATATGGCGCTGACTTGGCCTTCCTCCTGACCTTCTCAAAGATCATCGACAGTCCTGAAAGCTTGACAATGTAAATGACACTACTCTGCTTACTTCATTTGTTGTTTGCAGGGGCATGAGGATGTAGGAGATGCTCTTATAGGTAAAAGGTTCAGGCGATAAATGGTTATTCATTCATTCATGTACATGTTGAAACAATCTAGGTCGGAAAGATCAACAGAGATGTAACTCATACTTCCTATGAGTATTAGGATAAACTGAATTCAGAATCTGCTTGTTTGGTGATGCGATTATGAATGGATACAAATGATACAAGACCCTGTACAAGAGATGAAAATTTATCCGAAAGCAGCATCACACTTATTGAACAAGCAGGCTACATCAAAGTTAATTTAAGCACCTATGCCTTAAAATGGCGATGCGATTGCGAGCTACTGTTGGTGCTCATGGAATCCAATCGCTCGGTTCTTCAATCAACTCTTACCAATCTAAAGTGATGTTTCTGCTGGTATAAAGCTTATCGATATATTGTATAATTGGCAATGAAGACTTAATGAATCTTCTCATCCTCTTCTCTGCTGATTGATCAGTTTCATTGAGCTTAATGAGAAGCTGTTCCCTTGTTGGAAGAGCATACATTCCAGCATGAACTGCTGCTCTGATTGCCCATGTATGGTATGGTTTACACGTCTGAGTATATGCAGTTGTAGCTGCTTCTCTCAATGAACCATCACTACAAAAATTGTCCGCAAGCAAGTGCCAATTTAGATTCCAGTGGACCAGGAAAAGAGGTTTTTTAAAGATTCGGCTATCTTATTATGGACCAAGAATCTTGTAGTGGTCTCAACTTTTACATCAGCAAGATAAGGAGGAACCAATTCATTAAGCAACTTACCTAGTGGATAAGAACTGCTCGAATATAGCTCTGATAAGATCAAGACCCTGTCGAACTCTGCGCAAATTACGCGAATGACTTCCTTGGCATTTCACTTTGTTGTTTTTGAGATCAACATCAAGTATACTGTACAAAGTGTTATACATATTTGAAGCTTCAGCTAGACTGCGGACCTGATCATAAGCGAGCAATTAGACATGGAACTGGAAGAAACTTAGAGCACCTAACTTGATCTGTTCAAGATGAATTCATAACTAGAACATATCATATAAACTCCTTCATAATTTGAAATTTCCATACTCAAAGGAGACAATGTCAAATTCATGAGATATTTGAAGAGGATTTAGAGACTTAACTTCGGATCTTACTCAGCATCAAACAAAGGTACATATACAGCAATAAATAACAGCGTAACAATAATTTTCAAAAAAAAATAAAATAATAACAGCGTAACAACTCGGAATAACAACTAACTAGAAATCTGTTTAAGAAGATACGTAGAATCTCTTGAACTTGTAGTGCTTTAGTGTGTAGCGTAAGAATAATTTAAGGAGTTAGCCTGATACCATGAAGAGGATTTAGAGACTTAACTTCTGATCTTATTAAGCATCAAACAAAGGTATGTATACATCAAATAAATAACCTCATAACAACTAGCTAGAAATCTGTTTAAGAAGATTCGTATAATCTCTTGAACTTATCAAAGCGACAAGTCTAGATTGAAAACAACGGAAAAAAAAATTGGAGAATGAAGAGAAGGAGATAGTCGAATTCTGACCTTAGCGCAGTATTCCATCTCGGCGAATTTAAAAGCGATTCCGAGAGAATCGAAAAGGAAAGAGACGAGGGAGCAAGCTTCGCAGAAGGCCTTGAGCTGGAGATCATCTTTGGAATTCTCGACCGTATTGGCGAGCTTCTCGAAGGCCTCAACGATGGCGGCAAGAGGAGTCTTACCTTGATCCTGACAATTCATTTTGGCGATTTCGGTGTTCGTCGTCGATGGCTGACACCACCAACACCAAAACACCAATTGCCAGGGGATGAAGGGAGGGAGGAATAGAGATAGAGAGAGAAGAGAGATTAGGATTGAGTTTTCTTTGAAGAAGCAAATCGAAGGCCACGGGACTTATGAGGAGAGATTTTGAGTTATGGGAAAAGCTTTGGCTACAGTTGCGGGGAAACCGAACGCAAAGAGGAAGGACGGGAATAGCATTGACTTTGGTCCATTGGTCAATCTTTTTGTAAATTTTCCCACTGCCTTCTCATATACGTTTCTCTGGTCACCCCGGTTTGTGCATCCGGTTCGGTCCGAACTACAAACATTAGACCGTAGACCGGATCGTTTTCGGTCCAGTCTGAATTCGATTGTTTTGGACCGGAAAAAAAACATTAAATAAAAAATGTATAATTTTGTGAAAGAAAACACTAGGTTAGTAAAAAAAACTTTAAAATAAATCTCTAAATAAATAAATAAAAATATAATTTTTGGTCCATTTATGTTTGATCCGGTCTGACGGTCTATTCCAGTCTTGGACTGTGACCGGTCCAGAACCCAGAATCACAATAATAGCAGGCCGGATGTGGTTTTGACCTGAACCGGGCTTTTTTTGTCCAATTCAATTTGGGTTAAATCTAAAGAAAAGTATTAATTAATCCTCATGAACAAAAATAATATATATATATATATATATATATATATATATATATATATATATATATATATATATATATATATATATATAGGGTGTGGTTCCCATGAGAACAACCTATAACGTGAGAACATGAGAACAATCGTAGACCGTTGGATTGTTTATTATTAAGGGTCGAGATTCAGGGTAAGTATCGTAATTATTAAGAATATTTTAACACACACGCGCTTCCCATATCTCAAAATTTAGAATCCCTAATTTCACTCCATACACGCTGCACATCCGGAAAGAAGATTTTAGGGCTGTGGCGGTTGAAGAGGAATTTTGACGCCGAATCAGGGGACCTCCGGTGTTGGTGGCGCAACTTAGATGGCGAGGAGCATTCCGGCAACTCATCTGCGGTTGTGGCGCTACCGGTTCGTTGTGGATTTGGATCTCCCAGCGACTCGTTTGCCTTGAGTTGCGCCCGGCGACTCGGTTGTGGCCGCACAACTAGCGGTTGTGCTCGCATTGTACTGCGCCCGGTGCCCTTACAAGTTGGCCGTTGGGGCTCCTGCTTACCCTAAATCGACGCCTCTGCCCCTTCAATTTCTCGAACGCTCTACTCAAATCCGAGGTAGTTTCATAAAATCAACTGATAATTTCTTTCGATCGGTTGCTTTCTTTACCATTCTTATTTCAACTCTCTTTTGACGGTTACGATTTCATTGAGTATCCTAGATCGACTGAAGCGACGAATTCCAACACCAAGAATGGATGATAACAGGGTATCTGATGGTTAATTATGAATAATTTTTGTTACCTTCAAGTAATGTTGTTGGAATATGTTGAGAAAATATATTCTATAATTACGAATGATATTGATGTTGCATTTTTTGTTATCAACATGATAGTTTGTAGATATGATTCATAGTTATTAAATTGTTTTATGAGTTTTCAGTTTATGTCCTCTTTGTTTTATGCTATTCCAAAAATTATGAATAATGCGAATATGAAGTGCATTTTAGATTTGAAAACATAAACTAACTACGAATAATTATTGTGTAGACTATTTATGTATGTTAATACAGTAATTATATGGAACGCATATTTGGTTTGAAAAAACTAAACTAACTATGAATAATTATTGTGTATATACTAATTATGTATACCTTTTGTTATAGTATGTACCGGTTGTGAAAGAAGTTGGGATAGGGTTTGACCGTAGATATAAAAAGTTTACTAGCGATTTGGATGTTGCCCTTCGCTTTTGTGAAGATCGTGTTGATTTGACTGATTTTGACATGGCCAATCCTCATATTGTTAGTTGATTTATTGTATTTTTCTAAGCTTCTACTGAGTTTTTTTTCTTCTTGTATTTGTTTCAAGATAATGTTCTCACTGAGTTGTAAGATGCATCACTTTGTGGTGTGTTTCCATATGAAGACTGTTGTGGCTGAGATACTTGATATTCGTAGAGATTCCGACATTGATTACAACTACTTTGTCACTCGACTGGTACGAATTAGTTTGAAATATCAATTTAATCGTTGGATTCGTAATTATTCATTGTTTGTTACATTAATTTCAGGCGTTGCTCTTTGGTCTATACCTTATTGATGTTGGATTAGACGTGATGGGTGGAAGGATACGAGAGGTAGAGGAAGCCAAGGTTTTGAAGATGGCGTGGAAAGATAACAGGGTATCTGATGACATTGGAATATATGCTATGAGACATATGAAAACATACAAAGGGGATGCTAAGTGGGAATGTGGCTTCAAGTATCAAAGAGTACAGAGTCTAAAGACATTAAGGGTTCAATATCTGCACCGAATCCTTACTAGTGAGATCAATGAGGTTAAGGAGAACCTTTTGAATGCCTTGGAGATGGGTGCTAAACAGATTGACGAGTGGACATCAAGAATGGATGATAATGATGATCGTTTAGATAGACTTACTTGACTTAATGTAATCTACTAGTAGCAACTTGACATCTTCAAATTTAGCTGTGTTTTTTGTTTTTTAGGACTATTGTTGGATTTATTTTATTTATATCTACTTTGATTTGACTGATTGTTAATCATGTGGCGTGTGTTTTTTTAGGATATGTGTTTGACATAATAGCGATTATTCGTAATTACAACCATTTTTTACGTGAGATATTATAATGTATACAAGCAGTTATTCGTAATTACAAACGTTTTTTAAGTGAGCTATAACAATGTATACAAGCATTAAGTTCGTAATTACAAGCGTTTTTTTTAGTGAGACATAACAATGTATAGAAGCATTAAGTTTGTAATTACAAACGGTCAATGCTAAGATCGTTTAGATATACTTCATTTAGTTAATGTACTCTACTACTAGCAACTTGAAATCTTCAAACTTAACTGTTTTTATGGTTTTTTTAGGATTATTGTTTGACTTATTTTGTGAATGTCTACTTTGATTTGACTAGTTATTAATCGATGTGTCGTGGATGTTTGCATAATTTACACTATGAAGTTTCAAAACCAAAATGCCAATAATATATTATTTACTTGTGTTTGACATAATAGTGATTATTCGTAATTACAAACGTTTTTAAAGTGAGATTTAACAATATATATAAGCAGAAAATTCGTAATTATAAACGTTTTTCAAGTGAAATAATACATTGTTGATAAGCATTTATTTTTAAAGATAAAACAACAGCTATTAATCAAAAGCCTTAAGTCCTAAATGGACTGAAAGGTTTCAATAATTACGAATTCAAATAATGTAAAATAACACTAAATATATTCTACATAACTTCCTTGTAGTCGCTTACATTGACTTGACGAGCTATCAGCAAATCCTTGTCTACTACACATCAAAATCCTATGCTTCATAGTTCCATCCGTATCCTCACGAGAAACTCCCCTTCTAACATCAAACCCAACTGTAGATGCATAGCTCTTATAAAAAGTTTCTCCATCCTCAATTGCTTTGAACCTCTTTCCAATTGTCGGTATCAACATTTCATCGCATGTTGGTATCCTCATCACATTCCAAATTTTGAAAAATGAAATCCATATATTCGCCTTCTTGAACTGCATTAGACTTATGAACCTCCCATTGTTTGGTTGTGCCTGAAAAATCAAATACTCTATTAGACGTCAATTTATTTTATTTGTAATTATAATGATCTTTTCAACTGAAACTAAAATGATACAATTGTGTTATTCGTAGTTACTCTGTTTATTATATTTATTATCAACCTGGAATTTATTTATTCGTAATTATAATGATCTTTTCAACTGAAACTAAAATGATACAAGTTTGTTATTCGTAGTTAATCTGTTTATTAGATTTATTATCAACATCGAATTTTTTTAGTCTATCGGTTCTTCGTATGAGTTTCAACAATGCAACTATACAATTCTATCGGTTATTCACACGAGTTATGTCAAACCGATTTGAATTACAAAGAGTAAATTTGAATACATACACTTACTCAGATTTGCATATGGAGAAACAAACTGCTTTCTTGACGGGATATGATTTTCTTGACTGGATATGACAGCTTGTTGAATTCTATTGTTATGATCGACTTGAACATATGTTGTAGAGAGACGGAATTGAATAAATTTGCAAATGCACACTCAATCTGAGTTTTCCATTGTTTCGTTTTTTGATTTGACGGAATTGGGGAGAACTGTTAATGGAGTTTACGTATAATAGAGAGGAGGAAGGAGATATCTGGTGAATTTTTTTTAACTAACAGTTTCCTATAATACCATATATATTTTTAAAAAACAATTAAGAGAGAGTGGGTTCACTCTCTTTTAATGAGAGTGAGTAATTATTATACATTAATTGGTTTTCTATTTATCATTTTCTACCATTAATCTAGACCATTGAATTTTAAAAATTGGATGGTCACGATTTGTTCTCATGTTCTCATGTTAGAGGTT
>BSUD01000002.1:9402662-9432650 GCA_033239045.1 Fagopyrum esculentum | reverse complement strand
ATATATATATATATATATATATATATAGACCATGAGGTAAAAAAAATGTTTCATGTTAAAAGAACAAGTATGATTTTATTGTTTTTTGTTTGGAATTAAAATTAGAAATTTTTTAGATGGTGATCTATAGTTTGTTTTTAAGGATGATTGATATTTTTTCAGTTTTTGGATGGTCCTTTGTACTTTATCGTTTTTCGGTATACATCATTTAGTCATCCATAAGTTAATATTTGAGGTAAAAAAAAATAGTTATTTACTAGTTGTTATAAATAGTTATTTTAAAGGTCTAGATAATTTCTTAGGTGGATAACTTATATTGTTTTTTTTATTTCCTTGAGATGTTAATAAATGTTAGCTTATAAATGATAGAAGAGTATAAGTTGAAAGTCTAAAGTACAAGGACACTATCTAAAATTTTTCTTTAAATTATTTTAATTTATCAAGTTAGTTTCAACTACTTACATTTTTCTATGAATAAATATCTTTTTTTTTTAAAGATATTGTAAGATATTAGGGCTCGTTTAGTATGACGGTATGAATAGGGCCGAAATCATAAACCAAAATGAAAATAAAGCATTGAAATCATCTATTCTTGATACTTTGTGTTTTGTATGATGTTGGAATAAAGGATTCCAAAATATGTTATTTGGTTTTATAAGAATTATGAAACGAGGAATCATATCATATTTGATGATATATGTGTATATTTATAATTTATATATATTATTTTTTAATATATTTTAGGAAAAACTAAAGAATAATTAATGACTTAAAATATAAACACTATAGTTAATTAATTTATTATTATTAATTTTTTTTTTGTAAAATCTATGGTGTCTAATGGAACCAATTATATTGCTTTCAAGCACGTTTCCATGACATATCGTCTTATAAAAATATCAATACTATAGTTAATTAATTGGATTTAATAGTTTTTTGAAAATATTTTTTTACAAAATAATTAAAATATAATTGAACATACTTGATGGGTGTTTTTTTATAAATTTTTTTATATATAAAATTTAATAAGGGATATAATATATGTATAATGAAAATATAGAATTGTTATTTTAAATTTGAAATGACTAATATCTTGAAATGGGTGATACCTACCCATAATATATGGAATCAAATTCTTCTCTAAAATTGGATTGAACCATTTCATGTATCATTTCATTGCGAATTCAAGTCTTACCAAACACAAGTATGACCGTATGAGTATGAGTATGACTCATTCCAATTTCAATTCTTGATATCATTGGAATCATACCAAATGAACCCTCATACTTCAATGTATTTATAGATTTATTTTTTTAAAAATCCAAAAGATAAGCATTCGATATATTTACAAAAATCCAAATGAGCCTATATACTTACTTCAAATGAGCCCTTAGACGGAAAATAAGTTGTGCTGTCAATTCTTTCTGAATAACAAACCCATCCTCTTAAAAACAATACTTGAAGATTTAAGAGACATAACGTTACCATGACATAACGTTATCATGTATGACCCGTTGCACCCTCTTGAAAATCTCAACAACATCGGGAGCAAAAAAAAAAAAAATCAAAAGTGTAAAAATCAAACGAGAAAAACACATGTTAATTTTCAAGAGGAGATGTTACTGTTGGTTCTCATAGGCTGATTATACTGGATTGGGCTTAAAATAAAAAAGCCCAGGAAACCTTCTACATTGGCTCATTGACAACTCGCCCACAACTACCCCATTTTTGCAAGTCAACAATTGCTCAACTACACTTTAGTATTGGCTCGGAGCCTCGGACTCGGCTAGTTTTGTTAGAATAACATTGTGCTAAGTACACCTACTCGGCTTTACAAAAGTTCAAAACCTCATATAAATTTTAAAGTTTGAATTTGGGTCATTTTGTTAGAATAAATTTAAGGCTATAAGTCTATAATATTAGTTGAGCTACTAGGCTCGAGAAAAGATCGAGTTCGTTCACTTTTAAAGAAGTCAAATATAAACATATTTCAATGCTCATGTAAACTTTAGCTTCGGACTCGGCTCATTCGACTAAATTAACATTGTAAGTATGTCGGGTTGCTAATTATATAGTTGAGCCATCCGGGCTCCGAAAAAGCTCGTTTGAGCTCGTTCACCTTATATATGAGCCAAATGTGATAAGTGTTTTCAAACTCGGTTAAATTGAGACTTGAACCACCATTGGTTAGGTCGAGGTTGAGCATGTCAATACTCCACTTGTTTGACTCATATAACACCTTTCATTAGAGAGATTGAAAGTTGAAAGGGGAAAGTATATATATTTGATTGGGTATACATAGCTAGCCCCATTTTGGATGGAAGACAAAGTGACATTTCTCCCTATCCCGTGCTCTATCTAACTTGATTAACCCGCACATATATGTTACATCGTACTCGTGCGTACACGTTAACAACATTATTACATACATGCTCAATATACATAGACGAGTTGATCAAACCTTACTCCCTAGCTCAACCCCCTCCTCTAGTTTCTCAGGGCATCCGGCATCGCCGTTCTTCAGAAGCACTGCCTCAATCGGCTTAAAAGTATAAAACCTAGCACAAACCAAATAGTAAATCAAGTTCAAGATCTGCAAGATCGTGATAAGCCAGTAGAATTTCTCGAGGTGACCCTCATTAAGGTCCGAGTCCGACAACCAATCCGTGAAGCGATGAACAATCGTGACGAGAAGGGTACTAAGGTAATTCCCCATAGAGATCGACGTCCAAAACAACGCCATAGCCGAGCTCCGCATACTCTCCGGCGCTTGATCATAAAAGAACTCAAGATGCCCGATCGACATGAACGCCTCGGCGACACCATGAAGCATATACTGAGGCGCTAGCCAGAAGACGGAGATTTGGATATGCTCAAACGCCGCGTGCCTCCGCTTGATTTCCATGAAACCGGCGACGAAAGTGGCGATGACGGAGATGAAGAAGCCGATGGCCATGCGGTGGAGGAATGTGATGCCGCGGTCTAGGCCGGTTATCCGGCGGGTGATTGGGATGAGGATGCGGTCGTAGAGGAAGATGGTGGTTAGCATGGCGGTTATGGTGAAGACCGACATGGATCCTGCCGGGATTTGGAACTTGGTGGTTAGGTGGCGGTTCATGGTCTTGGCTTGGTTTAGGGAGAAGGTGTTTTGTTGAGCGTAGGCGGTGATTAAGATTATGCCGGAGGCCCATATCGGGCCCATTCGGATTATGGACTTTAGTTCTTCTACTCTGTGGACTGTGTTTAGTCGCCATAGATTTGGTGCTTTTGCATTGTCTTCTTCTGTTACTATTGCCGCCTTGTCCAAGATCCTGAGGATACCCGGTTGCAAGCAACTTATTTTTCAAGATTATCTAAGGTATTAATAATGTTTTGATTTTGTATGTTTATAGGAGGGAAGATAATATATGAGACTTGAGGTAATGGGCTACAAATAATGTAAATAATCGCAGAACGACAAATCTAGTAGGGGCCAAAAAGATAAGATTTTGGATGGTTCTCCAAAAAGATATGTACTGGCCTCTTATATATATTTTTATTTATTAATCATAATATTATAGTATATTTATTTACATATTTCAAATGTCTTTTCTTTTTCTATTATAATTGTGCAAACTTATACTACTTATGTAGTCATATATTAAACTAGGCTTACAATTACTATGAATCGAAACTATATAATTAATATTATTTTCTATTTTCTTTCTATTTTGAATTTTAATAATATTTATATAATTTTCCTTTGGTTAAGACATGTGATATGGTCTCCTGGACGTACTCTTGTCAGGAACACATGCATGCTAAGCATTTATTAGTGACCACAAATTTTGCATGTGTAAATATATCTCATCCCGTGTAGAATTAAAATTGCAATATAAAATATAAATATTCATTTTTGATTAATTACTTAATTAAAATAAGCCAAAATGATAAATTACTCACCTCAATTGCTTTGTATGAAGGAGCTTCCCTGCCGATGAAATAGAAGCATCAATCTCATCATTCTCATACAACAACCGGGTATCCTCAACCATAGGAACTCCCCTCTTCTTATAAGCCGCAACACAGACCTGCACCAACCGGGTAAACGGACTCCCAACCGGATCCATATTCCGATAAAGCGGATACCCGAGAACAAACGTAATAATCGATAACAACATCAACGTAGATGGTATCCCTAATCCCCATCCCCACCCGATATTATCTTGAATATAAACAATAACCGTAACCGCAACCAGAATCGACGCCCCCATCACAAAGTAATACCAATTAAAATACTTCCATGTCCGGTTCTTCTGGGTCGGGTCAGTCTCGTCAAACTGCTCCGCCCCGAATGCCACAACACAGGGTCGGATCCCACCTGACCCCAAAGCGGTTAGCAGTAAAGATCCGTATAGTATCGCCAGTTGCCAGCTGTTTGCCTCTACGCAGGTTTTGTTACTTCCTGGATCCGCCGTGCACGGCGGTGGCCTTAGCTGCGGTAGGATCGCTGATATCGTCAGGCAAATCATTCCCTTGTAAAAGATAGAGTGTTAGTTACGTAATTAATATGGTGATTAGGGTTTTTAAGGAAGATTAATTAAGTATATATATATATACAATTTGGTAAATGAGGGAAGCGACGGTGAGAGTCCAGAATTTGCCGTGGTAGGCGTCGGCGATGAAGGCGCCGAGGAGAGGAGTTAGGCTGGCGGTGCCGCCGAAGTTGGTGAGAGTGTTGGCGGCTTTGGTTAACGGCATGTGGAGCTGTTGGGTTAAGTAGTTTATCATGTTCGCCTGAAACCCTACAACGGCTAGTTTCTCGCAAACCTCGTTAGCTGTGGTATGAATGAAGCCAAGATCGAGTTAATGATGAATCAAATGAATCATGAAAATGAATTGAATTGAATTGAAAATTTGATTTGTGATTAGTTACCGAAGATGAAAGGCATTGTGATCATGCCACCCTTCTTCCCAGAGGCGAGCCTCTGCTTCAGTTTCTCCATTGTTGTGTTGTGTTGCTTGAGTTCACGTGTAAACGTACTCTGCTGTGGATTTTAGCTATCAGTAGTTTCTACACTTTCTAGTGGCGTGTGTTTGTGTTTGTAAAAGAGGATAGTATTTATAGAAAATGCCAGAATGATTTTTGTAAAAGAGGATAGTATTTATGAGAAGAAGACAATATAAAAAATATATACTAACCACTTATAGTTATTTACAATATTGACCCACACATTATACTATTATATCTATATGACTCTCAAGATGGACTTGGTGGTGAGGGAGCAACAAACCAACAAGGCCCAACTTGAAAATTAAGTACTTGTGTTGATCTTCACCAAAAGATTTAGTCAATATGTTATGGAAGAACAAAGCCTTCTTGTAACTTCTCACCAACATAATGAAAGTAAAGTTTGAGATGTTTTTCTTCATTCATGAAAAAACTAGACTCTTGCAACAAATTGGAAATTTGCTATCACAATGAAGATTGATTGGTAAATATATTGGCCAATGGAGATCATAAGTCAAGCTCTTTGTCAAAACTAATTCACTTGTTGCTTTGGATAAACGTCAATGTTCAGTTGTTAGGAAAAAATTTAGAACCGTGAGTTTTTTCTTTGTCCATGATACAAGGGATATACCAAGAAAGACACAATATCCAAAAAAGAGCGAGCAATGAATACACATACCCCAACCCGAGCATTGAAGCAGATGTTGAGTAGAGTAAGATAAATCATGTCTAGTCGGTTTTGGCCGTCACCGCCCCCGTCGTGATAGTGGCAGCAGTCGCGGCCAGTCGCGGCAGGGTCAAATCCACCCTCGCGGCTAACCCTAGATCCCGAAGATTTTTTTTCTTCCGTTTTATATTTTCTCTCCTTTCTTAGAAGATCCGATCTTCTATCTTTTGGGCCGTTTTTCCTTCTATCTTCTAACCCTATTTCAGACCTTCCTTCTTTCCCAATCGTTCTCTTTATATTCCCGCCTTCTTTTTCGTTTCCTTCTTCTTGCTTACCTTCTTCAATCTCGAGTCAAGCTGCAACCTTCCGTGTGAATTCCTGCAGAAATGTTGTAAGTTCTTGCTCCCTTCGTTCTTCTTCTTCTTCTTCTTCTTCTTCTTCTTCTTCTTCTTCTTCTTCTTCTTCTTCTTCTTCTTCTTCTTCTTCTTCTTCTTAATATGAATCAAGAGTCAGTCTTGATTCTTGTTTGACCTTCGTTGGCTGGTGTGCATGTGTTACAAGCTCCTTAGGTTGAGTAATGTTGTGCGTGGATTAAAGATCGGAGCTTTGGTCTTCTTGTTGTGATGTTGTTGTCAAAGAAAATCCCCGACATCGCTTCTGTCAGTGCACCGTTCCTGCGGCAGCACTCTGCCGGCCTACGGATTTACCCAGAAACCGCCCCCGTTGTAACACCCCAAGTTCTAGGAACTCGAAGCGTTACGGACTAGGACCTCACAATGGATTCCGACCCTCAGAGTAGCAATGACACAACGGATCTTACAACAAGGCACGAACAAATAAAAAACCAAAACTCAATATAAAATCAAGGTTTAAACAAAGGGAAGCGTAAAAGACTCGCAACCGAGTTTAAAACAAATGGGAAAGCAACAACATAAACATAAACCCGATCCCATCCTATAATGTACGGGAACCCCGGCTGACCACACCATCCGGATCACTCAACAGCATCCTGAACCTGTGGAACATCTACAACATCGGTATAAACCGTTAGCTAACATTCTAGATATCAGGAAGAACGTAAAGACACAAACACACATCTCGTAAAGTAAACATATAGCATGATCGCACTCAGCCGGTTATTATCTTTCATTAAGTTATCCATTACTAATTCAACTTCTATTGTCACACGAGAATCTCCCGAAACTCGCCTCCGCTTTCGTCTACCATCAGGAATAGATCAGTACTATCCGTTACCTGCGGGCCTGGGTTGCAAGAGTACATTCTAGTCTCCTACAGAACTAGACAAGTAGTCACCGCCCGTTTATCATACACTTGGTCCAATTACGATACAAAGGTGAATCCTATTCCGGTTATCCGTTATAACATGAGAAACAACACAAACAAGTCAAAACACTCAAACCAATATATGGAATGAAGCTAAGTAAGTCCCCTGGACTTACTTCACTCAACGGTAATCTTAACGCTCAACAAACACTCAAATATCCTCAATAAAGGAGCAAAGGGAAGCCTGTTCAATAAGGCATCACGAATCAGAAACGATACGGTTGCTAGAAATCTATAACTTCTAGTCTCAATGATCTCTAAGAGATCCCCACATGCTAAGGGCTCAACCTTATTCTTAAAGCATACTCAAGGGGTCAACAACATCCATAAGAACCAAGGAAAGAAACTAGGAAAGCAATGAAGGAAGCAACTCACCAAAGATGGGGAGAATATAGAGGAAACCACAAGGGCGGCAGGACAGGGGTGCAGGGGCGGCAACGTGACAGAGGCGCAGGGGCGGCTCTGTGTAGGCACAAAGGTGGATATCGGTACAGAAGCACTGTCGGCTTCTCGACGACAAAAGAACCACAACAACGTCAAAGCTTACTCTTCCAACACTCTCACACTTCACAACTCAACCAAGGGAGCCTGTAAACATCAAAGGATCATCAACGAAACGCTCCAAAAAAATCAAGGATCAAACTTGATTCTTGGAGAAGAAAAAAAGAGAAAACGAAGGGAGGAATAAAACAGAAGGGAAATAAGGTACAACAACACATGAACGTGATGAAGAACAAGGGAGGAAGAACTTACACGGTCAGCAAGATCACACGAAGCAAGGCTGCAACACTTGAGGGTTGAAGAAAGCGTAAGCAAGAAACGGGAAACAAAAGAACATACGGGAATATATAGAAAAGGGCTAGAAAGATAGAAGGATAGGCATTCTAGGGTTAGGAAGAAGATAGGAAAGTCGGCTCATAAGATAGAAGATCGGATATTCTATCTATGGAAGGAAGATAAAACGAACGAAAACAGATCGGACGCGATCTGTGGCAAATCCGCAGGGGTGGATTGCTCGTGCCGTAGGGGCGGCCCCCTTGTCACCGCGGGGGCGGTGAAAGGGGCAGCTTGCCGCTGGCAAAAACTAGGGTCTTACACCCGCGCCTTGGTTCATCCGTCCTGCGGTTTCTCTACAGTAACTCCTGTCATTGGTGAGTTGCTTCCATCCTTGCTTCCTTGTTCCTTTCCTTGTGCTATATCATGTTAGGATGAACCTAGATGAACTAAGTTGAATGCCAGTTAGTGAGTTTTTGATCCCATGAGTTGGTTATGATTTGCTATCTTGAGTTGTGTTGTTGACGATGTTCCTTGAAAAACCTTGACACTAGGAATCGTTCTTCCTAGCATGTTGGAGATCCGTTAGTAATCATCGAGACTGGAAGTAGGAAACTTCTAGCACATTACAGTAGATTTGTTAGAGATCATTGAGACTAGAATTATGTGGACTTCTAGCATTCGGATAGTTAATGATTCGTGATGCGTTGTCTGAGCAAGCATTTATCCTTTCCTTCGGGAAGATGAGTAGTTAGCCGATTGTCGAGTTTACTTTTTATTGAGGTAAGTCCCTTGGACTTAGCTGCGTTCCGTATATTGGTTTTACTGTATTGGTGGTGTTTGTTGCTTTATCGTTAACGGAAAAAACCGGACTAGGACGACCTTACCGTAATTGGCTCAAGTGTATTATAACAGGGCGGTGACCACTTGTCCATCCCTGAATTGGGAGACTGGGAGGTGCTCTTGCGACACAGCCCCACAAGCAATGGATAGATGCATCTGATCTATTCCTATTGGTAAACGGAAGCGGAGGCGAGTCTCGAGATATTCTCGTATGATAAAGAAAGTTGAATTAGTAATTGATAATTATTATTGAAAGATAATAATTGGTTGTGTGCGAGCATGCTATGTGTTTATGTTATTATATGTGTTTGTGCCTTTAATGTCTTTCTGCTATCTAGAATGTTAGCTAACGGTTTATATCGATGTTGTAGATTCCGTACAAGTTAGAGATGTTGTTGAGTGATCCGGATAGAGTGGTCAGTCAAGGATGTTATATCCCTATTGTAGATGGCTCGTACTAGAGCTACATCTGCTATAGGGCGAGGAAGGGGTCGACCACCTCTTCTATCTGCACTCCGCGGACAAGG
This sequence comes from Fagopyrum esculentum, assembly GCA_033239045.1. Classification (NCBI taxonomy): domain Eukaryota; kingdom Viridiplantae; phylum Streptophyta; class Magnoliopsida; order Caryophyllales; family Polygonaceae; genus Fagopyrum; species Fagopyrum esculentum. The sequence goes on along the minus strand of BSUD01000002.1, from coordinate 9,423,505 downwards.
ATGTGCATGAAGGCCTCCACTAGCTAGAGGTCAGGGAAAAGCCCCTATCGTTGATCCACCCATTGTTGAAACGCTTGATAAAGAGGTTGCTGAGAGTGTTGTTCCCGAGACAAGGAATGGGACCGATGCTATGTCCGGTGCGCAGAGAGCATGGTCAAGTGTCCATTGGAGTATCTGCATATCGCGACTATATCGAAAGAGTCGAGGAGGCCATTAGGATCGGAGGACCAGACCAACGCCTCCAGTACCCGCGAGATCAGCTGAGGTTTTGCAAAGAGTGATGCAAGTGGTTGCTACACATGTGAGAGCTGTTGAGGACGTCAGAGTTCCGGATGTGGCGAGAGAGCCGAGACCCAACTATTGGTTGAAGTCTTTCAAACAGCTGAAGGTTCCTCCTTTTGAAGGAAAGGCAATATTGGAGGTGGAACTTTGGCTACGCCACGTGGATTCTGCTATAGGCGATCCGTTGCCTAGAGGGTCGTTGAGTGGAGATTGGTTAGACCTTGCTTCGAGACCAAGCTCATTACTGGTGGAGGACCACCCGTAGTAAGGTCATGAGCTATGACCAGATGAGGACTATGATCAAAGATCGCTATTACCCTACAACACTAAGGAAAGTCGACTACAAGATTTCCTCGAGGATGGTTTTGAGGATATTTCTATTTCTGAGATAGTTAGCATGTTTCAGGAGGATTATCATCGATGGGTCCTTCCGTACCACCAGAGGACCAACATGTGTATCTGTTCTATTGGATTTTGAGAGAGTCTACACGTTCTTATCTTGCTTGATTCCAATGCGACTCCTTGACGGATTATCAGGAAAGAGCATCAACTTATGAGAGGGATCGACCGAGTCCCAAGAGATCTTCTTATCCAGGAGGTCTTGAGAAGAGACAAAGGACTGGACCACCTAGTACTAGAGCTAATGCCTTTAGATTTGGGCATAATTAGACGCCGGGACGCTCTGGTTTTCAACAGGCGATGCAGAGTTCCGAGAGAGGACGACAATGTCATAACTACGAAGGTGTTGGTCACATGAGAGTTGATTGTAAGAAGAATCTAGTGACTTGCTTTTCTTGTGGCAAGCCCGGACATAAAGCTGCGTTTTTCCGTCAGTACAAGGAATTATCACAACAAGGTTCATCACCTGCTAGCATCGCAAGAGGCCGGCAGAGGCCGCCTTAGTATCAGTCTCAACAGCATCAGAGAGTTCTTGATTATACCGCTCTCCAAGGTTCCGCTCAAGGACAGGGAAGGGTCAGAGGACAAAGTGGTGGTACTTCCGACACCAGAGTGCTTCATCCATAGTTTATGAGATGAGGAGTGCAGACAAGTCGGCAACTCAAGCGACCACATACACCATTCATATTGGTTTTCTTGTCAGAGTTCTTTTCGATACCGGTTCTACGCATTCTTTTATATTTGATGCATGTGTAGATAGACCGTCCTTAGTTATTGTAGAGGGGAACCCTTCTTTATGAGGTTACCCGATGGGGGTAAGATTAGGGGTACACGGGAGATTCGCGATTGCCCTATCATATTGGGAGGTCGCGATTTGCCAGTTGACTTCTTCGCCATGTACTTAGTACATGACGAGGTTATCTTAGGCTTGGACCGGATGGATCGACATCAGGCGGTTCTAGACATCGGCAAGAGGACTGTGGCGGTGACTACGGAGACAAGTTAAGTTGAGATTTTCCGAGGATGGGAACCCGGAAAGGCCGGTACAATCATCAGCGCAGCCCGACCTACGAGACTTATCGGTCAGTGTTGCGAGGCTTTTTTATGCTATGCCATGAAGGATAGTACGAGTCTAGCACTAGAGGAAATTCCGCTAGCGAGCGAGTTTACCGATGTATTCGGAGAGCCATCCTGATTGCCACCACAGAGAAGTGTGGATTTTGGCATTGAGTTAGAACCCTGGACGAGACCGGTCTCGAAGATACCCTATTACATGACGCCTATCGAGATGGTTGAGTTGAAGAAGCAGCTCGAGGAGTTAGATGAGAAAGGCTTTATCCGCCCTAGTGTATCTCCTTGGGGTGCGCCAGTACTCTTCGTCAAGAAGAATGATGGGTCTATGAGGTTTTGTATTGATTACCGAGAGCTAAATAAGGTGATAATCAAGAATAAGTTCCCATTACCCTGTATCGACGATCTTTTGGACTAGATGCACGAAGCTTTTGTGTTTTTACGGATTGACTTGAGATCCGGATATCACTAGCTGAGGGTGAGAGAGCAAGATATATCCAAGACGGCGTTTCGGACCAGATATGGCCGCTACGAGTTTGTAGTGATGCCATCTGGGCTCACGAATGTGCCCGCCGTTTTCATGGAGCTAATGAATAGCATTTTTATCGACTTCCTAGACTAGTTTGAAGTGGTCTTCATTGATGATAATCTAGTATAATCTCGTAGCAGAGAGAAGCATGCAGGGAAGTTGAGGATTGTACTCCAGGTCCTACAAGATAGAGAGCTTTACGCCAAGCTCTCTAAGTGGGAGTTTCTGATGTATGAGGTGAACTTTCTTGGTCACATTGTTTCCTTTGAAGGGATAAAGGTAGATCCGGCGAAGATAGACTCCATTGTATCCTGGCCGCCTCCTAGGAACGTTAAGGAGGTACGAAACTTTCTAGGATTTTTTTGATTATTTTTGCAGATTTGTGGAGGGCGTTTCGGTTATCGCCCGACCACTTACTTCCTTGGTGAGGAAGTCTACGAGATTCGTGTGGTCGGAGCCGTTCCGGTAGAGTTTTGAGGAGCTGAAGAGAAGGTTGATTTTCGCTCCTATCTTATCCCAGCCAGAGGGCATAGAGGGTTTTGTGGTTTACAAAGACACATCCAAGCTAGGCTTGGGATGTGTTTTGATGTAGAGGGGTAAGGTTATAACATACACATCGAGATAGCTGAAGACGTATGAAGCGAATTACCCTACCCACGATCTTGAGCTAGCTATTGCAGTTCATGCTTTTAAGATTTGGAGGAATTAGTTGTACAGAGCTACGTGTCAGATTTTCAGTGACCATAAAAGTTTGAAGTACATATTTACTCAACGGGAGTTGAATAACCGCCAAAAGAGATGGTTAGAGTTGATCAAGGACTTTGACCTAGAGATTTTATACCATTCGGGGAAGGCGAATGTGGTCCCTGACGCCTTAGTAGGAAGACTCCCCCGGAGATGGCTATAGCTCGATTGACGACTCAACCTCAATTACAAAGAGACTTGCCTTGGTTAGAGGTGGATATCCATTTTCCGAATAATGACAACAACCTGTCCACATTAGAGATGTTACTTGATATGTTGGTAGAAATCCGACAGAAGCAGGAGAGTTGTCCGACTTTAGCACGGATCCATGACAGGGTGTCTCGAGGAGACGTACCATAGTTTACAGTCGGTGTTGAGGAGTTATGAGACGCCATGAGCGCATATGTGTGTCGTCAGACCGAGAGCTTAGACAACGGATCTTACAGGAAGCTCACGCGACACCTTACTCAGTGCATCCCGGTGAGAGTAAGATGTACCAGGACATCATACGTTCTTTCTGGTAGGTAGGACTGAAGCCAGATGTGACGAGATATGTAGCTCAGTGTGTGACCTGTCAGCAGGTCAAGATTGAGCATCACCGGCCAGGTGGAGAGCTGCACCACTTCCAGTTCTCCAGTGGAAGTGGGAAGACATATCCATGGATTTTGTTACTAGCTTGAGACCGAGTCGGAGTTTTGACGCCATTTGGGTCATAGTGGATCGACTGACGAAGACTGCACGTTTCATTCCCATCAAGGAAATGTGGCCGGAAAGTCGATTAGCAGAGGATTTCACCACATAAATAATACGACTTCATGGAGTACCTAGGACTATAGTCTTTGATAGATACGAACGGTTCACTTTGAGGTTTTGGCAACACGTGCATGCAACCCTAGGTACGAGTTTACGGTTCATAACCGCCTATCATCCTCAGATAGATGGTCAGTTTGAGAGGATCATCCTGACTCTAGAGGATATGTTGAGAGCCTGCATGTTAGACTTGGGACAGGTGTGGCCAGATCACCTTCCCTTAGTGGAGTTTTCGTATAACAGTAGTTGGCACGCATCGATCAGGATGGCTCCTTATGAAGCAATATATGGATAACAATACCGTACCTCGTTATGATGGGATGAGTCGAGTAGTGCCAAATGTGTAGCACTTGAGCAGGTACAAGATGATATGACTTAAGTAGCGATGATCCAAGAGCGGATGCTGGCAGCACAGAGTCGCCAGAAGTCCTACGCTGATAAGAGAGACAGACCTCAGGAGTTTAGAGTGGGAGCTCAAGTATGGTAGAGAGTATGCCCGACACGAGACGTCAGACGCTTTGGTGTCAAGGGGAAGCTCAGTCCCATACATGTAGGACCTTTCGAGATCCTTAAGCGAGTTGGAGAGGCAGGATAGAGGCTTGCTCTGCCATCAAGACTAGAGGGTATTCACCCGGTCTTCCATGTGTCTCAGTTACGAGAGTACGTACCAGACCCAAGACACATTGTTAGCCATGATGACTTAGTGGTCGAGATAGACTATATGTTCGTAGAGCACCCGGTAGTGTCCTAGAGCATTGTACAAGACTCTTGCGATCAAAGTACGTACCGATGATGAAGATACAAATGTCAATGCGAGGAGTTGATGAGGCTATGTGGGAGAAAGAGGATAGTATCCGGAGGAACTATCTAGATTTCTATGCTGAGCTGGACATACCTATAACGTAGACGTGTGAGATCCGTTTCTTGCGTGTTGATTTTCATGTGCATATGTATGATGATTTGAATTATGTGCCCCATGAGGGAATATGAGTTGTGATCAGTGTTTCAGCTACGCCATTGAGTTAGTCATGTGTGGTTTGCTTCAAGTTTCGGAACGGAACTTGTTTTTAGGGGGATTTGATGTAACATACGGTTTTAGCTGTCGCGGCAGGGTCAAGCCGCCCCTGCGGCTTACCCTAGATCGCGAAGATTTGTTTTTCTTCCATTTTATATTTTCTTTCCTTTATTAGAAGATCCGATCTTCAATCTTTTTGGTCATCTTTCATTCTATCTTCTAACCCTATTTCGGACCTTCCTTCTTTTCAAACCGTTCTCTATATATTCCCGTCTTCTCTTCTATTTCCTTCTTCTTGCTTACGTTCTTCTTCAACCTTGAGCTAAGCTGCAACCTTCCGTGCGAATTCCTGTAGAAATGTTGTAAGTTCTTGCTCCCTTCCTTCTTCTATTATCCTTGAATCCCCTTCTTCTTCTTCTTCTTCAAGTATTGATTCTTGTTTGGCCTTCGTTGACTGGTGTGCATGTGTTACAAGCTCCTTAGGTAAGGTACTGTTGTGTGCGGATTGAAGATCAGAGCTTTGGTCTTCTTGTTGTGTTATTATTGTCAAAGAAAAGCCCCGACATCACTTCCGTTAGTGCACCGCCCCGCGGCGGCAGTCTGCCACCCCTGCGAATTTATCCAGAAACCATCCCGCGCCTTGGTTCATCTGCCTCTGCGGTTTCTCTACAGTAACTTCCGTCTTTGGTGTGTTGCTTCCATCCTTGCTTCCTTGTTCCTTTTCTTGTGCTAGATCATGCTAGGCTGGACCTAGATGAACTAAGTTCAATGCCAGTTAGTGGCTTGTTGTTCCCCATGAGTTGGTTATGGTTTGGTATCTTGAGTTGTATTGTTGTTGACGATGTTCCTTGAGAACTTTGAGACTAGGAATCGTTCTTCCTTGCATGTTGGAGATCCGTTAGTGATCATCGAGACTAGAAGTAGGAAACTTCTAGCACGCTGTAGTAGATATGTTAGAGATCATTGAGACTTGAAGTATGTAGACTTCTAGCATTTGGATAGTTTCTGATTCGCAATGCCTTGTCTGAGCAAGCATTTATCCTTTCCTTCGGGACGTTGAGCAGCTAGCTGATTCTCGAGTTTACTTTTTATTGAGGTAAGTCCCTTGGACTTACTTAGTTGCGTTCTGTATATTGGTTTGACCGTATTAGTGGTGTTTGTTGCTTTATCGTTATAACGAAAAACCAGACTAGGACGACCTTACAATAATTGGTCCAAGTGTATTATAATCGGGTGGTGACCACTTGTCTAGTCCGGCATTGGGAGACTAGGAGGTGCTCTTGCGACTCAGGCCCACAAATAACGGATAGATGCATTTGATCTATTCCTGTCGGCAGACGGAAGCGGAGGCGAATTTCGGGAGATTCTCGTGTGACAAAAGAAGTTGAATTAGTAATGGATAATTATTATTGAAAGATAATAATCGGTTGTGTGTGAGAATGTTATGTGTTTATGTTCTTATATGTGTTTGCTCCTTTACTGTCTTTTTGATATCTAGAATGTTAGCTAACGGTTTATACCGATGTTGTAGATGCCCTACAGGTTAGAGATGGAGTGATCTGGATGGAATGGTCAGCCGGGGTTCCCGTACATTATAGGGCGGGATCAGGGTTTATATTTCAGTTGTTGTCTTTTCAGTTTGTTGTTGAACTCGGGTGAGAGTCCTTTGTTTTTCCCTTTGTTATACCTTATGGCTTCTTATATAGTTTTGGTTTTCATTTATTTGTGCTTTGTTGCAAGATCCGATGTTATTGTTGTTACTTTGAGGGTCGGGACACATTTTGTGGTCTTAGCCCATAACGCTTTGAGTTCCTAGAACTTGAGGTGTTGCATATACTTATGCAATTACACTATGTATTATGTAATATGTATATTCCAATACTTGTATAAGAAATCAAAAATTGAAGTTGAAAAATATTTTTAATAAGTAATAAGTAAAATATAAGTTAAAATCAAAAGTTATTATAAGGAGTTAAAAAGTATCATTACATTACATTTATTGTGTCAGAGTTGATAAATGTCATTATAGACTTATAGTTATAATATGGATTATATAATATGTAATATGTATTTATGTATATATAGACAATATAGTAAATCAAAACTTATATTTAAAATGTCTATTCTTAAAAATTATAGTATGAATTATGTATTTATTTAATAACGACTTTAGTCAAATTGAATAGTTATTTGTGAATATTTAGGTGATTGGTTTGATCGAAATGATCTTTAACCGGATATGAATATCTGACTTATAGTACGGATTATAGACTATAGTGTGAATTATGTATTTATGCCATTAAAAACTTATATTATAAATTTATATTATAAATTTATGTTATAAACTTATAATATGAATTATGTCCAGGAGGTGAGCCAGGAATTTTGCGGGCAAAATTTATAAAATATAACATTTATTAAATTGCAAACTGATAATTTTTATGTTTAATAGATAATTTTTTTTTCCATTTTAGAGATTTAATAGATAAATAAAAAAATTACATATTTCTAATATAAAAAGTACATGAAAGAATATAAAATTAAGGAAAAACAACCCAAAATAATACCAACTATCAACATTCAACTCAAAATAATACCAACTTTGAAAATTACTAGGAGCGATACAAACTATCTAACATATTTACCAAAAATAATATGTCTTACTTTTTCGGCAAAAATACTAACTCCGACGATGACGTGGCAACTGAAATTTGACATGTCATCAAAAATAGATTAATTGTATGAAGAATTATTTAAAAAAAATCAAGTTAATAACACATAAAAAATTTAAAAAAATACAAATTAAGTTTTTTTTTTAATAATTATACTTAAAATATAACTTTTGTAACTATTATTTTTAAAAGTTTTACAAATGTTTTGTAAAAGTATTTTTTTTAAGAAGAAATTTTTTTAATATATATATTAAAATAAATCGTTTTCTCGTGAAATTTTTTTATTTTGTATATAATTTAATTAGTTTAAATATACAAATATTTTTTTAAAAATTGATTTTTACTTAAAAATTAGTTAAAATATTTAAATTTCCAAAAAAGTTTTTAAAAAATTACAAGAACTTTTTTTTAAAAGTTCAAAAACATCTTTTTACAATTTTATTTTTATAATTTTTTTAATAAAAAATAGTTACAAATTTATTATTTATAAAAATAATTTTTATTTTTAACATATTAAATATTATTAACTTGATTTAAACAAATAAAATCCACGTCACATAATTATTTCTTGATGACATGTCATATTATGGTTGTCACATCATTGCTGTAGTTAATATTTTCGCCGGAAAGGTAAGCCATATTATTTTTGGTAAATACGTTGATAGTTTGTATCGCTCCTAGTAATTTTCAAAGTTTTATTATTTTGGGTTAAAAGTTGATAGTTGGTATTATTTTGGGTTTTTTTTTTTAAATTGAAAAGCACAAAACTTATAGTTTAGTATTGAAAATTATGTTTTCAAAGTGAGCTGTAACTAACGTGATTGATTGACTATAAGGGTTTTTTAAATTTTTTTAAACAAATTGCAAGCTTTTTTTTTTCTAAAGAGTTAGGTATTATACTCATTTTAACGGTAATTTAGGTGGGTCATGGCCTCATGTGCTACAATCTCTTACGGGTGATCTATAATATATTTTATTTACAAAAATAAATGGCCTAAATTTTTATGGCATTATGGAATTATAGTATAAACTTATAGTATGATTATCGGGTCATTAGTGTCGGGTTATTTCGGCTATCGGATCATTCGGGTCTGGTTATTCGGACAATCGGTCATTTGGGTCGGGTTACTTTGAGCTATTTATTACTTCGGGTTAAATCGGTTTCAAGCGGTTCGGGTTACTTTGGGTCATTTATTACTTCCGGTTAAATCGGTTACAAGCGAGTCTGGTTACTTCGGGTCATTTATTACTTCTGGTTAAATCGGTTTCAAGCGGGTCGGTTCCGAATATCCTTTTTTTTTTTCAAAATTCCGGGGCCAAGTCGTGTTCGTCGAGTCGATTTCATGGGTTGGATCAACTTTTTATAGGTTTAGGGAAAATAACACTATATTGGTAGACCTCTAGTCGTAGGGGTCTACCAATATTGTGTTATTTTTCCGCGGACAATATTGGACTTGTGCATAAAGAGTGTACACACGTGTTGCGTCCAAGTCAAGTTTATAAACACACTGGATTCCATTCTAAAATTAAAAACACCAATAGGGAGAGTAGTCCACCGAACATATATACGTATAACATGCATATCTCAACACGGCCCGCAAGTATAACCATGTTCCAAACCTATTTGACACTAGACAAAGTAGCTAGCATCGTTATCAAGGATCGAAAGTCTGACTAACCACTTTAATGCGTATTAAAGTCTTAGGACTATAGACCGAAAGTCATGTGCATATAATGTATTTGTCCGTACTAGGTTCAAACCCAACACATCAATACAATATGATATCATCCTAAAAATTAATTAAAAGTAGAAGAAGAATCATGCAGTACATCGAACTTGAACATTGGATCAAATTTATTTCCGTCATCAATCCAAATTGTACAGTTTTGTTTGCACCCAAAAGTTGAGTTGTGATACCTTAGTGATGGCTAAAGAAGACGGTTGGTGGTGGGAAATACTTATCTAGGTTGAGTTGTGTACCGTTTGTTTTATGTGTCACCAATAGTACACTTTTGTTTGCACCCAAAAGTTGGCCAACTGGATCTAAACTTTATCCTTTAGTTTAGCACTCTATGCATATCCCTTGTTAAGTGAAGTTACGTTTCATCTTCTTCTACACAAACATATATATATATACACGTACGTGCTTTCTTAAGATGCACTATACTTTCCGTGACTTTTCTATCTTACTAAAAGCTGCACTTTTGGTACATGTATATATATATATGATAGGTTTACTTTCACGATGCAATGCAATATAGTTTACCATGTAATTTGTAGAGACGTAGGGAAAAGTATCTCACATCGATAACACGCAATCAAGTAAACTTATCATATAAGCATCTCAGCTACTCCTCCTATTACCAATTGGTTTTATGATGGAAACTTCGTATGCTTGTATGTGTGATTCACTGGACGTGAGCCCTCTGATTCATTTGGTCATGGGCTCTCACTTGATTGTGTGTTATCGATGTGGGATACTTTTCCCTACATCTCAACACTCCCCATCAAGTGTTAACTACCTGACTAGTTAACACTTGACACATTTTTTCTTTTTCTTTCTCGGGTCGAACATATCATTCTCTTTTTAACTCGCCCACAATTATGGGCTTCATATTTGAGCATATCTACTTTGTGTGTCTAGCTTCTCTAGACATAAGTTTCTGTTTCGAACTAATATTGTTCACAGAGTTGATGGTTGACAATCATCCTCTTCATTCGAAAGTTTTTCACGTCGTTAAAACCAAAAGATCATTGTTCACAAATAGTTATGAAAGTTCAAAACCCTAGAAATTCGAAGAGAATCATGAAGAAATACCATCCAAATGTCAAAGGAATTTGGTTGCTTCTAAAGGATAAATCACTACGTTTGATTCCTGAAGAAAGACCAATTGAAAATTGGAATATGACATCAATTATTATGGATTGTCATCAACAGTAAGAAAAAAAAAAAAGAAAAACAATTTTTTCTATAAAAAGAAAAGAAAATTAGGTAGTCAACAAGTGTTAACCATTCGAAAAACAATATAAGTGATTAGAAATCAAAATATGAAAAGTTGAGAGTTTAATTTTCATTTAGCTTTTAATTGTTTATTCTACCAATTTTTTTCTTTCTAAATTATATATCATGTTAAATATATGTGCTTGATCGCATTTGGAATTTAATTACATTTATGTAGAGGGTAAAACACCAACGATAATTAACCGAAAAACCTAGTAATAAAAAAGAATTCGACCCAAGAGACAATATGTTTGTGTATGTTTAAGATTTGACCTAAGAGAGTTTCCATTGTACAAAATGATGTTCACTACCTCATTATAACGTTAAAGACTCAATTTTTATTTGGGCAATTTTGGTAACTAAGCCTTTTTGAGAAACTAGAGTAGTAATTAGGCTTTTAATGTTTCAATTAAGTAAATATATACCCCAACATTTTGTATTTATTCTCAAACTCTACACACTCTTCTCTCAAGGGGTATATTTACTAAACACAAAACTAGAAAAAGCCTAGTAAACCAAATTGTTTCTTTTTATTTTTAAAAACAATATTTTAAGTGGCCGAGTGTCACAAATGTGTCAAGTATCAGTCATACAATTTAAGTCCAAAGTAGACGAAAGATTCATATGAAAAATGATTTAAAAAGTATAATTTGAAACAAAAAAGTGTCACATAAATAGCGGTGGAAAAGTGAGAGCAATTATGAACAAAAAAAAAGTCACATGAAGATCAACGTAGTACCCACCTCACATGATCAACCTTTTATCATACTCAACCTAAATCATCACAATTCGCACTTTTTTGGTCATCTTTTCAATTGCCAAATAATGTTGTACGCTAATAATGTAAGCAATAGGTTACAATTCCTTTCTAACATTATAAGGACCCCTCCTTCACCACCTTCTATAAACAACAATGGAGACCCTCGTGGTGTCAATTTTGTTCATTAAATTGGACTACATATATAGTGCCTTGACGAAGGAGAACACTTTAAAGCGTGCATATACTTACAAAAATATCTAATTATCTATGTGTTAACAAAGATAAAAGGATAACTAAGCTCTATATATCCGTTTAGGGTTGTGCATACGGTCCGGACAGGTGGACCGTAAATTGATAAAATCTTGGACCGTAGACCAGACCGGGACCGGACCGTAACGGTCCAGTCCCGACCGGTCCGGTTCCGGTTGAACCGGTTTGTACCTAAATTGTGCAATTTTAAATATTTCGGACCGGATTGGATCGGACCGGTTTGTTCCTAAATGGTGCAATTTTAGTAAGGTTTTCCGGTTCAAAACCGGACCGGAATGGACCGGACCGGACCGGAAATCCGTAGTTTACGGTTCAACCCGGGTTATGGTTTTATACGGTCCAAAAACCGGACCGGACCGTAAACTGGATTTTCAAAAAACCTTGGACCGTAAATTCCTGTCCGGTCCGGTCCGGTTTTCTGGTCCGGTCCAATTTTGCACAGCACTATATCCGTAGTAAGAAAAAAAAACACAGATTTATTGTGGTTTACTCAATATTGACTACTTTGATGAAATATTTGTATCTGTGTTCGGACATGTGATGAAATCCTCCACGTTATATATGACTCGTCGGTCATTCGCAGTTATATGTTAGACTTCTAGCCGTCAAAGTCCGTTATAGACGGTCCGTAAAAGAGCTCGTGTGTATACGAGCGCACATATGCGTCAGACCCAGACCAACGGAGTTCGATCAACATTCAATTGGCTATAAGAAGAATAATCCATTGACTTTATATATTAGGCTCATATTGTCTCCACCTTGGATAAAACGCTAACACAAATATTTAATACACACAAGTCTAGTCATGGGTTGAACTTTTAGGAAACCTAATACACATGGAAGCACATTAACGGGTGAGAATTCGGGACAAGAACATATGGGGAGGCTGCTTTTATACCCTTTTCTCCTAACCATATGTTTATGTATAATTCGTGTCGAGAAGTTGAAACATTTGCAGGGATATATATCCATCTTTTGATTGCTACTACTTCAAAGCAACCTGATACGGATAATACGTGCATGGGGGCATGACTCGAGCCACGGAATGCTTGTAGACTTGAAGTCACACAACTAGTATAATTGTTCATCTAGTCTGGACTGGAAAGTTGTTATTGAACTGGACCTAAATTTTCGGTTCAGGTCTAGTTTGACCAAATTTCTTTATTTTTTTTTGAGCTTCTTGTGCCTAAAATAGGCCTTTACAAAATTGACAAATCGGTCTGGATTCGAACCGGACCTACAAAATTAGGTATGGTCCAGTGTAATAACAATTTTAGACCGTCGGATGGTGAGTATTGAGGGTCGAGATTTAGAGTGGATATCATAATTAATAATAATTACGAATAATAATAATTAGGAATAATCCAGTCAACCAACAATAACTATGAATAATACACTAAATGATATGACACCTTCGTAACAAAACTAATAATAATTATGAATCTGTTCTCATGATTACACGATAAGCCTGTTCTCATATGATCTATACTATATATATAATGTTACATAATGCTTTTATCCGTTGTTGTAGATATCTTGCAGGATAGGGATGTTGTCAAGTGATCCTGTCGGAGTGGTCAGTCGGGGTTCCCGTACATTATAGGACGGGTTTATGGGTTTTATTTCTATTGCACACGACATTATTATTTGTAGTGTTCGGCTGAGAGTCAAATTCTTATTTCATATGTTAACAGTTTGACATTTTATCTGTTTGGTTTTTATATTTATTTGTGTCTTGTTGCAAGATTTGGAGAACTTGTTGTCATGTTAGGGTCAAGACTTATTGTGGGGTCATAACCCGTAGCATCCCAAATTCCTAGAATTTGGGGTGTTACAATTAATCAAAATTTTCCGGGTATATTTCTTGTAATACTTGTTGATTATTTTCGGGTAAAATGGTGGATTGAGACTGTAATGACTATTAGGTGACAAAGTAGGTCTTTTTGTATTCTAAGTAATAAAGTTGGTCCTAGATTTTAGGTATGTATTTTGGGTATTAAGTTTTGGATCCGGTTCAGGTACGGAGAAAAAATACGGGTACGACCGACAGAGTGATATGCATCATTGATCTGTTTGATCCAATTGTCCAGATTTGTCTACGTCATTTAATGAATTTTAGGGAGCAAAGTGACATTTTTGTAATTATAGGTAGTTCATGCAGCATTTGTGTCCTTTTGAAAATATGTTTTTCAAAAGAGGGGACGTGGTGGCATTTTTGTAATTTTCATGAGAAAACATTAACATATAGTTCATAGTTCACGAGTTTAGTTCAATTCGTTCAAACTGTTTGCTTTAATGGTTCATACTTTTGTTCAATAAGTTCAACTTGTTTGATCTAATGGTTCATATTTTTGTTCAATTAGTTCAACATGTTTGTTCTAGTAGTTCTTATTTTTTTAAAAAAAAATTTTCAAAGTTTTATACATTTTGTTCAAACATTTTAAAACTAATAGTATAAAATTTTGAACTTTTTTATTCCAATTTTTCCTCCCATTTCTTCTCTTAGTTCAAACTGTTTGTTGTAATGGTTTATATTTTTGTTCAATTAGTTCAAACTGTTTGTTTTGGTAGTTCTTATTTTTTAACACTTAGTTTATAATGTTTATACTATTAGTTCAAAATTTAGATATCATTAATTTGAATATTGTGTATTGTTAGTTCAAACATTGTGCTTTATTAGTTCAAACATGTACAAGTAACAAAATGCATGAAAACATAACTAAAAAAATCACAAAATAATACGTGAACTAATTATTATTAAAAAATATCAGAATAGATAGTGCATGCTTTTAAACGAATTGAACTAAAATTATGAACTTTTATACTATAGTTCAAAATTTGGGTATCATTTATTGGAATATTGTATACGGGTAATTCATACATTGTGTTTTATTAGTTTAAACATAAAAAGTGCATAAAAATATAACTACTAAATCAACAAAATAATGCGTGAACCTACAATGTATAATTTTGAACGAAATGAACAAAAGCTATGAACTAATTGTTACAGTTTTTTCATGAAAATTACAAAAATGTCACCCAATCCTCTTCTTTTAAAATAGATTTTTCAATAGAACAAAAATTGCCCTCGTACAATCTAAAAATTGCAAAATTGTCACCGCAGCGCTCCTGATTCATTAAGTGACGTGGATGATTGTAAGTCATTGGATCAGTGCATCAAATGCTCAAATTACTCTGTAAGGTCTTACCACAAAAACACTCTTTACTTGAAACAATCCATGAACTCTTATGGATTAAACTTTGGTTATTGAATTTTAGGTATTAGATTTCAGGTATATGTTTTGGGTATTGAATTTTGGTTATTAAATTTTTGGTCTAAGTTTTAGGGATTAGATTTTGGGTATTGAATTTCAAGTATAATAATTATGATATTACAAAGGTTTGAGTATTATAACTATGATAGGGGATATTACGTACACAGATATTGAATTCATAAACGAACAACGGATCCAGATTTCTTAATAGTCACGGTTACGGGTTCCGGATCCATGAGAAATTGTTCACGGATCCGAAACCCGAAACCGTGACTGTTACCAAACCCGAATCCATCTGGGCGCGGGTGCCAACAGCCGGTGCCCAAATTCGTGGTGCGTTTGTGAATTCCATCTCTGTGTGTGTTTACACAAAAATGCCTTTTACACCACTTTTCTCGTAGTTCTCCTTGTCTTGGCTCTTAGGAAAATCATAAATAAAATTCCTTGGTTGACTAACACGCATACGTAATCCAACGTTAATAGTATCGTGATGATTTCCTTTTCCCAACTCACAAGTCGTAAATGTTGCGTCTATACCACTAGATATAATGCATTTGCGCATATTCTTGCAAGTAAAATAAAAGCATAAAGATAATGATAAAGAGAATCAAAGCCTATATGTAATGAAGGTATTAGACACCGTGATAAAGATAACTTAGCTTATTGCTACACCATCGATAGCGATTAGTGGGGTGTCCCCTTGATCCTTTTGAGCCCCCACGTCACTCATTATTATATGGCCTTTGTTCGTAGTGGAAGCTAGGCGGTCGTTGGTCCATACATAACTAGTGATATTCTATGGTCCATTAGCCGACCTAGACCCATCAATTATTGTGGTATTTTCATAATCAATTGGTCCAGTGATAAATTGCTATAGAGTTTCATAATGTTGTCAAGGAAATTGAAGTTTGAATTCTCGTGACAACATGTACCAAGAAGATAGATTTCGAGGGTTTTTTTTTTTAAAGGTTGGTAAGTAACTCCTGGTTCGATTGGCTTCATCGCTCTACATCCAGGATGAGAATAAGTCGTGACCCGTTGCTGGGGGACACCCTCTCAATATCAGTTTTTTCATACATGTCGTCAGGAGGATTCGAGTTAGACTAACCACTTAAGGAGTCTAGCACCACATCTCACTAGACCAACTGAGTATCGGTGTTTTAAATAGGCCACGAAGTATTCAATTTGGACATATAAAGACAGTCTATATTGATTGTCGAGAATATCTTGTTGGAATTAATAAGTTTTCACATTAAAAGTTAGGGGCATTTCGAGCCTAGTATATATGGTCGGTGTGTAAGATTTATTTATAAATTTTATTATGGGTTTACATATTATAATACACAATAATATTATATGGTTAATTGTTAGTAAAGTGATTCTATTAAGTAAAGCTCTGGAGGCTTTAATTATGCAGTATAGGTTTAATGAGACTAGCTTTAACTAAAAAATATAGGTTTAATGAGTGGATATTTGATTTTTTTCCCAAAAAGCTAAGGAAATTCAAAGAAGATTTGACTAAAGAAGACGATATATTTGGGGCGCTCATTCGGATTGTAAACTTCACACTCAAAATTGTTTGATCGTTGCATTATGAAACGAGGTATGCAAATTTTGATTCCTTAATAACTCTAGCATGATTTTGATTCTTGATTTTATGATTCAGAAAATTTAATTATTCCAACACAGTGGACTACCCCTCCTATTGTAAATTGGTCTTAGAAAAAACTTCATCGAATTTATATATTGGTATTGAATCTAACATGCACATACGCTTGTATGCACACGATCCCGATTTACAGTACATCTATATCCGACTTTTAAGACCTAAAAAAAAATTTGTGTCATGAAGTAGACGTTGCAGCATATTCTTACAAAGTTGTTCAGTCTTTAAGTCGACCCTTCGTCTCTTTGCATGAATGTGAATCTCACTAGAAGATACTCCAATTTGAACCAAAATCGTGTCCAACTTCTCATCAACTGCAGACGTGTAACAACCTAGCTTACTCATTTGTCATCTATGTCATATTCTGACGGTTTAAATGTAGGCTAGGATCTCGTTGTATGTCTGTACACACGTAGACATTAGACTTGTGCTCAATTAGACCTCTACAAAAGCGAGCTCGGGTCGAGCCATACCTAAAAACTCTACCCGTAAGGTGCGGGCCGGGCCATAAAACGCTGCCCATGTCCACCATGTAACAAGCGGGCCGGCCCGACAGCCGGCCCGGATGGCCCGTATTTACTTGATTGTGCGTTTTTTTTCCGAAATTTATCGTTCAAAGCAAGTAATATAATGTATTTAACACAAACTTTCAATCCAATTATACTTGCATAGTGCACTATTAACAAGTTCAACAACAATCAACACACAAAAATGAATAAGTTCAATTTCCTAAAAATCAACAAGTAACATTACGCTCAAGTTAGCCGTGCAATCTTGTATTACAAAAAAGTATAACTCGTCAAAATACTCCAAACAAACTATATGAAAAATTAGAGTATGTGACACTCAAAACAATAAAAGTTATATACACATATAAAACACTTATATGTGTAAAACTATATGCGGGCCGGGCCGGATTGGCCCACGGACCATAATGTCTACCCGTACCCATCCCACCAAAATACGGGCCGGCCCGAATTTGTACATGTCTATGTCAATATACAGGTTCCACAAAATTTATACTAAAATTAATTATAATAGGAGAGTAGTTCATGAACTTATATACTAAAGTAAGAACTTAATTATTATGTTTATCTTTATAATTATGTTATATGTTTAAGTCAGATGATAAAATTTTAAACAGCTTGTATATATATGTTTCATTCTATATTTTGAAAATTGATTCATCTTTAAAAATCTAAAGTTCTGACTAATGAGTAATACATAGGATCTTTGAAGATTAAAAAAAACTAGTGTAATGTAATTTAATTGATTTTACTTTTAAAATAAATTTAAAAAATTAAAATTTTGAAACATATTTTTTTAATATATCTAGAATACTATTTATAATACTAACAAAGTCAGATATAGATGATATAAAGGATTTGTTCAAATTTATATAGAAAGATATTTGAAAAAAAAAATATATAGTTAGATATATAGGAAGATAATAAAATATTTGTTAAAATGTATATAAAAAGTATTTTAAAATATAGAGTTAGTTTATATAATTTTTTAATTATAAAATTCTAAAGTAAAAATGAGTATATAAATAATGCGTGTCAAAATAAATGAAATTTTAAAATCGATTTTAAGGGCTTCCACTAATGTTATTATGTGGCTAGAATGTTAGAAAAGTATTTGAACATATCTCTTTGTAAGTCGAATAGTTTATGAGTGTGACCACACAATAGTTGTAGCCTTTGCTTAGTCTTTTTGCACGGCGCACATGGTTTTGACTCTTGGCGTTAGCATATAATTATTTTTGTTGCGTCTTCATAGCTAACTCTGTTATATAGTAAGTTTATCTTATTCTCAAACAATATTTATAATATCTAGCAGTAAGATGTTGATCAAATAATTATTAAAAGTTGGATTTTACACTAATTACTAAGACGTTTGATTTGGATTTTTTTTCATATTAAATTAGTTATTGTTAGGCATTATTTTTTTTTTTTAAACAATTTGGTTTACTAGGCTTTTTTTAGTTTTGTGTTTAGTAAATGTACCCCTTGAAAGAAGAGTGTGTAGAGTTTGAAAATAAATACAAAAGTTTGGGGAATATTTACTTAATTGAAACATTAAAAAGACTAATTACTACTCTAATTTCTAAAAAAGGTCTAGTTATTAAATTGCCCTTATTTTTTTTTGTAATAAAATTTTCTTTTCAAGCCATGTTTACTAATTCGTGTCCTAAGTACATAAGTTAAAACACTTTTTAAAAAATACTTAACAATGCCTTGGAATTTTGACGATATGAAATAAAGTTGTTCATACACGTTAGTTGTCCTCGTGTTAAAATGATGGTACAAGTCGCATCATGCTTGATTATTAACCTTGGATATCGTTGCCAATATACCCTCGTCTCAGTCAAACGCCGTTCATAACTTTCGGAAGATCTAGGTTCAAACAACGCATGTAATGTGAAGTGAATACCGCTTGTGTTTCTTTGGAGTGTGTTACTGAACATGATCGTTGTTGTATTTTGCACTTGATATGAAATGTGGAATTAAAGCATATGCTTCACATATGGGAACACTATATGTAGAGCTTTGATAAGACCAAGCTCTCTATCGGTACAATTATCCCCGGGATTCGGTGGCTGCACATATTTCGGAGCTTCCCTAATGTCCACTCGTAGTAATCCGTATTTTCACTCATCATCAAAACATATGTAGTTGTGAACGTCAACTTAGTACTAGTGATTCCGGCAATCTCTAGCAACATCTTATACCTAAGTAATACAAACTATTATTTAGATACACTCGAAAAAAGAGGAAAAATAAATAAGTAATGGAGATTGGATTGAGAAAAATATTGCTTACTCATTGATCATGTATGTCGTGCTCATAATGACGACGTAAGGAAATAAGTTGAGCAAATGTCTAGAATCCGAATGCATGAAGAAAATATCCGAAACTTCATCCAAGTTGGGACATCGCCTCATGTATAGATAGTAATCACGTTGATCTAGATTGTAGAGGGCTTGTTAGAGAGAACCTATTTCTTGGGATTGGTGCATCCAAATCTTCAAACTGACATTGTATATTTATCTTTTCGTAGTGACATTGTGCGGGTCATCTAGTTGTAATGAATTAAAAATATTTTTGGGCTTCAGGCCAGTCCCAAGTTTACACCCGCCCTTCGATATTGTACAGGCGTCAAACGACCAACATATGAATGCCCCTTCAAGATCTTTGGAGGTGTGTGGTCGTGCCCTCAACAAATCGGTGTCAACGTCCATTTCTCTTTTCACTTTGCGCTCCTTCAAGTTCAAATGGTCATCTATCCTTCTTTGAATTTTGAACTTTTTTTAGACGATACCTCCGTATCAAGATTGACATCTTTGTTCCTCATGGAGTGACCAAAACATTCGCATGTCAAGCGAGACATAATGAACTCTTGCTTGTTCATCCATAAATGTCGTGTGATTAACACCATATTCTTCGTTGCTCTCATGGAACGAGCACAATCAACCAAGCCTCTCTTTCGTAAAAATACTCACGAAGTTGAAAATACATCGGAGTAGTTTGCGTGAATAACCCGGAAGTGCCTATTTTCAAAATTAATTTGGATTATTATTGTCGCCACAAAATATTAGCAATATAAATAATTATAATCGAAATACAATTTTTTTTTTTCAAATTGTTAACCGGTGTGAGCAAGAAATTCATCGGAATCGTTATATTTTGTATCGTCGAATGAGATCGTGTTTTCATATTCGTATGACGACATTCTTGAGCTCATTTTTTGGAAATTTTGATAAAGAGGAATGACCATTTACGATGTCTATAGTGGTATATGTGTAACACCCCGAATCCGGGGGACTTGATATGCCACATTGGGCTAGGATCTCACAATGGATCCTGACCCTAGCTTGACAACAAGTTCACTGGATCTTACAACAAGGCACAAATGGATTAAAACCGAAATACATAAAACTGTATAAGATACATCAAAAGGTTTTACAACATCAAGTCGAGTACAAAAACAACATCCACAACATCAGATACAAAAATCTCCCATATCCCACGCAACCCAAATGTACAGAAGTCCTCGACTGGTCACCCCATCTGGCTAACTCTACAGTCTTCCTAACCTGTAGATCATCTATAACACCGTATACACCGTTAGCTACAGCAATGAATAAGAATGAAGGTAATAGCACAAACACATATCCACACATCACACATGCAATGCCACATACACATTCATTTATTATCTTCAGCTACATTATTCCATTACTAATTCAACTTATTTTGTGACACGAGGAGCCTAAAGAACCTCGTCCCTTCCCCCGTTAGCACAGGGGTTTTGCATGGGGTGATCCTCACTCGTCCCCCCCCCC
>BSUD01000002.1:9376975-9402480 GCA_033239045.1 Fagopyrum esculentum | reverse complement strand
GTCCCCCCCCCCCCCCCCCCCCCCCCCTTGTGTTACTGGCTTCCGGGCACCCCCCCTATCCTAGAGCGGAGGCATATGTGGTCACGACCCGTTATAATACACTTGGGCCATTTAATGTAATAAATGGTCATCCTAGTCCGGTTCAGGTTATAAATGCACAACCATATGAACACACACAACCATTACAATCACACGAATCCACGACTGAACGCTAAGTAAGTCCTATGGACTTACCGTAATACTCGTAACCTGTACCACATCACAACTTCCCCTTGGGGAAGTAATCAACGCCTGTAATAGCAAGGCATACATCATCATATACTGCAACGGTTAGGAGACTCGTCTTCATAACCACAACCAACCTATGACCTCAATCTAAACCTCAAGATCATAACATGCTCACAAATGCCTAAGGCATATCCTCAACATAAACATAAGTGCCTAAGGCACATATCCATCATACAACTCAACATGCTCAACCTATCCATACTAGCTTAGCCATCAACTAAAGCCAAGGCCAAAGGAAAGGGAAGAAGGAATCATACCAACTAGGTATGCCCTGGACGCACCAGCGGAAACAAGAGACGCAGGGGTTGAACCAGTGAGGCGCAGGGGCGGCTGGATCAAGGCGCAGGTGCGGCTCACACACCAGGCGCATGTGCGGCTCAAGGCAGGCGTAGGGGCGGTTATTTGTGCAGAAGGTTGGTCTCGACTGCTCTTCGATCCTTCTCTCGACTCTCTTCATTTCTTCATCGCACAACAACATACCACATACATATACACACATGTATGAACATCAAAACGTCCAGGAAAGGATCCAACACAAGTCTAAACTTGTGAATCCTAAGATAAAGAGAAAGATAAGAAGCAAAGAAGAGAGGATGAAGAAGAAGAGGAAAGACTCACCACAAACCTAAGCAGAAGATAAGATCACAACAACCTCACCTCAACTGGCTATCAACAGCACAACAACAACATTAGCATCAAGCTCATCCACAAGAATCCAATCAGCACAAGCCTAAATCAAGATCCACTCTTGATTCCAACAAGAACAAGATCAAAAGGAGAAGGAGAGAAGAAGATGAACGTGAGGAGGAAGAAAGAAGTTGGAGAGATGAAGAAACCCTTCATCTGAAGCAATAGGAGGCTTATATAGAAAGCTAGTCAAAAGCAAGGTCAAGAGGTCAACAAAGGTGGCTGCAGCCGCACAAACCCGTAGGGGCGGACCAGGCAAGGCGCAAGGGCAGCTCATAGAGCCCGCAGGGGCGGCTCACAGAGCCCGCAGGGGCGGCTTAGCCCTGGCTCAACACAACTCAGCTCCTAAAAACTAAGGCTCTTACAATATATTTACCCGGAAATTCTAGCGTCTGAATCCAACGTTCAAAAATCAACGGCCAATGTTCGAATTCGCATCGGTCTTATTACAATTATCACGCACAATCGCAGTGCGCGTCAGAAACCATCCTAACATGCAGTCTCATTGCGCATCGATATAACATTAGTAAATCTCGCACCGTGGATTTAACAATCTTGTCATCTAATAGAGAACCCTTACGATGTTTAGAACATCCTCAACAACAGCATTGAATATTAAGTCATTTGTACCATAAGGATAGGATCACGATAATTGATAAAAGCAAAAGTCAGTTTCGTTTTTTGGTAGCCAAATTCGGAACCGGTTTCTATAATAACCAAAAAATTTATTTTCGAGTTAAAACGGACTTCAACCTGTTTGAACTTTTCTGGCATCTTATCATTGTATGTGATACCGAGTTTCATAATTCTTCAATCTTTGTATCATTTTATGTGTGAATATATGTAAAGTCACATTCTATTTTATCTTTATTTATGGTTGTGTAGAATTGTCATGATTATCGATAAGTTCTAGTTTAGATATTTTTATTGTTTTATTTGATTTTATTTCATCGATAAACCGGATCTGTAAATCCCGTAAACTCACGAAAATAAAACTCGTTTTCATCTCACCTTTTAACCTAACTTTACCCTCTCTTACCTCACTTCTCTATTCCCATAACCCTCATCCAACCTTACTCCCTTACCTTCTTCTCACGTTGCCTAACTGTCCTCACGCCGGCCTTCTCTCGCTACCTCAGACCAGTCCTCGCGCCGGCCTTCTCACGCTGCCTCAGACCAGTCCTCACGCCGGCCTTCTCACGCTGCCTCAGACCAGTCCTCACGCCGGCCTTCTCACGCTGCCTCAGACCAGTCCTCACATTGGCCTTCTCAATCCGCCTCACACTCATCCTCTTGTCGGCCTCTCTCACGCACTCCCCTAAACTCCTCTCGCACCAGACCTCGCACCGGGGGTTTGATCTCGGGTTCTTGTTGACATAATCGTCAAGAGCACCGTCAGCAGTCTAACAACGGTTGCCAAGAAACTGTTACGCTCGGCCACCGTCCTTGGTGTTGCACATAGAGATTCGCCGCCAGGACTTCCATCGCGGGATTCTTTACCGCATAGTCTCGTCACCACTGAATCCGACCTCCGTTCACCACCGTCCGACCACCAGCGGTTTCTTTCCATCAGAATTGTGAGAATCTTGTACAATAACCCTAACTCATAAATTTAGGGGGGTCTGAATTGTGCGGTTTTTGTTGAAGTAAACCTTAATGTGTGGAGTTGGGGATTTCTATGTTGATCGAGGTGTATGTGTATTTTTGTGGGATTAGTGGTTTATAAATGTTGTTAATGTAATAAAAGTTGGCTTTGTGGAGTTATATTTTATTAGGGTTGATTATACTATAGTTGTGTGAGTTCCGTGAAAGTAGCTGCTAGTTTTTGGGAAGTTTGTGATGATGGTGGAATTTGACCTATCATAGGTGATTTGTATATTGCGGAAATGTTGGGTTGTTTACGGATTTAGTCGTTATGTATGATTATATGCCAAGAATTGTTGATAAATATGATGAGCTTGTTAGACTTATATATATTAGGTAAGGATAGCGTTTATGATAGAAGCGAATGCTTGTAGTTTGTGACACATTGTGGGATAGAACTTTGATCGGTTAATTGAACTTGTGATGCTCTAGGATAGAATGCAAGCTCCGTTGTAGATGAAAGGATTGAATTTAGAATTTTGTGTTCTTGAAGATGGTTTTGAGATTCGTGTGACCTTATGGATTAATAGTATAGGATTAGACATGACATTGCACGTGATTAGGTACTCTCATAATGTTTGGGATTTAGGAGTAACGTGTAAGCTGGACCTTAGTTAGTTTAAGTTAGGAGTTTAAAAGTCGTGCATCTTTCAAACTTAATATATCCTCTCGTCTTAAAAGTTGGACATCTTGTATTGGGATTCTAGTAGAAGTCGTGAGACTTTATAGATCCTTTAGAGTTTCCAGATCCCAAGAGTAAAATAGTTTTTGCTCAGAAAAGAGTCAATTTAGTACGTTTTCTCAGATATTCGTTGTTAGCCTAGAAGCTGGAACTTCTAGATATCGGATAAGTGATATTGATTCATGTTCCTATTATGATCATGCAATAGAGATCATACTCGGACGAATCGAATGATATTGTTGACGAGACTTGACCTGATACAAGTAAGTCCTTTGTGTTTACTTAGCTACGATCTTATATTGGTTGAATGATATGAGTGGTGTTTGATTGATGTGTTTATAGTATGATAATTGGATTAGTATAACCGACTTGTAATTGGCCCAAGTGTAACGGACGATGGCATCATCTGCTCAGCTCTTGAGGGAGACTGGGAGGTTCTCCCCAACTAGGCTAGACATAGTATACGGGAGGGTACTGAACCACTCCACATGGTATACAAGGAGGTGCGCCGAATCACTCATGTTGGATAAAGGGACGGAGGCGAGAGTTTTTAGACTTCTCGTGCCACAAGTATAATTAAAATTATCAGTGTATGACGTTAATGAAGATAATAAACGGATTATGTGATAACATGTTGTGTGTTTTCGTTTCCGCATTGTGTGTTTGTGCTTATGTGTTCTTCTAATATGTAGATTGTTAGCTAACGGTTTATCTATGTTGTTAGATGTCTTGTAGGTATAGTAAGTTGTAGAGAGATCCGGAGCGGATGATAAGCCGGATCCACATACTCATTTAGATAGGGACGGGAGAGTCTTCCGTATCTGCATGCACGTTATTATGATAATTTTGTCTTGTAAGGTTGTCATATGTTATATATCCATGCAAATATACTTTATAGTTTTAAAAATGTTTTACTCACGTTTGAGTCTTGGTGTAAGATCTAGTAACACTGTTGTCAAACTATGGTCGGGACCCGTTATGAGGTCATGATAACATGTATGATAGTCTATATTTTGGGATTGGTTTAGACGTTTTATCTTCATAAATCTACATGTATGGATGTATATTCTTGATCATTATGTTGTTTTGTTTACCTTTGCTAGAATCGAGGTCTACACCTAGTTTTGTTGTGATTGTAGGAAAAACAACATGTTTTGGAGCAATATGGAGCTAAATGATCTAAGGAGTCATTGGAGCTACATTATGGAGCATTGAGGAGCTACAAGAAATGCTTAGGAACCATGAAAATTGGACAGAAGATTGATTTTGGACCATATTAGAGAGATTTACACGTAGCTGAGACACACCTCGGATGGCTACAGTGTCACCTCGGTCGATGTGATCTTTTCACCGGACTGGACCAAGGCGAACGGCCCATGTTAGCATGAAATATTGTGATATTTTAGGCACGTTTTATAATCGTATTTGATTCATATTGATAGTCTTTGATGGAACTTTATGCATACATGAGCTAGTATTACCTATATTGTCGATATGGATGTCTACACGAGTTCTATGTTGATTATAGGTAATTTGGAGCTATTTCCGAACGAAATCGAGCGAAGGAGAGTTGAGTTGGTGTACTTCCAGATTTAGGACACCTTTTGGAAGCAATTTGAAGTATTAGATTGAGGAATGCACGAAGGAAGGCAAAAATCACGGTTTGACCCTAGATTACGGCCGTGGATTGTGATGCAGAATTCGATGTTCATTCCAGGGGATATTACGGCCGTGGAACACAACCGTATTCCTCTTCACGCCCTAAATTACGGTCGTGGAATCTTCCACGACCGTGATCTTGGCGAATTCTTTCGCCACGTTTCGAAGCCATGATCTCTTGAAGATCGGGCCGGGCCGACATTTTGCCCTGCATTATAAAAAGGACGGATGAGGCAAGATTCCATGATCTCGCTATCACCTCGCCTTACCCCGCTACCTAGCTTACGACGTTTCAAACCCTAAGTGGAGCGGCAAGAACACAAGTTTAGCAACACACAAGTCTTCATTCTTGGAGGCGATTCTTGGGAGATCTCATTGAAGATCAAAGTTCGTGATTAGAGAATTGCTGTTGGCGATCTTCGCGTTGAGGAAGATCGAAGTTCTTGGAGGATTTTGCAAGAAATCTCCTCTTCTTGCTTAGGTTTGATTTAGGATCGGATTGACATCCCGTTTCCTTT
This sequence comes from Fagopyrum esculentum, assembly GCA_033239045.1. Lineage (NCBI taxonomy): Eukaryota > Viridiplantae > Streptophyta > Magnoliopsida > Caryophyllales > Polygonaceae > Fagopyrum > Fagopyrum esculentum. The sequence goes on along the minus strand of BSUD01000002.1, from coordinate 9,397,002 downwards.
CTTTCCTAAGATTGTGACTGATTGTTTGATTTGAATCTCTTGACAAACACTTGTTTTCGATTGTGATTTTGAGATTCGTTTGAAAGATTATTGAAAGTTCTTGAAAGTTTCCATCTTCTATCTTATAAATCTTGAATTGATATCAAATGGCTGTTATTGGCTAAAAACCCTTAACAATTCTAAGGTGAAGGGTTGATAGTTGTGGCATAGATGATGATAGATCGATCGCGAACAGATTAGACCCTGAGAGTTAGAGAAGTGTCGCCGACAACCCCAAATTACGGGCTGTTCTTGAGTTCCACGGCCGTGGAACCTCAAGATCCAACCGTAATTTCCATGAGTTTACGAGCCTGCTTTTACCTTAATCCAAAGTTAAAGATTTACTTCAACTTAGTTTAGACTTGTCTTTTCTAGGTGGTAGTGAAGCCTCAACAACCTCTACCCCGATTGTGAGCCTCAATAACCTCAATCGGATAAGTCAGTCTTGACCTTTAGATTATAGGTTTGGGTATTTGATACTAATCCTTGCTTTTAGAACCTCTTTATATTGAGCCTCAACAACCTGTATAAGGAGTATCTTTTAGGTGAGTTACATAAGGTTTTTGGAACCTCAACCGTACGATTACCTTACATTAGTATACCTTTGCATATCTCTACTCTGTCTTTATATCATTTAGTATATCTTGAATCTGTTGCCACAACTGAATACCCGGATCTTTAGGATTGTTATTTTCCCAATATTTGCAAAACTCTCATATTTATTGCTTGATAACCTGAAATCGAATTTGTTCCCACCCAAATCCCTGTGTTCGATACTCTGGAATTCTTGCTTAGCTACCTCGATCCGTACACTGCGGGTTCGCTGCTTGATTCTAGTTTTATAAATTTAAAGCTTATTTGGGTGTTCTCGGTGGCGAACAAAGCGGCGATGGAGACGGTGGAGCCAATTTCTCCAAGGGGAGAATAGAAGGAGTCAATTTCTCCAAAGGCAGACTAGAGGGAGTCAAATTCTTCAACGGACGGTGACAGCCCCAAGACTTTGACCTTCGCTTACGACCGCTTATCTTGCTTGGAGCATTTTCGCCTAGGGTTGATTGAAGATCGCCGAAGGGTTAGCCTCTTTCTTAGGTTTTGATATTGAAGACGGATTGACATCCCGTTCTTCATACTTGCCTAGCATCATTGTGAGGTTTTGTATTCTATTCCGAATTCATTGAATATTCCGATTTGTGTTTGGATTTGAGATTGAGTTTTTGATTATATTTGAGTTTTCGAGGGTTTTCATCTTTTATTCTCTTTGATTTGAATATTGATATCATGACAATGGTTATTGGCTAAAACCCTTTAGCAATTCTAAGGTGAAGGGTTGATAGTTGTGGCTTAGATAATGATAGATCGATCGTAATTTGATTGGACCCTGAGAGTTAGAGAAATATCGTCGACACCCTAAATCACGGCCTGTTCTTAGGTTTCCACGGCCGTGATTCTCAAGAACTACCCGTGATTTACTTCAGTTTACGAACCTTGCTTTTACTTTAATCCAAAGTTAAAGATTTGCTTTAACTTAGTTTAGACTTGTCTTTTCTAGGTGGTAGTGAAGCCTCAACAACCTCTACCTCGATTGTGAGCCTCAACAACCTCAATCGGATAAGTTAGTCTTGATCTTTAGATTACAAGTTTGGGTATTTGACACTAATTCTCACCTTTAGAATCTTTCTATATTGAGCCTCAACAACCTGTATAGGGAGTATCTTTTAGGTGAGTTACATAAGGTTTTTGGAACCTCAACCGTACGATTACCTTACATTAGTATACCTTTGCATATCTCTACTCTGTCTTTACATCATTAGTATATCTTGAATCTATTGCCGCAACTGAATACCCGGATCTTTAGGATTGTTGTTTTCCCAATATTTGCAAAACTCTCATATTTACTGCTTGATAACCTGAAATCGAATTTGTTCCCACCCAAATCCCTGTGTTCGATACTCTGGAATTCTTGCTTAGCTACCTCGATCCGTACACTGCGGGTTCGCTGCTTGATTCTAGTTTTATAAATTTAAAGCTTATTTGCACACACCTCTAGGGGCGAACAAGTTTTTGTAATTCTTGATTGGGATGTACTAAATGTTTGTAATAACTCTACTCTATATGTTGCTTCTATTCCGAGACTATTATTGCATGTTCATCATATGTTACACGTTTCATTCTTGCATCGCATGAAAAAGAACTTTAAAAACCCATAAAAACTGAAAATTTTTGAAAAATTTGATGTTTCTAATGAATTGAGATGAATTCCATGATAAACACTACTTGTGAATTAAGTTGATAACGATTGCATGCTTGAAAGGATAGTAATTCGAAAAGAAATTGAATGAATAGATTTTACCTCTTTTGCAAGTTTTATAATGTGAAAATGTTACCTAAATCATGTAAGAAATCGAAGTTGAAATCACATTATAAGTTCTTATGCTTCTTTTTGAAATGATTAAGGCAATTCGATACTTTCTTTCTTCTTTCCTTTGATCATCTAACTCCTCATTGAAATACTAGCCTCCCTTACCCATCCGGGAACTTGGAAAGTGAATGAGAAAAAGGCATGTATGATGTGGGAGGGCCATGAGAGCATATATTTGCAATCAATTGAATAGAAAGAAATTATAGGTTTGGGGAAGTCAATCATGACGATGAGTAACTCGGCACCATTCACATAGCCGGGTGTTTGTGTCTTGCCAAAGTCGGATTGAGCGATATTCCTAGCGGATTATGGTATGTGCGCTAAGGGTTTGAGGCATCTCGCAAAAATGAGAAACGCCAATCTCCTAGGCTTCGGTTTTTGTGCACCTCTATCCATAACTCCAAAAGTAAAGTCGAAAAATGAAAAGTAAGAGCGAAGCTCTAAGTGAAGAGTTGCGGAAACCGCCAAAGAAGAAGAAGGTAGTAGTCCATTTTCCCGGATTTATGCACCACTCTCCCTTAAAGTTTCCCTTCCCTTCCATACTCTAGACCTTTTCCTTTGGAAAGTCCTTAAGATCAAAAGAATGTTATATGGCTTGGTGATCTAAATTGAAGTTCTTATGATTGATTTTGATAATGTTTGAAGGTTATGATGCTTGCTTGGAAGTTAAATTGTTTCATGAGCCTTCTTTACCTCTTACTCTCTAATTAAGTGCGTGAAAGTTTGAAAACGAATGAAGCAAGGTTTGAGAATGATCTATTCTTTAAAAGTCACTTTCATCCAAAAGAAGGTACACATATTTCATCCTAACTCTTGTTTAAAGCTTTTTGAAAGACCTTGCTTAGGGACAAGCAAGTGTTAAGTATGGGGTTATTTGTTAGCATGAAATATTGTGATATTTTAGGCACGTTTTATAATCGTATTTGATTCATATTGATAGTCTTTGATGGAACTTTATGCATATATGAGCTAGTATTACCTATATTGTCGATATGGATGTCTACACGAGTTCTATGTTGATTATAGGTAATTTGGAGCTATTTCCGAACGAAATCGAGCGAAGGAGAGTTGAGTTGGTGTACTTCCAGATTTAGGACACCTTTTGGAAGCAATTTGAAGTATTAGATTGAGGAATGCACGAAGGAAGGCAAAAATCACGGTTTGACCCTAGATTACGGCCGTGGATTGTGATGCAGAATTCGATGTTCATTCCAGGGGATATTACGGCCGTGGAACACAACCGTATTCCTCTTCACGCCCTAAATTACGGTCGTGGAATCTTCCACGACCGTGATCTTGGCGAATTCTTTCGCCACGTTTCGAAGCCATGATCTCTTGAAGATCGGGCCGGGCCGACATTTTGCCCTGCATTATAAAAAGGACGGATGAGGCAAGATTCCATGATCTCGCTATCACCTCGCCTTACCCCGCTACCTAGCTTACGACGTTTCAAACCCTAAGTGGAGCGGCAAGAACACAAGTTTAGCAACACACAAGTCTTCATTCTTGGAGGCGATTCTTGGGAGATCTCATTGAAGATCAAAGTTCGTGATTAGAGAATTGCTGTTGGCGATCTTCGCGTTGAGGAAGATCGAAGTTCTTGGAGGATTTTGCAAGAAATCTCCTCTTCTTGCTTAGGTTTGATTTAGGATCGGATTGACATCCCGTTTCCTTTCTTTCCTAAGATTGTGACTGATTGTTTGATTTGAATCTCTTGACAAACACTTGTTTTCGATTGTGATTTTGAGATTCGTTTGAAAGATTATTGAAAGTTCTTGAAAGTTTCCATCTTCTATCTTATAAATCTTGAATTGATATCAAATGGCTGTTATTGGCTAAAAACCCTTAACAATTCTAAGGTGAAGGGTTGATAGTTGTGGCATAGATGATGATAGATCGATCGCGAACAGATTAGACCCTGAGAGTTAGAGAAGTGTCGCCGACAACCCCAAATTACGGGCTGTTCTTGAGTTCCACGGCCGTGGAACCTCAAGATCTAACCGTAATTTCCATGAGTTTACGAGCCTGCTTTTACCTTAATCCAAAGTTAAAGATTTGCTTCAACTTAGTTTAGACTTGTCTTTTCTAGGTGGTAGTGAAGCCTCAACAACCTCTACCCCGACTGTGAGCCTCAATAACCTCAATCGGATAAGTTAGTCTTGACCTTTAGATTATAGGTTTGGGTATTTGATACTAATCCTTGCTTTTAGAACCTCTTTATATTGAGCCTCAACAACCTGTATAAGGAGTATCTTTTAGGTGAGTTACATAAGGTTTTTGGAACCTTAACCGTACGATTACCTTACATTAGTGTACCTTTGCATATCTCTACTCTGTCTTTATATCATTTAGTATATCTTGAATCTGTTGCCACAACTGAATACCCGGATCTTTAGGATTGTTATTTTCCCAATATTTGCAAAACTCTCATATTTATTGCTTGATAACCTGAAATCGAATTTGTTCCCACCCAAATCCCTGTGTTCGATACTCTGGAATTCTTGCTTAGCTACCTCGATCCGTACACTGCGGGTTCGCTGCTTGATTCTAGTTTTATAAATTTAAAGCTTATTTGCACACACCTCTAGGGGCGAACAAGTTTTTGGCGCCGTTGCCGGGGATTTGGTTTCGGCCGAATTCGGTAACCGGTTGTCAAGCTTGGGAGCTTGCTCTCGCTATTTGATTCTTCTTGAGTGCATGCGCAGGTCTAGGAACACCGAAGATCTCTTACCTCTTGATCAAGAGCTAGAGAAAACCTTAAGACAAAAACGCAAAGAGAAGAGGATGGCTCAAGAAAACGAAAACGATCTTCAAACTAAGCTAGCGGAGAAGGAAGCTCAACTCCGATGGAATGAGAATCTCCTCCAGGATGAAATGGATCGTCATCAAACTCAAGTTAACGGTCTACAAGACATGATCGTTCAAATGAAGATAAAGATGAGCGATCTTGAAGATAAGGTGGGAAAGAAGTCCTCGAGAAGAAGGACAAGGTCTAGAAGAAGAGGTAACTCATCCGCCGATGATAGTGATTCTTCCATGCCCGCGCTAGAAGAGATTGATCCCACGATCAATATAAATCCTTTCAACACACAAGGAGCTGCTAACCGCCGCATTCCGCCTAGGAATGTGAGAGTCGAACGTGTAGATAATGAGCCAAGAACTCTTGGCCAGCGGATGGATCCAACACAACAACCACGCCGCTTAGGTGTGAACTTTGATGCTGAAGATGTACAAGGGTTTAGCTTCAACCCTCAAGTTATCACCCTTGTTCGCCAAAATCAGTTTGGCGGTACAAGCGCTGAATCTCCACACCAACACTTGCAAAACTTTGAGTGCATGATGGAGACAATGAGACCAAAGAACGCTACTACCAACAGCTATAAGCTCAAACCTTTCTTTTTCTCTTTGAAAGGGAAAGCGCTATCTTGGTACCAAGCTCTTCCTAGTGGAAAGCTAGAGACGTGGGAAGACCTCTCCGCAGAGTTTCTCACTAAGTTCTTTCCGCCCTCCAAAACGGCGGAACTTAGAGGTAAGATTAATGCTTTTTCCATGAGACCTAACGAAAGTTTGTTTCAATCTTGGGAAAGGTTTCAGGATTTGCTCTTGGATTGCCCTCATCATGGCATATCCAAGCTTGCCTTGCTGGAAATTTACTACAAGGGGCTGGATGCGGGAACGCAATTCAACCTTCAATCCCTCTCATGTGGAACATTCATGGACATGAGAGAAGATGACGCTTGGGACTTTATTGAGAAGCAAGCAAGAGTCATAGAGAAGTATTCCCACCGGAAGGTGGAGGGAAATCGTGTGGAGCAAGGAGCGAAGCTCACACATGAAGCTCAAAATCAGATTTTCTCCCTCAACAATGAGATCAAAGAGTTGAAGGAAGCTATCAAGACCAACTTCCCAAAGCAGCAAGAGAAGGATGTTGGCTATTTGGGCAATAACAATGGCGGTGACAACACCAACCGCAACAACAATAACCGGAACAATAACCGGAACAACAATTGGAATGGAAACAACAACAACCGGAACAACAACAATTGGAACAACAATCGTGGTTCGAACAACAACAATTGGCGCTCCAATCAACAAAATTCCGGTAACTCCTATCCTTCCAATTCCAATTCACTAACTCCACCCTCTTCTTCCTCTACTCCTTTGAAAAGCCAGGGGCAATCATCAAATGGAGGAAACAACACGGGAAAGGAAAAGCCGGATCCCATGTTGGAAACGATCTTGGGAAAGCTTCAAGGGTTGGAGAACCGCATCATCAAGGTTGATGATCAAATTTCTAAGGTTGACAAAGCTCAAAAGGTTTTGGAGAATCAAATGTTCAACCATGCGGAGGAAGTTCCTAGGAATCAAGGGAAACTTCCGGGAAAGACGGAGGACAACCCTAAGGGAAGGGTAATGGCGATTACGACCAGGAGCGGAGTGACTACCACCGATCCGCAGCCTACGTTTATTGAAGTCCCCGTGGAGAAAAGCAAAGAAAAGGGGAAGGAGAAGGAGGACGTCTATGTTCCACCTCCAGCTTTCAAACCTCCCCTACCATTCCCTCAATCTAGAGCGCGAGCGCGCCTAGACAAGCAATTCGGTAAGTTCATAGAACTCATGAGCAAACTGCATATTAATATACCTTTCATTGATGCTATTGTAGGTATGCCGGCTTATGGCAAGTTCTTGAAGGAGCTCCTCTCTAACAAGAGGAAGCTAGAAGATTTTGGAGAAGTCAAGATGAGTTCGGATTCTTCGGACCTCATCAAGACTATGAAGGAGAAAATGCCCCCAAAGCTGAAGGATCCGGGGTCATTTTGCATTCCCATAGGAGTGGGAGAGGTCACATATGACGCTTTATGTGACTTAGGAGCAAGTGTGAGCATCATACCACTTGCATTGTGCAGGAAGATCGGTTTGGGCGACCCTAAACCGGTAAAGATGACGTTATACATGGCGGATCGATCCATCACTCGTCCCGTCGGCATTGTAGAGGACGTCCCTGTCAAGCTAGGCAAGTTCTTTGTCCCCATTGATTTTGTTGTGCTTGACATTCCTGCAGATAGTCCGGTCCCGATCATACTCGGAAGACCGTTTCTTGCAACTTCCGGCTGCATGGTCGATTGCAAGAATGGGAGACTCGCTTTTGACATTGGGGAGGAGAAAGTGGAGTTCGTTCTTTCCACTCTAGTGAAGGAGCCGATCTTCGATGAGGATATTTACAATATCCAAGACGAAGAAGGTCTATCTAGGGAGGAGGTAAGTGCGATTCTCTTTAACGATCCTTTGCAAAAGGTTATCACTATGAGTCTAACCCATGAAGGAGAAGAAGGAGAGTGCAAAGAGGAAATTGAAGCCTTGGAAGCACAAGAAGAGATGCATGAAGTGGAGTTTGAGAAACTCCACGATGAGGCTGAGAATACAAGATTCCACGGCCATACCCTTTATTCCACGGCCGTGGATTCCACAACCAAATTCGACCTCCATTCCAGAGGATATTACGGCCGTGGAAAGACAGGGGAGAACGTGAATTTGACCGTGGAAAACAGTGACCAGCACGCTTCTTCAACTTCTCCTAATTCTTCTCCAAACCATTCAACATCCTTAGAAACTTCTAAGGAAACATCGGAAGCTCCTCAAGGATCATTGGAAGCTCCGAAAGCGATGGAACTCAAACCACTTCCTACTCATCTAAGGTACGCTTTTCTTGGATCTAATTCTACCTTCCCGGTTATCGTTAGTTCCGAATTAAGCATAGATGAACATGAACAGCTCATGATTGTCCTTAGGAAACATAGAAAAGCCATAGGCTATACTATTGAGGACTTAGTAGGAATTAAACCCTCCCTATGCATGCATAAAATACTAATGGAGGAGGACTTTAGAACTTCAAGACAACCTCAAAGGCGGTTGAATCCGACCATGAAGGAGGTTGTCAAGAAGGAAATTCTTAAACTTCTTGATGCAGGTATCATCTATCCTATCTCCGATAGCAAGTGGGTGAGCCCAGTTCAAGTAGTTCCGAAGAAGGGAGGAATGACGGTCATCACCAATAAGAACAACGAACTCATTCCTACCCGAACCGTGACTGGATGGCGAATGTGCATAGACTACCGCAAGCTCAACAACGCCAAATTGATGTACCATTTGGCCTTGAAGATAGCTCACCGTGTTCTTTCGGAGTGTCTCTTCCCTAGGACGGAGACGCCCCAAAAGATCAAGACGGATGAGCTATTCCTCCTCTATGCTATGCTTCACGGATGCCGAGCCGATTGTGCTACCCTTTTAGCGGCGACTATGAGTAAGTTGAAGAACAAGTCGAGAGGGAACATTGGGTATGGTGGGATAGTGACCCACATAGCTAGGACTTTTGGAGTGGATTTCTCAGCTTGCACGCGTATACCGGCAGTTCCATTAGGGCTACACGCTTTCATGGTTAGGGGACTCATCTTCCCCACACATAGAGGTCCGCCTTACGCGGGCATGCCCTGGGAGAGTAGGACCGGCAGGGGTATTGAGTGGCTGCCGGAGTATTCCATTGTGGCAGGACGCCACAACTGGAAGGAGACGTTCGCTGCGATGCATGCGAACAGGCTTGTAGCTCCCCCTTACGTCCCACCGCCGGTTGTAGATGAGGAGGATATGGGAGAGCCGTATGAGAGTGGTGCAGGAGCAGAGCAGGAGTTCGGCTCGTTTCCGGATCAGCCGGATCAGCAGGATGTACCTAGACGCTCTCCGCGTCCGACTGGAGCTTCAGGCTCGTCATCTCGCCGCGCTAGCGTGAGCGAGAGACCCACGTGGATGACTACACCTCCCACCTGGTACGAGACACCTCCTCCTTGGTCCACTACACACGCAGCAGCACCACCACCACCAGCAGCAGCACCAGCAGACGCTCCCGGATGGTATGATCGCGCTCCGGGATGGTATGAGAGGATGCCGGAGTGGGCTACCGGACTTTCAGAGAGAGTCGGAGCATTAGAGATCCGGGCGGACGCTAGAGACAGACATTTGGACGACCTCGACCACATGATGAGGGACGTCTACCGCCAGCAGTTTGGGCGGTACTATGACCCGAGTTTCTCTCCATTCCCACCTCCACCGGCACCGCAGTGATAGATGACCGGACTGCTCGTTTTAGACATCCCCGCCGCCATTTGTGAGTTTTCTTTTTTCTTTTCTTTCTTTTGTTCTTTCTTGTGAACATTAGGGACAATGTTCGTCCTAAGTATGGGGTGGGATGTACTAAATGTTTGTAATAACTCTACTCTATATGTTGCTTCTATTCCGAGACTATTATTGCATGTTCATCATATGTCACACGTTTCATTCTTGCATTGCATGAAAAAGAACTTTAAAAACCCATAAAAATTGAAAATTTTTGAAAAATTTGATGCTTCTAATGAATTGAGATGAATTCTATGATAAACACTACTTGTGAATTAAGTTGATAACAATTGCATGCTTGAAAGGATAGTAATTCGAAAAGAAATTGAATGAATAGATTTTACCTCTTTTGCAAGTTTTATAATGTGAAAATGTTACCTAAATCATGTAAGAAATTGAAGTTGAAATCACATTATAAGCTCTTATGCTTCTTTTTGAAATGATTAAGGCAATTCGATACTTTCTTTCTTCTCTCCTTTGATCATCTAGCTCCTCATTGAAATATTAGCCTCCCTTACCCATCCGGGAACTTGGAAAGTGAATGAGAAAAAGGCATGTATGATGTGGGAGGGCCATGAGAGCATATGTTTGCAATCAATCAAATAGAAAGAAATTATAGGTTTGGGGAAGTCAATCATGACGATGAGTAACTCGGCACCATTCACATAGCCGGGTGTTTGTGTCTTGCCAAAGTCGGATTGAGCGATATTCCTAGCGGATTATGGTATGTGCGCTAAGGGTTTGAGGCATCTCGCAAAAATGAGAAACGCCAATCTCCTAGGCTTCGGTTTTTGTGCACCTCTATCCATAACTCCAAAAGTAAAGTCGAAAAATGAAAAGTAAGAGCGAAGCTCTAAGTGAAGAGTTGCGGAAACCGCCAAAGAAGAAGAAGTAGTAGTCCATTTTCCCGGATTTATGCACCACTCTCCCTTAAAGCTTCCCTTCCCTTCCATACTCTAGACCTTTTCCTTTGGAAAGTCCTTAAGATCAAAAGAATGTTATATGGCTTGGTGATCTAAATTGAAGTTCTTATGATTGATTTTGATAATGTTTGAAGGTTATGATGCTTGCTTGGAAGTTAAATTGTTTCATGAGCCTTCTTTACCTCTTACTCTCTAATTAAGTGCGTGAAAGTTTGAAAACGAATGAAGCAAGGTTTGAGAATGATCTATTCTTTAGAAGTCACTTTCATCTAAAAGAAGGTACACATATTTCATCCTAACTCTTGTTTAAAGCTTTTTGAAAGACCTTGCTTAGGGACAAGCAAGTGTTAAGTATGGGGTTATTTGTTAGCATGAAATATTGTGATATTTTAGGCACGTTTTATAATCGTATTTGATTCATATTGATAGTCTTTGATGGAACTTTATGCATACATGAGCTAGTATTACCTATATTGTCGATATGGATGTCTACACGAGTTCTATGTTGATTATAGGTAATTTGGAGCTATTTCCGAACGAAATCGAGCGAAGGAGAGTTGAGTTGGTGTACTTCCAGATTTAGGACACCTTTTGGAAGCAATTTGAAGTATTAGATTGAGGAATGCACGAAGGAAGGCAAAAATCACGGTTTGACCCTAGATTACGGCCGTGGATTGTGATGCAGAATTCGATGTTCATTCCAGGGGATATTACGGCCGTGGAACACAACCGTATTCCTCTTCACGCCCTAAATTACGGTCGTGGAATCTTCCACGACCGTGATCTTGGCGAATTCTTTCGCCACGTTTCGAAGCCATGATCTCTTGAAGATCGGGCCGGGCCGACATTTTGCCCTGCATTATAAAAAGGACGGATGAGGCAAGATTCCATGATCTCGCTATCACCTCGCCTTACCCCGCTACCTAGCTTACGACGTTTCAAACCCTAAGTGGAGCGGCAAGAACACAAGTTTAGCAACACACAAGTCTTCATTCTTGGAGGCGATTCTTGGGAGATCTCATTGAAGATCAAAGTTCGTGATTAGAGAATTGCTGTTGGCGATCTTCGCGTTGAGGAAGATCGAAGTTCTTGGAGGATTTTGCAAGAAATCTCCTCTTCTTGCTTAGGTTTGATTTAGGATCGGATTGACATCCCGTTTCCTTTCTTTCCTAAGATTGTGACTGATTGTTTAATTTGAATCTCTTGACAAACACTTGTTTTCGATTGTGATTTTGAGATTCGTTTGAAAGATTATTGAAAGTTCTTGAAAGTTTCCATCTTCTATCTTATAAATCTTGAATTGATATCAAATGGCTGTTATTGGCTAAAAACCCTTAACAATTCTAAGGTGAAGGGTTGATAGTTGTGGCATAGATGATGATAGATCGATCGCGAACAGATTAGACCCTGAGAGTTAGAGAAGTGTCGCCGACAACCCCAAATTACGGGCTGTTCTTGAGTTCCACGGCCGTGGAACCTCAAGATCCAACCGTAATTTCCATGAGTTTACGAGCCTGCTTTTACCTTAATCCAAAGTTAAAGATTTGCTTCAACTTAGTTTAGACTTGTCTTTTCTAGGTGGTAGTGAAGCCTCAATAACCTCTACCCCGATTGTGAGCCTCAATAACCTCAATCGGATAAGTTAGTCTTGACCTTTAGATTATAGGTTTGGGTATTTGATACTAATCCTTGCTTTTAGAACCTCTTTATATTGAGCCTCAACAACCTGTATAAGGAGTATCTTTTAGGTGAGTTACATAAGGTTTTTGGAACCTCAACCGTACGATTACCTTACATTAGTGTACCCTTGCATATCTCTACTCTGTCTTTATATTATTAGTATATCTTGAATCTGTTGCCACAACTGAATACCCGGATCTTTAGGATTGTTGTTTTCCCAATATTTGCAAAACTCTCATATTTATTGCTTGATAACCTGAAATCGAATTTGTTCCCACCCAAATCCCTGTGTTCGATACTCTGGAATTCTTGCTTAGCTACCTCGATCCGTACACTGCGGGCTCGCTGCTTGATTCTAGTTTTATAAATTTAAAACTTACTTGCACACACCTCTAGGGGCGAACAAGTTTTTGTAATTCTTGATTGGGATGTACTAAATGTTTGTAATAACTCTACTCTATATGTTGCTTCTATTCCGAGACTATTATTGCATGTTCATCATATGTCACACGTTTCATTCTTGCATTGCATGAAAAAGAACTTTAAAAACCCATAAAAATTGAAAATTTTTGAAAAATTTGATGCTTCTAATGAATTGAGATGAATTCTATGATAAACACTACTTGTGAATTAAGTTGATAACAATTGCATGCTTGAAAGGATAGTAATTCGAAAAGAAATTGAATGAATAGATTTTACCTCTTTTGCAAGTTTTATAATGTGAAAATGTTACCTAAATCATGTAAGAAATTGAAGTTGAAATCACATTATAAGCTCTTATGCTTCTTTTTGAAATGATTAAGGCAATTCGATACTTTCTTTCTTCTCTCCTTTGATCATCTAGCTCCTCATTGAAATATTAGCCTCCCTTACCCATCCGGGAACTTGGAAAGTGAATGAGAAAAAGGCATGTATGATGTGGGAGGGCCATGAGAGCATATGTTTGCAATCAATCAAATAGAAAGAAATTATAGGTTTGGGGAAGTCAATCATGACGATGAGTAACTCGGCACCATTCACATAGCCGGGTGTTTGTGTCTTGCCAAAGTCGGATTGAGCGATATTCCTAGCGGATTATGGTATGTGCGCTAAGGGTTTGAGGCATCTCGCAAAAATGAGAAACGCCAATCTCCTAGGCTTCGGTTTTTGTGCACCTCTATCCATAACTCCAAAAGTAAAGTCGAAAAATGAAAAGTAAGAGCGAAGCTCTAAGTGAAGAGTTGCGGAAACCGCCAAAGAAGAAGAAGTAGTAGTCCATTTTCCCGGATTTATGCACCACTCTCCCTTAAAGCTTCCCTTCCCTTCCATACTCTAGACCTTTTCCTTTGGAAAGTCCTTAAGATCAAAAGAATGTTATATGGCTTGGTGATCTAAATTGAAGTTCTTATGATTGATTTTGATAATGTTTGAAGGTTATGATGCTTGCTTGGAAGTTAAATTGTTTCATGAGCCTTCTTTACCTCTTACTCTCTAATTAAGTGCGTGAAAGTTTGAAAACGAATGAAGCAAGGTTTGAGAATGATCTATTCTTTAGAAGTCACTTTCATCTAAAAGAAGGTACACATATTTCATCCTAACTCTTGTTTAAAGCTTTTTGAAAGACCTTGCTTAGGGACAAGCAAGTGTTAAGTATGGGGTTATTTGTTAGCATGAAATATTGTGATATTTTAGGCACGTTTTATAATCGTATTTGATTCATATTGATAGTCTTTGATGGAACTTTATGCATACATGAGCTAGTATTACCTATATTGTCGATATGGATGTCTACACGAGTTCTATGTTGATTATAGGTAATTTGGAGCTATTTCCGAACGAAATCGAGCGAAGGAGAGTTGAGTTGGTGTACTTCCAGATTTAGGACACCTTTTGGAAGCAATTTGAAGTATTAGATTGAGGAATGCACGAAGGAAGGCAAAAATCACGGTTTGACCCTAGATTACGGCCGTGGATTGTGATGCAGAATTCGATGTTCATTCCAGGGGATATTACGGCCGTGGAACACAACCGTATTCCTCTTCACGCCCTAAATTACGGTCGTGGAATCTTCCACGACCGTGATCTTGGCGAATTCTTTCGCCACGTTTCGAAGCCATGATCTCTTGAAGATCGGGCCGGGCCGACATTTTGCCCTGCATTATAAAAAGGACGGATGAGGCAAGATTCCATGATCTCGCTATCACCTCGCCTTACCCCGCTACCTAGCTTACGACGTTTCAAACCCTAAGTGGAGCGGCAAGAACACAAGTTTAGCAACACACAAGTCTTCATTCTTGGAGGCGATTCTTGGGAGATCTCATTGAAGATCAAAGTTCGTGATTAGAGAATTGTTGTTGGCGATCTTCGCGTTGAGGAAGATCGAAGTTCTTGGAGGATTTTGCAAGAAATCTCCTCTTCTTGCTTAGGTTTGATTTAGGATCGGATTGACATCCCGTTTCCTTTCTTTCCTAAGATTGTGACTGATTGTTTGATTTGAATCTCTTGACAAACACTTGTTTTCGATTGTGATTTTGAGATTCGTTTGAAAGATTATTGAAAGTTCTTGAAAGTTTCCATCTTCTATCTTATAAATCTTGAATTGATATCAAATGGCTGTTATTGGCTAAAAACCCTTAACAATTCTAAGGTGAAGGGTTGATAGTTGTGGCATAGATGATGATAGATCGATCGCGAACAGATTAGACCCTGAGAGTTAGAGAAGTGTCGCCGACAACCCCAAATTACGGGCTGTTCTTGAGTTCCACGGCCGTGGAACCTCAAGATCCAACCGTAATTTCCATGAGTTTACGAGCCTGCTTTTACCTTAATCCAAAGTTAAAGATTTACTTCAACTTAGTTTAGACTTGTCTTTTCTAGGTGGTAGTGAAGCCTCAACAACCTCTACCCCGATTGTGAGCCTCAATAACCTCAATCGGATAAGTCAGTCTTGACCTTTAGATTATAGGTTTGGGTATTTGATACTAATCCTTGCTTTTAGAACCTCTTTATATTGAGCCTCAACAACCTGTATAAGGAGTATCTTTTAGGTGAGTTACATAAGGTTTTTGGAACCTCAACCGTACGATTACCTTACATTAGTATACCTTTGCATATCTCTACTCTGTCTTTATATCATTTAGTATATCTTGAATCTGTTGCCACAACTGAATACCCGGATCTTTAGGATTGTTATTTTCCCAATATTTGCAAAACTCTCATATTTATTGCTTGATAACCTGAAATCGAATTTGTTCCCACCCAAATCCCTGTGTTCGATACTCTGGAATTCTTGCTTAGCTACCTCGATCCGTACACTGCGGGTTCGCTGCTTGATTCTAGTTTTATAAATTTAAAGCTTATTTGCACACACCTCTAGGGGCGAACAGCCCACAACCCATAGATCTTTTATTCTTGGGTTGAGATATTTTATTTTTGGCAAGTATTTTTCCCTATATAATAGGATGGATTTTCTGGATGGAGGCAAGTCTCAGATCTGAAGATTGAAGGAAGTTGTTAGTTTGGAAGATCCAAGGAAGGAAGGAAGTTGGCTTTGAAGATAAAGTTGAAGGCTTTGAAGAAAGTTGTAAGGTTTTCTTAGATTGTTTGATTTTTGTCTTTTGGTTTGTGATTAAGGAACGCATTTTGCTTTTTTGTTTGATTGTTGATTGAGTTATTGAGACCTTTGTGTTAAGGTTTTCTTGTTTGAATATTGATTTCTTTTTCATATATTTGATTATTGTTATCATGATGATTATTGGTTAAGTTCTTTGTGCGATTCTAGGGTGATTGGCTGAAGATTGTGGGAAAGACGATGAAAGAATGAGCCTTTACCCCGATGGACCCTGAAAGCTCGATCCATACCTTAACCGAAGAACACCTCGGTCAGTTTGTAGAACATCTCGACCGAGATGGAACATGAACTGAGCGAGGCGAGACCTTTCTTGATCCTTATCTGAGTTGAGGTTTCAGTTTGCCAAATCCTATCCTTGTTATACCTTTCCTGACCCATACACAAGTCTAGGATGAGACTTACCCGGTGATTTCTTTGCTTGTATACCCAAGATCATGAGTGTAGGTAATAAAGGTTTAGCCTTTATTAGGGGTTGAGTGTTCCTTCGTCCCATTATTGAGAGTTAGCCTGAGACTTACCGTGTAAAGGTTAGTTCTATTCCCTTGGGTTGTGTGTTGGTTTGAGATTATAGTTCTTTTCCTTAGTACCTTGAGACTTACCCGGTGAGAGGATCTTTGGTTTGGGTCAGTGAGTAGTGAGACTTACCCGGTGATTTATTCCCACCTTAGAAACATCTTCCCTTTGCAAAAATCAGCTTTTTCCACGTCATCCTTTGAGATCTTGAATCGGAACAACAATTGGATGCATTGACCTCTAGAATCTGCATTTTCTTTATCTGATTATTACATCATCTTTGATACCTTTGTTTTATTGCTTGTTTTTTATTCACAACCTGAATTACCGTGCTTTGTTTCACCATAGTCCTTGTGTTCGACCTTGGAGTATTTGCCGTTATTACAATTGATCCGTAAACTGCGGGTTCGCATATTGTTTCAGGATTATATTTTAGGTTATAAATTTAAAGTTATATCGTTCACCATACACACACGTCAAAGAGCGAACAGGTACTAACCAATAGCTCCCTAAGTTTTGAGAATTTGGGGTGTTACAATTTCTACTATGGGAATCAAAGGCGGAACTCAAATTCAATTTTGGGAGTCATATCCAAAATCACACTTTTGTGTTTTGAGAACTATCCATAGAACTGAATTTTTATTACGCACTTCATATGCGTGGTTATGTGGCACGTTTCAGCTCCCATCAAATTTCATTACAGACGAGGTGCGTATTTCGATATTTAGATTTATGTTTGATATATTTATATGATTGTGTCTAAGATAATCCATTAAAAATTAGTTAATTAGAATGGGAGTTAAATTGAAAAGTAAAAGAATGAAGTATTGAAGTAGAAAAACAAAACAACCCATTTGGGAATTTCGAACTCCAACACACTCTATTCTGACGATCCCGAACTTCGTGTTCTCATCCATAAGGATACTTTAGGATGGACTACCTCTAAAAGATAGTCTTTCCTACCCACTTTCCGTTTTCAAAAAAAAAAAAATTGAATCCTAGTGTCTTTTTGGTGCTCCATAAAATATATTATTAAGTCATAGGTGCTTAAAGTCTCCCTCCGCGTCTACTAATACCTCCTAAATACACTTCATGCCCATTCACAAGCCTTTCATGTTGCTTTCATCACTACATATAAGTCCGAGATAGAAGGACCGTAAAGTAATGGTCGTGTGTATACGAGCGTATATACACGTTAGGTTCAAGTCAAACACATAAATTCGACGGGATTCCATCCTAAAATCAATTGACAATAGGAATAGTCCACCAACCTTGGACTATAAAACTTATTATCTCCACCATTATGAAATGTCTCGTCAAAAACCTATTTTATGAAAACAAAAAGCTCCAATCCATCTTGAGACGAAGTTGTGTAGCATTATTCAAGGAACAACACATGCACACCAACACAACTTCGATCGTGACTCAACTTCATTGGCCATGCCCACCAACACATGCACCTCCAACAACTACATTGGTCATGCACACCAACACAACCTCGACCGGGACTGAACTTCCTATAGTTTCCCGTCCACACCACCAAACTAAAAAAACAACAATTATCGTATGAAATGGTCAATACTTCCCCATAATTTAAACCTGGCACTCTTACCTTTTCACAACTCCCCTCATGACATTTGAACAATGTTTTAATAACCCTAATGCTCATAAAAAAATTATTTTGGTTCGCCGATTAACTATTGGTAATAATATTACCGTTGAATTTGGTTTATCTGATTTTACCGTGAAGGATTTAGAAACCAAGAGTGTAATCCATTGAGACAATAGTCAAGATGATTTTTTTTCCCCCACAAGTGGTTTCCACACACATCATCAAGTTGTATTATCCGTCCATCATGAGTCAAATAATGCTCTTTGGCATCATTGCCTAGCTTGGTCACTCAAATACACACAACTTAGAACATCTAGCTTTGTCTTGCTTCATCCCTAACCTTTCAATAAAAGACGGTGTCACCTTAGTCGTGAATAGATAAAAAAAAGGTGATCTTGGAAGTGAATTCGATAATCAAATGTCAAAATCGATATCCAAAAGCTTGTATCTTCCTAGGGTGTACATCCACTCTCACCGGGGAGTGCATTAGCATGTGCATTGCAACACTTAACTTTCACAAGGCTAGACATCAACTATGTTGTCTAGCAATGTTGTTAGTTCATGACCTGTGTGATACACACTACAATGCCCTAAAATGAATAATCATACGTAAAATGTTAGAACCCACTTCGGTCTCTGTCTTAATCTTAGTCAAGTTGTAGGAAATGCAACACGAGATTCTTGTTCGTGATTTTGTAGGTTCGGTTTAGGTTTACTAATCACAAGAGTTCGATTCTCTTATGGTTTTCCCCAAGAATAAGTTCACGGTGAAGGATTTGCTTCATATAGTTCAGTTTGGTAACCATTATTGTAATCTCCACAAGTTCTTCACATGAAAGTACTCACAATTTCATCGTCAACATAAATATACAAGATGAGAATTGCATAAATGAGTAACGAAGAAGAAGAATGAAGCTATATATCTTGCAAGCCTTTTAAGAGCTTATTGGGCCGTCACGTTTCTTGGCCCATTTGTTTCTATTTCAATTTTTTTCTCTGTAATTAAGAAAATCATGTCCAATTTCATAATTGATTAGTGATGACACATCAGAATTTATCACAACTTCATTTCGTGTCCAATTTCATAATTGCATATCATAAGATATTCAATAAATTTATTTCTCAAAAGCTTCTTACGATGGTCAAAAGAATTTTTTTGCAAAAAAGTAAATTTTTTATAGGTTATTATTTAAATATTTTTGCAAAAGAGTAAACTTTTTGCCCTCCCTGCTCATAATATATACTACATCTTGACCTTACTACTCTTATTATAATATATTATTTTAATTAAAATTAATAGGCTTATTTTTTTATAGAAATAATAAACTTCAACTATTTTATAGGTTATTATTTAAAATATTAATTTAGTGAATTGACTCAAAAAGAAAAATAAGTTAAAACCTCGTGAAATTGCGGAAAATGTTTGAAATTTTTTTAAAATTTTTTTTAATATATGTGAATTTAATTTAAGTTATTGAGTGTAAAATCTAATAAATCCAACAATTAATTTCGTTAAGATTTTATAAAAATAATTATTTCATGAATTTTAAATAATTAATTAAAATCAAAATAATGAAAAATCTTGCTAAAAATGATATATAACATAAATAACTAGTGTACTCCTGTACCCTGCACGAGATTTTTTTAATTATTATTTTTTATAATATTTATATTTAATATAAAAGTATTAACGTTAACATTAATTACATATATATTCACTATTAATTTTCTTATTTTTTTATAAAAATATTATTATATCGAAGGAAAAGCATGTTACACGACATTGAAAGATAAGTGGGATAATAAAGTAATTTTAGCTTTATAGAGTGATGATCATGACACTATAATAAATGTTTTTCCTTTGACATGTATAAGATTAGTTTGTTATATTTGAAATACTTACAAAAATATTATAAATTCAACAAATATGTTTAATTAATTTAGTCAGATGAGTAAAACATAATATAACAAATATTTATGTTTTGGGGTTAGATAGTAGTTGTTTTAAAAAATATTAAATAAGTAATAACGAATATTTGAAATTTAAGAAGATTAATATCTTAC
>BSUD01000002.1:9293044-9367269 GCA_033239045.1 Fagopyrum esculentum | reverse complement strand
TTGCTAAAATATCGTTGACGAAAAATATTTTGATTAAAATTAAAGAAAAAAAATGTAAACTTTTTTATCGAAACTAATTGAAATTGAGAGATTATTGTTTTAATAAATTATCAAAAAAGAAAAATGACGATGAAAAATCACTTCTTCATCTGATAAAAGTCTGAGAATGGTAAAAAATTGAGTTTGCGATCATAGCTCTGAATGAGAAGAAGGGCTACGCAATCGCAAAGCAAAATAAATGATAGTGTGAGGAACGTCAATTCCAGTCAACACGTTCCCACCTCTCAAACTCAGAATGTTAAAAATTAAATGTTAAAAATTAGTTCCGAAAAAAACAATTGGAAGCAGACTGGGAAGGGAAAGAAGAAGAAGATCCATAAGATTCCATATAGATCGGGAGTAGAGAAGGTTGAGGATAACAAATATGAAAACAAATCAATGAATGAACAATAACAACGTATTGAATAACCTGGAAATTCAGACGAAACAATCTTGAATTATGATAACCTTGAAAAAGATGAAGACAAAAACTGAATGGAATAGGATGAATTAGGGTTTACGATCTAAATATATAGCTGGAGGATACGTAAAACGTATGGAAGAAGTTTAGGGTTTACGATCAGTAGATATTATTAAGTTTTTTTAGATTTATTTATTTATTAAATTTCTAAATTTTGACTAATTTTTTAAAAGATTAGTTTAAAAAAGTTTTTTTTGTAGATTTTGTTTTAATAAAAAATTTTTATTGCCTTAATTATTTATTTAGTAAAAAATTTAATTCGAGAAAAAACGTGGGGACGCCACGTCAGCATTAATGTAGTCTACTTTATTGGTATATATAGATATAGATTTTATAATCAACGTATTTTCAACACAAATTTATAATTTACAATACCAATTAAATACCATATTTTGAATTGAATTAGATCTTATTTCAACTGGATTTACCAAATGAGTCTTTTATGAGGTGCCTTTTTAGTTTGCATTTAATATTAATCCTATATTCATATGCGAAGCAGCTAGATACGCAATGCTGAGAGCCAATTAGACATGTTCAAACCGTCCGGCCCGATCCGCCGCCTCGAAAAACGGGTGGGTATAAACATGAGAACAAGTTTGACCGGGCCAAAAAGCTCGAACTGTCAAGCCCGCCGAGCCGGATCCGGACAAGACTCTAGGACCGTCCGGGCCGAAAAGCACGCCCGTCAGCCTTGTAAAAAATAAAAATTGATATATTATATTAATATTATTATTATTATTATTATTATAATAAATATTAAATATTAATATAAAATATCTAGTATAATTATAATAAATTTGATATATTTTACAAAAATATCATAAATATAATTTATTTCTTACAAAATTAAATTTAATACATTTTTATAATAATTTTTTTTAATAATTAAAAAAAGAGTACCATGAGCCCGGCCCGCCCGCCCATCCGGGCGGGTACAACACCCATCACAGGCCCGATAGCCGGGCCTAGCCCAACCCGAATCCGGCTAAACGGACTCAATATTTTATAAAGTTCGATCCAAACCCGATCCAAATATGAACAGGTCTAGAGCCAATGATTTTTCCAAACCATATGTTGCTCCTCTGAAATTAATAGTGTCCATATTGTTAATAATATAAAGTTAAAAAATGCTTTTAATTTGTCTTTACCCAATAATTAGTCTTGCACTAAAAGGATGAATATTTTGGATAATTTCATCACCTTAATTTTTTTTTTTATAATTTCATCGTTCTCACTGAACCTAGGTGTCCTAACGAGTTGATCATGTTTATATAGTGATTGTCCCCCAAGAAGTTTTAGATATCGCAAGGTCGACCTTTGTTTGTATAATTGTCTTGATTGGACTAAGAAATATATAACAAAGAGTCACAACAATTAAAAATAAAAGTTGCAATCATAAAAATGGATTTACATGGGTAACTTGTGCGAGAACCAACAATCACATCGGATCGCAAGCCCCAACGTTAAAAGTATTGCTTTCTCACCGACTCTTAGCGTAAAAACTTTGTTTTCACATTGACTTCCAACGTGAAAATGACGTTTTTACACTAGGAGTTAACACACAAAAGTTCAACGTGTTTAACCGTTTAACATTGTAACTTTTTTGACTTCGTACATGTTAATTGTTAATTGATCACACTTGTTGTCAATTTACATCAATACATGCATTTTTAACATAATTCAGGCTCTAATTCATTAAAAAATAACTCAAAAATTAGACAAAAACCGAAATTTCATATATTCACTAAAATGGGGAATGCCTAAAAACAAAAATTGCAAATTGACTTGATTTTGACCGTTTTATGAAAAAACTGTACATTGCAATACGTAGATCATTCATCGCTCGGTTCGTATATGAGCCCTCAAACATTGAATTTGACAAAAATTATGTAACACCCCGAATTCTCAAAACTCGGGACATTATTGGTTAGGACTTCACAATGGGTTCCGACCTCAGTTTGACAACAATATTACTAGTATCTTGCAACAAGACACAAATAAGAAAAACCGAAATTTAAAAAAATAGTATTTTTAAGAGATGAATGCAACAACGTCTAACAACCTATAGTACTTAAACCACAAAAAGACTAACTGTCTTTAACAAGAAGGAAGAAACCACAAGGTAAACACCCAACCCCACTCTAAAGAGTACGGAGACCCGGCTGACCACTACTTCCGGATCACTCAGCTGTTGTTCTAACCTGCGGTAAATCTAAAAACACAACAAAACAACCATTAGCTAGTTATCTAAACATTAGGAGAATAATAATAGCACACACACACATAAAATCATAAACACTCATCATGCTTTCAAACAATCCATTTATTATCTTCATTTAAGTCGTTCACTCTAATGATACTTATTTTGTGACACGAGGGATTCTCAAACCTCGCCTCCGCCCCCGTGTACCCATCAGGAGTGGATCCGATGCATCTCACCGTGTACCTGTATGGTCTGGGTATAGAGAACCTCCCAGTCTCCTGGCAGAGCTGGGCAGTGATGTCACGGCCCGTTATACATACACTTGGGCCTTAACACATAATAACGACGGTCGTCCTAACAAGTTGTTATTAAAACACACATGGTACACACACCACTATTATTACTCAACTAATATCCAGAAACTAGCTAAGTAAGTCGCAAGGACTTACCTGAATCAAATCTCAACTCTCAATTTCTCAACTCGGTCCGCAACCGTAGAAACTCAAACGCCTGTCACACAAGACACGTGGATCAATAATGTATCCCACTTTCTTAGAAGTCTCCAACTTCTAAGATCTATAATCGATCATAAAGAAATTACCAAAGTACCCTTATACGGGTAAATGACCATTTTACCCCTGGTCCCGAAACTCTATAAAATTCTATAACAAGGTTCCAAACTATTCTTTAGAACTCAAAATCACACTCTCACTCTAGAAAGAAAGTTTGTTATAGTTTTAGAAGAGTTAAACACATTCTTGACTTTCATAAATCTCTAGATCTTCTATGATATGCATACTAAACATAGGAGTAAAGATCTCTCAAAAATACTAAATCATAACTCTCCCATAAATCTCCAAAGTTGGAATGAAAGCTGAACAAAATTCTATACTTAGTCAATTTTCCTCTGCTGTAAAAACAGCCCAACTGTCCTACTTTGAGTCCTTATAAGTTTTAATCCGACCGTTAACTTTCTCCCAAAATGTAACACAGTAAACTTCATATTTCTATCTACAATATACCAAAAATTCAACGGTGGATTCTCGATCTAAGCTATAGAAATTAGGTCCTAAAGTCAGCAGGTCGAAGCTGAAAAATAAGGTGTGGAGAAGGTCCTAATTTCGATTCTCCTTGACAACATAAGCTTCCCTTATTTCTACCTAGAGGTCTCCGGTTCGAAACCCACAGCACCCACATATACATGAACCATATTGGACCATCTTAAGTTCAAATTTCCCTACCTACTGCACTTCTATAGTTGTCTCTAAGTCTCGTCTAACTAACCTCTACACTACTCTCCTTCATCTCTCATCAACTGCAGCATATACACTAAACAACACAAAGGTACTAGGCTCAGAAGTTGTGATTACTCACCCGCTCGGTAAAGGAGGATGGACGGTGCTCGGGTGATCGGTGACGAAATTCCGGCACTGTCCTCGTCGACCAACAGGACCCGTTCTGATTGTGGTGGACGCCTACAACTACTGGTACACCAAAATACCTAAGTCACCACCTTGCTGCTCCTTTCAAACACAGGTAAGAATGAGGAGGGATCGACATTTACCTCGGCGGAAATGGGTTGACGGCAGTGAGCGTAGAAGACGTCCGAGCGCGACTGGTGGAGGCTACTGATTCGGATTCGCTGGTGTCACCACCGTCGGACTGGAAGTACTATTGTTCGTCTTCGGCTGTCGTCGTCACCACTCTCTACGTGTAGTCCCGGTGGCGGACGTCGGTGGTGGTCCTGGTGTGTCTCGTCTGGGCGGCGTTCCTTCTAGCGTATCAATCGTGCAGCGAGAGAGCAGGCAAGAGGCGTAGCTTCTTTACGGTTTTGATTAGGTTAGGTTATTAGATTAGGTTAAGATTAAACGTGATTAAGGGAGCTGATTAGGGTTTAGGTTAAAGTTGGGCCAGCTGCGTAATTGGACCAGTTGTTGGGCCTGCTCCTCAATTTAAAAGATGGCTGAAAGTAAGCGTCGTTAAATTGTACGGAATTATTCTTCGGTTTTCAACATACGGAAATTATAATTCAGTTTACATATCTATCATTTTATATAAGTTAAGTACAATAATTTATCACTTTATGTGAATTATGGTCACATAAAATGATAGTATTTAGCGTTGTTTTATATTATTTAAAATGAAGAAAGGTTAGCAGATCGGAATTCGGTTTAACCCGGTATTATGCGGAATAAATTTTCGGGGTATTACAAATTAGAGTGGAAAAATTGAAACTAAAGATTGAAAGAAAATTAGGAGAAAATAGCATAAAAATTACAATTTGGAGAGAGGGGAGAGGGAAGATAAATGGTTAACCTTTTTTGCAATGTTCAATAAATTAAATCATGATCTTTGTTTTTAGTGAGTTATGACTTGTTGTCGACTTTGTATGGTACTCTAGCTCTCGGATTAAAAGCGTTGTTTAATACGTTGGAGATCCCATCTACATGGGATACTTTTGAAGTCTATTACATGCTAGGCTTAGGTTATCTTTTTCAAATCAATAGACAACCTTGTTGTCTTGCATATCCATTTTCTAAAGGTTTGTCAAGAGGTTAAGCCCTCGTTTGGTTGTAACTCCGGAAACGAAATGGAAATTTATCTAGTCTGTATGTGTACTCTTGTTCATGAATTTTTTTGGAATTATTCATTGTGGTTCCATGCAAAATACATTTGCTTCCCTCATTTTGTTTCCCTACAAGGTATCAAACCAATCAAATTCTACAACAATTACTTTGAACACAAGAAATGATTCCAAATAATTTCATGAATAAGGGTATATATATATGAACTAAATTTGTTTTCATTCCGTTTACGTAGTTAAAAACAAACGGCCCCTAAAAGGTTAAATTATCAAGAAGAATGAGCTTAAAGCATATGACGAAAGAAGATGCTTGAAGGACAACCCACCTACGTGACTAGAGATCCCACAATGTAGGTTCAAAGGGACAACCCAACCAAGTTGGATCGAGTAGAACACTGTGAGACTCACGTCTCTGCCCTATTCCTAGGATGTTCATGGCCAAAATGAACACAAACAGGGAACTTAGCTATGTGAGAAGGTGAAATATGTGATAATTATTGTCTCGGTTTACTTCAAAGCCCGGGTGGTTCAAGACATCATGATCACCTTCTGGATGAGTAAATCCAATAGCTACTCACTACGGGCGGTTCAAGTCCGTTCCCATCATGACCTAGATAGCCTAAGCCTAAGCATCGGCTCGGCTCGGCGCGCGCATGTGGTCAGTTAGCTACGCCAACTCACCATTGAAAATGGGTAGTGACCCAAACACAACAGTCTTTAAGCGTTTCTCCTCCTTGTATGCTAAAAATGTTCTACTCCTTTTAGTCGATGTGGGATAACCACATTTTTGTTCCTTTTTTTCCAAGTTATGTTTTGTACACGTAACTTCGGACATCGTTATCTCATTCACTCGGAATCCAATTTTAACGAATGAATAAGTATACCACGATTCAGTGCTCGCAGAGACGAAGTCGATGATTCCGTTTTTCGGTGTTGATGATGTTCAGAGCCCCTACCCAAAAAAACCAGCACACTAATTTAAAATATTGGTTCAAATTGTTTTTCGATAAATTTGATCTATATCTGTACTCAATATCATTTTTTTTAATTTTATATATGAAAATTTATTTTAGTTGAGTAGTTATTGATTAAAAAAACACTAATATATGTAAGGGCAAATTTGGTTAGTAGGCTATTTAGAGAAATAGTGATAGTAAGTAGGCTTTTTTATTTTTCAATTAAGTAAATATACCCCTCTTATTTTTTTTACCATCAAACCTTCTCCATCCTCTTGTTTTATTCTTTCTTCCAAATGCTTTTTAAAAACTGAATTTCTTTTTTTATTTTCTTTTATTAAATTTTTTTTGTCTTTTTTATTTTCTTTATTTTTTATTTATTTTCTAGAATGAAGAATTTTTTCACACACCGGAATTATCACATACCGGAATTATCACATACCGGAATTTCACATACCGGAATTTTCACATACCGGACCGGAATTTTACATACCGGAATTATCACATACCGGAATTATCACATACCAGATTTTCACATACCGGAATTTTCACATACCGGAATTTTCACATACCGGAATTTCACATACCGGATTTTCACATACCGGAATTATCACATACTAGAATTTCACATACCAGAATTTCACATACCGGACATTTACATACCGAAATTTACATACCGGAATGAATTTTTAATTGTCTAATATTTATATTTGCAAATTTTAGGGGGCTCGTTGTAATTTTGCAATTTTTTTTATTGTAATTTGCGTATATGATGACGGTTTGCAAAAATGGGTCCATCACCGTCTCTTTTGGTTTCCAAAAGACTTGTTCTTTTTTCCAGTTGACAATGACAAATTGACAAGACGTGGAGGAGTTGAGCATTATTTGAGTAGAGAATTATATGTTAAAATTGTCTCAAAATAAAAGTATTATGTAAACAAAAATAAATAGCGGACGGAAAGCACAAGGATCAAGTGCTGATTGTGCCGCTAGTTTTAATTCAGAAATTTCTGGAATGAAATTTCTAGTATGAACTTTTCGTATGAAATTTCTGGTATGAAAAATTTTGGTATGAAAAAATTTTAGTATGAAAAAAATTCTGGTATGAAAAAAATTCTGGTATGAAATTTCTGGTATGAACTTTTCGTATGATAATTTCTGGTATGAAATTTCTGGTATGAGAATTTCCCGTATGAGAAATTCAATCCAGAAAATAAATAAAAAAATAAAAAATAAATAAAAAAGGCAAGAAAAATAATAAAAGAAAACAAATTCAGTAATTAAAAATTAAAAATTATACTTATATAACAAATAACAAACATCATTTATTCTTTCTTTCTAATAGAAGGATTAATATTTTTTACCTACTATTAAATGAAAATGGTAAAAAATTTGGGGTACATTTTCTTAAACAAAAACTAAAAAAAGCCTAGTATGTAGACTGTAGAATCTAGATGACTAGATAGCTATTTTCTTTAACCTTGAGGATAAGCTTGTACCGAATATTTGTTTAAGATTAATGAGATTCGTAATCCACTTATTATCGCTAAGCAACTTCATCAAAACATATTATACTGTCTTTGGACAAATGATCAAGTGATAACTGTAACATTTATGTTAAGGATAAGCGTATTAGGGATTTAATTTATCTAATTACGATGAAAATGACATGTTATAAATATTTAAGGCATTCAACCATCATTATAAATTTCAAAATCGGAAAATTAGGTTTGTGTCGACATCAATATAAAAAGAATTTGATATTTTATCACGTCAACAAATTTTAGTTATGTGGACATCTAATTTAATAATTACGATTTATAGATAGGGTGATTAAGATGCCTATTCCTCATTGTCTCATTTATCACGACTTTATTTTTTTAATATTAGTTGAAGAATTTTAAATACAAATTGAAGGAAATTATGGACCGGCATTCTTGTGGTTTAGTTTTATGTTTTAACTAGTTTAGTATCCGCACCTTGTGCGGGTTTTATCTAAATGAAAGGGTATTATATTTTTAATTTTATACCTTATGTATTGTTAATCTATAAAAATATATTTAACACTAAGAAATACAATTTCATCAAAACTTAGTCAATTTTTTATGTATTGGATATAAATTTAATAATTAAATTTAAAAAATACATTTTGAAAATTAAAAAAAGGAGAAGAAAATAAAATAAAATCTTAAAATGTAGCTATATTATTTTTAAAAAAAGTATAAAAACTGTGTTTTAAAAACGTGAAGAAGTTTTTAAGATTTGGTTTTGTTAAAATTTTGAAGATCTAGTTTGTTATCAATATCGTATGTTTTTTTTACTTTAAAGATTTGATAGGTATATAGTAACAAATTTGTAAATAAGTAAAACAAATTCTTACATGGCATTTTTAAAGATGATGTGGCATTGATAATTGTTTATTATATTTTTAAAATATATTTTTTAAAAGAAAAATGGTAAATCTGTAAATATCTTATGATATATCTGTAAATATATTGAAAAAAATCCTAGGTGACATACCTCAGTAGTTGACATGTGGCCTTAATGAGTTGCGTTTTAGTATGTTATATAGATTGGTAAATTTAAGGTTTTACGTTTTAGGTTCTTAAAACTAGTATAATACTCAACTTTTGATAAATATAGTTTTTTTAACCTTTTTATTTATAATTTTTTATTTTCAAAACACTAAATCCTTTATTTTCATATAATTCTCTACATTCTATTATTATTTTCATTCAAATCTTTTAAATTATAGTGCATCAATATATACTATATCTTTTATTTTTAATTTTCTTAATATGTGTGATATTTCTCTATTTACAGAGTGCCGGTGGGAACACCAAACTCTTGGTGCGTCTTGTCCCCCCCACACTCTCGTTGGTCTCTATCATTTTAGACCGCCACTACATCGTCTCCATCTCAACCACACTCTTCACACTGTTAACTGTAAAGTTTGAATAGATATAACGAGGGAAATGAAGACAAAATTTGACAATTCAAGCGTCAAGGCAGGGCTTTCGGTTATATATTGTAATATTTATTACAAAAAAGTAAAAGATAATGTTAATACGAGCGAAAAACTCGAATCTTTAGATTGATCTTAAGACATTTGTTGAGGATTGTTTTGCTTGGATGTATACAGATTGATCTTAAGACATTTGTTGAGGATTGTTTTGCTTGGATGTATACAATTTTGGATACTTGTAGACATTTTGATAGCCTTTGTTTCAAGAAAATCAAAAGCAACAAAGTTGGGCTTCAAGACACAAAATGGACCTCCATGTAGAAACTACAACTCAATGATAATTGCGCTATAAATCATAGTAGCCCAATTAGAGTTGCTAGGTGATGGCCCAGTGAGCTTTTCGGACTGGTCAGGCCCAAAGACTGCAGATCCCACTAACGTGTACACTTGTAATAGATTGATATTGAACCCGGTTCGGGAGATGATCGAAGAAGAAACCGAGCCAGCCGGAGCCAAGCTGCTTATTAAAATTTATAAAACACATTTTATTTATTTATTTTTATTCGAGTCTCTTTTTAACCTTTTTAATTATAAGTGATACAAATATTAAAAATTGGTTGATTTTGATGATTTGAGTCATTTTTTAACATGTTATCTACATAACTTTTTAATTACGAGTCCGAAATTTGTTGAGAACTTTTAATTCATAAAAAAAAACAACAACAAGGTAAGCATCGGGCGTAATATTTGAAGAATTTTTACATCAAGCAAAGCGGTTGATCGAAACCACACAACTCGGAAGTCTAAAATCTTTAAATTTCAAAATTATCATTCTAAATCAAACAAATTAACACAAAATTTGGAGGTTATATAAACAAATTAAATTCAATTAATCTAATAACCCAAAAAAAAAATTACGAAGAAAATTCCTAACCTAGCTTATTGTCTTTGTACTTGAAAAGAAATTCTATAAATAACATGAAAAAAAAACTAAGTCCTAGATTATGGTAATTCAATAAACATTCACCGCCACAGGGCTGCGAACATGACGCTGACCATCGGACCATGACAAGTCTCCAAAGGAGTAACCCTCAGAATCATAGTGGCCTCTAACGGTAACCTTAAAGCTCTTCTTCTCATTGACATGGCTAAACTCCAAGCTTTTAGGGTGAACCGAGATCGAAGCTCCCACCGGGTGCCTAACGGAGACAGTGTACGTTGAGGTTGCGGGTCCCACATTGGTAACATGCCTCTTGAAAGTGACTGAATCGCGGGGACGCAAGTGCGGCACCGAGAACGACGGGTAGTTCAAGTATCGGAGGCTGGGTTTGTGGTGGCAGCTGTAGTGTTGATCCTTCTCGAGGAAGGGTGCGAGGGTCGTGTCGTTGTAGCCGAGGGCGCAAAGGAAGTGAAGGTAGTCATTGCTTGATAGATCGTAGATCAGACCCGGGTCCATGGCGCTATTCGGTCGGATGTGGCCTGACCCGTATGCAAATCGGTTGGCTTTCTCTCTTGTGCTCTGGTCGGTGATCGGACTCACTGTGTTGTCCCTTGTCCTCGCTAAAAAAAATAAAAAATTAGGGTTTTAAACATATTAGGGTTCAAGATGCTTTAGGGTTAAAGATGAACTACCTGTAGTCATAATGGCGGAGCGGATGGCGGCGGGGCTCCAGTGAGGGTAGAGTGTCTTGAGGAGTCCGACGACACCGGAGACATGGGGGCACGACATGGAGGTGCCAGACATTGTTATGTATGGTGTCCTACGTGGGTCCTGAGCCTCCGTGGTTGGGCTCACTGCTTCACTGTATGCTGCTATTATGTTCACTCCTGGCGCTGTCACGTCTGGCTTTAGGATCTCAGGCGTAATACTGTTGGGTCCCCTGGAAGAGAAGGCGGCAATGGCAGGAGCCGGCTTCGTGTTCAGCACAGCACTTGACGGCGTAAGGTAAGCAAATGGCTTCCTGCATCATATAGTATTAATTGATCAACTTTGATTCATACGTGTGTGTATATATAATTAAATTTGTACAAGTACGTACTCGGTATTGTTGATGTAGAGGAAGACTTCAAGCCCGTCCGAGTAGTTGATCTGAGACGCAGGGAGGATATGAGGGTCCGAGATGAGCTCATTCCCGCTTGTTTTATCGTTGCACAAAATCATCCCTGCTGCTCCGGCAAGGTATGCTTGCATGCCCTTGTCGACGCGGTCGTTTTGTCCTCTAAGACATACTAAGATTGTCCCCTTCACCTTGCTTGGATCCAAGGTTCCCGCTTTGCATAGTGCACTATACAATGTGATTTACCACATTAGTACATAGCCATATAAAAAGTAGTTTGATTGATTTGTAATCAATCCGTTAGTAAAGGAGTATGACAAACTTACGCATCTGCATCGGAAGTATTTGCAAGCTTTGCTTTGACACTTGACGTGAGAGGGTAGAATGCGTAGTCTTTAAGAGGCAAAGACACACTTGTTCCCTACATTAAAAACCAATTAGCGTAATAACTATGAAATCACGAAAACCTCTAGACAACAGTATCATATGTACACGTACCTTGAAGCGTCGACCATTTCCGAGCATGACAAAGCTTTGGAACTCACGATCAATGGTGCTAGCACCGATAGTCATGATCCAAGGGGCAACATTGGTGACGGTAGAAGCCTTAGGGCCATCATTCCCCGCGGAACAAACGACGGTAACACCCTTTCGGACAGCATGGAAGGCTCCAATAGATGTCCCGTCTTCGAAATAGTCAATGGGAGTACCCCCGACCGAGAGGGAGAGGACATCAACTCCATCATGAATAGCATCCTCCATGGCTTGGAGGATATCAGATTCATTGCACCCTTCCGCCCAACACACCTTGTACGCCGCAACCCTAGCCCTCGGGGACCCACCCTTGACCGTACCATTCACTACATTCAAAACTGTCATGTTCGGTACCACATTCCCACCGAGCGTCGAGAGGGTGTGAGATCCATGACCTTCCGTGTCGCGGGGCGAGCGTGCGTCGCTGATATTTCCGCCAGAGCTCAGGTAACCCTTAGAGTAGACTCTTGCTCCGATCAACTTCCTGCATATTAAAGGTTATAAACTACGAGTTTGCATGAATAAACTATACACCGGTTAAAGAATGTAAACATCGACACTAACTTGTTACACTTGAAATCGGTTCCACCATCCTCACATGCTCCTCTCCACCTTTTCGGAACATCGCCATAGCCAGCATCATCAAAACTTGCAGATTCCGGCCAAACACCAGTATCCACATTGGCGATAATCGTATCTTCACCGAATCTAGCTTGACTCCAGAGAGAATGAGGCAAAACAACATCATTCTTCTCCAAATTCATAAACTCCCAAGAATGGCTGGTGTGCAATTTCTTCTGTTTATCCAAGAAGACAGAAACCACTCTCGAGTGCTCTGCAAATAAAGTTGTAAACTTTAAAAATCAAGAATCGATCTTTATATATACATATACACACACATATATATAAACATACTTGCGATCTCAGTTGCTTGCTCCTCTTCGAGCATGGCAGCAAATCCGTTTATGTAACCCTTATAGGAGTAGAAGATTGCATCCTCGGTCCTCTCATGGCTTCCAAGATAGGAAGCAAGAAACTGATGATGTGAATCTTCAGCGCGTTTCATGTCATCATCGTTTGGATTTGGTCCGTGTGGATGTGAACCCATGTACACTATGTACGACTAAATTCATACACATACAAATTGATCATCTGTTAATAAATCGAACAAAGAAGATACAGCAAAAGTAAATTATGATAAAAGCGTTACCTTTTTCTCCGAATATACAGTGGAGGCTTGCACACAGAAGAAAGCTATGATGAGAGCAGTAATCGACCATGTTCGGAGCCCCATCGTCGATGGATTGTTTAGTTGCGAGAAGGAATGAGTTTATTCTGTGCGATTTAGAATATATTTATAGACTTTGCTAGAATCTTTAAAATCTATCAAATCAGTTATGATAAGAGAATGTTGCGTAGAAGATAGTAAAAGATATTTGTAAAATTATTATCTTTTAAAAAAAATCCCAGCATTGTAGCTCCCTTAAAATTTATCTAAAGTTTCTTATCTTATTTTTAAATTTATCAATAAAATATCTTCTATATTTTTAAAAAAATACAATCGAACGTTCATATTATAACGCCTTGTAGAAGATCTTGGTTGATTTCAAATAATTGAGTAGTTTAGAGTACTATCCTATAAAATATTTTGAAGGGAAAAAAATAAGATAATTTATTTTTTAAAAGTCTACTTTATATTTAATAAAATAATCTAAAAAGTACGTTGATTTTAGCTGTTTTGATAAGAACCACCTTGTAGAATATTTTGGTTGATTTAAAATAATTAAGTATTTAGACTTAATTTAAAAATTAAATGTAGTTTACAAATTCCGGTTAATCCCGTCCCGTCCTGATCCCGGCGGGACTTGGAAAAAATTGTGTATTCCGTACCGTCCCGTTCCGTGAAAAATTTGCGGGACGAAGACTTTCCATTCCGGTTAATCCCGTCCCGTCCCGTATATATAAATAATATTCTGTATTTTTAAAAATATTATTACATATGAATAATATCTACAAACTACAATTTTATATTGATAAAAATTATAAAACACTAAAACAATTGTAAATTATATCAATATATTTATTATATAGATTAAAATAAAAAGAAAGAATAACGTAAGTATATGTCTAGTTGTCTTATAAAATATTAACACGGTAGTATATTATATCGGTAATTCGATATGAAGATTTTTGTTTTATCATTTGTGTCTTTAAACATGATAAAATACAAGTACAAATGCTGAATAAAAAGAGCGAACAATTCTTGCGGAATTAGGCCCGTCCCGTCCCGTCCCGTCCCGTCCCACATGAGAAAGGGTCCGCATGGGGCGAAGAAAAAATATTATAAATCCCGTCCCGTCCCGCTTAAAATATGCGGGATGGGACGTGGGACGACCCCAATCTCGTCCCATATATATATAAATAATATTCTGTATTTTTAAAAATACTATAACATATGAATAATATCTACAAACTACAATTTTATATTGATTAAAATTATAAAACACTAAAACAATAGTAAATTATATCAATATATTTATTATATAATTTAAAAAAAAGAAAGAATAACGTAAGTATATGTCTAGTTGTCTTATAAATACTAACACGGTAGTATATTATATCGGTAATTCGATATGAAGATTTTTTTTTATCATTTGTGTCTTTAAACATGAGAAAATACAAGTACACATGCTGAATAAAATGAGCGAACAATTCTTGCGGAATTAGGCCTGTCCCGTCCCGTCCCACATGAGAAAGGGTCCGCGTGGGGCGAAGAAAAAATATTGTAAATCTCGTCCCGTCCCGCTTAAAATATGCGGGATGGGACGTGGGACGACCCCAATCCCGTCCCATATATATATAAATAATATTCTGTATTTTTAAAAATACTATAACATATGAATAATATCTACAAACTACAATTTTATATTGATTAAATTTATAAAACACTAAAATAATAGTACATTATATCAATATATTTATTATATAATTTAAAAAAAAGAAAGAATAACGTAAATATATGTCTAGTTGTCTTATAAATACTAACACGGTAGTATATTATATCGGTAATTCAATATGAAGATTTTTTTTTATCATTTGTGTCTTTAAACATGAGAAAATACAAGTACAAATGCTGAATAAAATCAGCGAACAATTCTTGCGGAATTAGGCCCGTCCCGTCCCGTCCCGTCCCACATGAGAAAGGGTCCGCGTGGGGCGAAGAAAAAATATTGTAAATCCCGTCCCGTCCCGGTTAAAATATGCGGGATGGGACGTGGGACGACCCCAATCCCGTCCCATATATATATATATAAATAATATTCTATATTTTTAAAAATACTATAACATATGAATAATATCTACAAACTACAATTTTATATTGATTAAAATTATAAAACACTAAAACAATAGTAAATTATATCAATATATTTATTATATAATTTAAAAAAAAAAAAGAATAACGTAAGTATATGTCTAGTTGTCTTATAAATACTAACACGGTAGTATATTATATCGGTAATTCGATATGAAGATTTTTTTTATCATTTGTGTCTTTAAACATGAGAAAATACAAGTACAATTGCTGAATAAAATGAGCGAACAATTCTTGCGGAATTAGGCCCGTCCCGTCCCATCCCACATGAGAAAGGGTCCGCGTGGGGCGAAGAAAAAATATTGTAAATCCCGTCCCGTCCCGCTTAAAATATGCGGGATGGGACGTGGGACGACTCCAATCCCGTCCCATATATATATAAATAATATTCTGTATTTTTAAAAATACTATAACATATGATTAATATCTACAAACTACAATTTTATATTGATTAAAATTATAAAACACTAAAATAATAGTAAATTATATCAATATATTTATTATATAATTTAAAAAAAAGAAAGAATAACGTAAATATATGTCTAGTTGTCTTATAAATACTAACACGGTAGTATATTATATCGGTAATTCGATATGAAGATTTTTTTTATCATTTGTGTCTTTAAACATGAGAAAATACAAGTACAAATGCTGAATAAAATGAGCGAACAATTCTTGCGGAATTAGGCCCGTCCCGTTCCACATGAGAAAGGGTCCGCGTGGGGCGAAGAAAAAATATTGTAAATCCCGTCCCGTCCCGCTTAAAATATGCGGGATGGGACGTGGGACGACCCCAATCCCGTCCCATATATATATAAATAATATTCTGTATTTTTAAAAATACTATAACATATGAATAATATCTACAAACTACAATTTTATATTGATTAAAATTATAAAACACTAAAATAATAGTAAATTATATCAATATATTTATTATATAATTTAAAAAAAGAAAGAATAACGTAAGTATATGTCTAGTTGTCTTATAAATACTAACACGGTAGTATATTATATCGGTAATTCGATATGAAGATTTTTTTTTCATCATTTTTTGTCTTTAAATATGAGAAAATACAAGTACAAATGCTGAATAAAATGAGCAAACAATTCTTGCGGAATTAGGCCCGTCCCGTCCCGCTTAAAATATGCGGGATGGGACGTGGGACGACCCCAATCCCGTCCCATATATATATAAATAATATTCTGTATTTTTAAAAATACTATAACATATGAATAATATCTACAAACTACAATTTTATATTGATTAAAATTATAAAACACTAAAATAATAGTAAATTATATCAATATATTTATTATATAATTTAAAAAAAGAAAGAATAACGTAAGTATATGTCTAGTTGTCTTATAAATACTAACACGGTAGTATATTATATCGGTAATTCGATATGAAGATTTTTTTTTCATCATTTTTTGTCTTTAAATATGAGAAAATACAAGTACAAATGCTGAATAAAATGAGCAAACAATTCTTGCGGAATTAGGCCCGTCCCGTCCCGTCCCACATGAGAAAGGGTCAGCGTGGGGCGAAGAACAAATATTGTAAATACCATCCCGTCCCGCTTAAAATATGCGGGACGGGACGTGGGACGACCCCAATCCCGTCCCGTCTCATGCTCAACCCTAGTTTTAATAGGGCTATGTTATATACCCATATATTTTATTTATAAAATCACCCAATTTTATACTTTGGGTGCTGAATCAAATTTGTCATCATAATTTGTTTTATTTATTTTTTTTAAAACTTCGGGTTTGGGTCCAAGTTTGAAATTAATTAAACCAATTTCGATTTCGGGGCCTAAGTGCGGAATTAGTTAAACCCAATTTCGGTTTCGGAATCCAAGTGCAGAATCAAATCAAACTCAATTCCGATTTTGGGGCACCTAATTGATTTTCAACCTAACTTTCATTGAGTGAATAAAGATGAATATATACACAAGAGATAGGGTTAATACTCTCCTAGAATCTCTCTAAGTTATAACAAGATTGCTAACATAAGATAAACTAGAATATACTATAACAATATATAATATTGTTTACATTCCCCCTCAAGTGAAGCGATTGTTTGTGAGTTGAAGCTTGTGAAGGAGATTCTGAAACCGTTGGCGAAGAAGTGGGTTTGTGAGGGCGTCAGCCAATTGATCATCAATAGAGACAAAACTAATTCGGAGCATATCTTTTTGAACTTGTTCTCTGACAAAGTGATAGGCAAGGGCTATATGCTTCACGTGTGAGTGAAAAACAAGATTTTCACTCAGACTAGTTGCTCCATAATTATCACAATAAATAACCGGTGGTAGTGAAGATGGTTGGCGTAGCTCTTGAAGTAAATGTGTTAGCAATAATATTTCGGAAGTAGTGTCAGCTACTGCCTTGTACTCGGCTTCTGTTGAAGATCTAGCGACAAACTTTTGCTTTCTTGAGCTCAAGCTGATCGGGGATGAACCCATATAGAGTATGTAGCTTGTTGTAGAGATGTAGGTATCCTTGTCTCTTGCCCAATCAGCATCACTGAAGGCGTGAATGTTGGAGTCTGTGGATGGTTTAATGCACACGCCCAATTGCAAGAAACCAACTAGGTAGCGATGAAGACGTTTTAGCGCTTGTTATTGTACATAAGTTAATGATTGCATAAATTGTGAAAGTTTGTTCACTACGAATCCTACAACAGGCCTAGTAAGATAAAGATGCTGCTGCGCACAAACTTACGGTCACCATTCTATAATCAATATGAGATGGAGTTGGTGTTCTAATATTTTGATGAAGGTCACGTGATGGTGATATCGTTGTAGACATTGATTTAGCATCCTCCATTCCAACTTTATTTGTCAGTGGAAGCATTTTGTAACTATCGTATATTGATTCAAAGAGCTTCAGCATACATATAAGAATATGCCAGATCATAAGAGTTTGTTACATAAAACTCTTTATTACAAAAGTAGTCCCTTTATTCTTCTATTTATACAATAGAGTATATATTCCTATATTATTTAGAGGGGGGGCGAAATTTTATTTTCGATAAATATATCTATGAAAATAAAGTAGCGATAAAAACAAAGTTAATATGTCATCTACTTACAATAAACAAAAATAAAATAAAAAAAAACATTACACTTAAAGGCGCGGTCGTGGACCGCGCCTAAAAAATTTCTTTTAAAAAAAATAGTTGCCCTATAAGCGTTGTCTAGGACAAAGATAATAAAAACACAAATAGAGGTGCGGTCCTAGACCGCGGCTATGGTGTAACGTTTTTGAAAGAAAAAAAAAACTAAAGATACGCGGTTATAGACGCGCCTATAGGACAACTATTTTTAGAAATTTTTTTTTTTCTTTCAAAAACGTTACACTATAGCCGCGGTCTAGGACCGCACCTCTATTTGTGTTTTTATTATCTTTGTCCTAGACAACGCGTTTTACAGATTAATCAAATAAGCTACTACAGAATCTGATTTTAATTATCATCAGAAATGTGGAAAGTTGAAAATCACGCACTTAGCTTATGTAGATGATGTAATATTGTTTTGCAGAGGAAAGTTGAAAATCACGCACTTAGCTTATGGAAAGTTGAAAATCACGCACTTAGCTTATGTAGATGATGTAATCTTTATTTCAGATATTAAAACGTTGTCCTCGACAACGCTTTTTACAAATAAGAGTGTGGTCTAAGACCGCGCTTCTAATCCAAACAACAAATCTCGTGCATTTTGGTGAATTATTTCACTCTAGAGTCTAAAACGGGAAATACTTATGAAGTTTCGTTCACTTCGACGAAAGATCCAAAAAAAACATTTAAATATAACACAAGAATAGTGATATTTAAAAAAAATAAATTGTAGAAATTTTTTTTATAAACGAGAGAAGCACAACCCATTTTAAAACGATTTTTTTTTATTTTTATTTTTTTCTCGGAGGGGGGGGGGGGGCGCCCCTCCCCGCCCCCCCTTGGGGCCGCCCCTGAATTACAGTATTTCAACATCCAAAAAGTAAGATAGATTTCCCAAGTCTTGTTAAGAATCAAGACAAATATTTGATCCTATAGATCCATTTGCAGCCTACCAAATTTACTAGGTGGTACAAGCTCTCAAGTCCTGTTAAGAATCAAGGCATCAAACTCATGTTGCATAGCCAATCTCAAGCGGGTGTTTTGAAGGCTTGTGTGATGGTTTTTGGTTCAGAGATGGGTATGTGAGAGATAGTGACTGTTAGGTTCAAATTCCGGATCGGTTTCACCGCATTTTTTCTTGACCTAGTGACAACCCTTGGTCTAGGAACGGGATTGGACACATGACTGAGTTGTAGAGGTGAGCCGTCTAGTATATAATGATTGAACACTAGTTTCTCTAATAACAAGTGCAGTAGATTGCGAGGTGGACGTTGAAGTGGATGTTTTAGTAATGGAAGTTGCAGGGATAGGAGAGGTCTATTATGGCGAAGAAGGCGTGAGAGTAAGGATAATGAGGCTGAAGTTGACCAATTCAATGTTCACTTTAATGGTGAGGTTTGGCTATGACTTCATGTGAGAGTAAATCTTTTCATGCTCACGGAATCTGACATGGCGAGCGGTGTCAACTCTTTTGGACTTAGGATCCATGCATTGATAACTACTTTGTGAGGTAGAATAGCCTATAAACACACATGAAATGGATTTTGTTTGGAGCTTATGATCATTATACGACTTTGTCCATGCAAAACACAAACAACTAAAACACTTGAGTTTTGAGTAATATGGGTGAATGTTTGTGAGATCAAAGTATGGAGATTTGTAACCAAAGATGGAGAAGGTAGACAATTTATGAGGTATGTGACCATGATCATAGCAAGAGGCTAGTGATCAAGAGGCATATCCGAATGTGTAAGTGAAAATAGACTAGTCTCTACGACATATCGATATTTTTGCTCACTCAAACTGTTTTGTTCTGGTGTATGTGGAGATGATGTTAAATGTGCATACCACTCTCACCAAGAATTTATATAGAGCTACATACTTACCCTAATTATTACAATAGAAGACTTTTATTCTATGCTTGAAATAGTTCTAAATAAACACTTACACTTGATGAATTTGTCTTTGGTTTCGTATTGAAGTTTCATGGCATAAAGCCATGTGTATCAAGTGAAAGTGATCAATGAAAACAACACAGTATTGTATCCAACAAAAGATAGCACAAGGGATGTCCAAACATCACAATAGATAAGCTCCAAGGGAGAAGTAGATACAATAGTAGATGTATTGAAGGGAAATTTATGACATTTGTTCAAATTACAAGATGTACAACTTATATAGATGATAGATTGTACTTCCTAAGTTTAAAATTTTACTCAAGAATTGAAAAACTTCGGTGGACGGATGGCCTACTTTTTGGTGCATAGACGACACATTGACTCCAATAGATGTGTGAACGGAAGGACTCGACTTAGGTCAGATATAAACTCCATCAATGCATAGTCCCCTAGCCTAAGGAGAATTGTGTTGGACTTGAGGTTCTACATATGAAATTTGATTAATTAGTTTGGAAAACAACAACATAAGAGTTGTCATTGGGGATATTAGTTAGAGACGGATATAACATTCTTCGACATTTGAGGTACACATAACACATTTGATAAGGAAGTTTTTTTTTGTTAGATAGTGATAAATTTAAAGATCCATAGTGAGTGATATGTGGACTCTTACCATTTCCAACCATCATGTCATCATATCCAGAACAGGGATTATGAAGGGCTAAGTTATTGAGGTTATTTTTAACTTGGGGAGAGGGACCGCTATCAATAAACCATAATGAGGTTGAGATTGTTGCAAAGTTTTTTTGTTGGGGAGACATAGTTGGGAACCTAGTTGATTATGGTACCTAAATAGTCGGGTGAAGAGCCCTATAGATTCTACATTGGGCAAGAACATGCCCTATTTGGCGACACCGCTAACAACGGACTTTGAAGGGTTTTTGTGGTCCATTGTTCCCTTGTGGGGGAGTAAAATAAATGTCGGGATTAAGGTTATAGTTTGGACTTTTGATGGGTTGAAGGGTGAAATTGGAGTTTGGATATGTGTTGTGATTAGAAGCCTTATCTTTTGAGGACTTAGGTTGTACAATAAACACAATCATTGGTGCTTCTGCCTTTTTGTGATGGGTTCTCCCTCTTCATAACAACCCTCTCCCTTCCAATCGCATGTTACCTTCTTACCTTCTTCATTTCTTGACAATTTATTTTCCTCCCCTTCCTCATATCTTTTTGTTTCTCCTCCCTCACAACCAGTTTCATCTTCATCATCTTCTCACTCCACATATTTACCTTCATATTCTCTAGATCAAATTGTTCTCTCCCGAAGACTTCGGATGACGTTTTGTCAACAAACCCTTCACCAAATTTATCCATTTTACCTTCCCCGGTTACTTTGAGAAGATCCACAAGAATTTCTCACCCCCCTTTTTCGTCTTCAAGACTCTATCTGTCACTTTGGTATCAATTATGACCAATTCCCATTGTTGAATGTTTTTTTAGCCTCCTTTCATTCTTCTACTTCTCCTCACATACCAATTCCTGGTTCATCCATCCTTTCTAAACCAAAATCTTTTACCCGAGATTCTAAATATCGTGGAAGCTAGGGCTATGAAAAATCGGACCGGACCGGAAAACTGGTCCGGACGGGCCGGAATTTATGGTCCGGTCTACGGTCCATATTTTTTTGAAAACTCGGGTTACGGTCCGGGTCCGGTTTTGGACCGTATTAAACCGTAATCCGGGTTGGACCGTAAACTATGAATATCCGGTCTGGTTTTGGACCGGAAAACCTCACCAAAATAGCACAATTAAGGTACAAACCGGTCCAACCCGGAATCGGACCGGTCTGGACCGGGCCGTAACCCCCAGTCCGGTCCACGGTCCAGAGTGTTATCAATTTACGGTCCACTATTCCGGACTGTATGCACAAACCTAGTGGAAGCTATGAATTAAGAATTACTTGCTTTACTTTCTAATCAAACTTGGTTGCTTATTGATCTTCCTGATGGGAAATGAGCCACTGGTTGTAAATGGATGTACAAAGTGAAACTAAAAGTAAATGTAACTCTTGAGAGATGGAAAGCCCGTTTGATTGCAAAAGGCTACACATAATAATATGATATTGATTTTGAAGAGACCTTCTCTCTAGTGGTGAGAATGACTAGTATATGCACACTTATATCTTTTGCACTAAATGAGGGTTGATCAGTCTTCCAACTTGATATCAACAACGTATTCCTACATTGTGATATCCTAGGTATATATGTAGTCTGTTGGATTTTCGGTGTCCGGTTTTAGACCAAAGGGCCGTAGTCTCACTTATGTGAGTAGACGGTTCTCCCAATTGCCAAACAAATTAATATAATTATCTTGAACTAAAAACTAGTTATTAACCAAGGGTTTGTAATCTCCACAAAGGAGTAGACAAAACCCAACCAAGAGTTTGTAATCTCCGCAAAGGAGTAGACAAAACCCAATCAAGAGTTTGTAGTCTCCAAAGGAGTAGACAAAACTCAACCAAGAATTTGTAATCTCCAAAAAGGAGTAGACAAAACTCAATCAAGAGTTTGTAGTCTCCAAAGGAGTAGACAAAACTCAAGCAAGAGTTTGTAATCTCCAAAAAGGAGTAGACAAAACTCTAATAGAAGTTAAGTTCAATTACACGTCTTATAAACCGATTGTTATATGTTAAAACCATTGACTTGGATAATGTAATGAGTCATTCATAAATGAATTTTCCTTCTAAGTGTATTCTCCCCTACATCGGGAATATCCAAATACCTTAGTGGGATAAAACGTTACACGTTACAAAGACTAAGTAAGAGACTTACTTGTCTTACTTTGTAGAAAGGGTATTCCTAGGTTTTGTCAATACAAAACCAAACTAAGATGGATGCCTATCCTTTGTCCATACAAAGGAACTATACTGGTCTTTCGAGTTTTGCAAACAAGCTTATAAGAAGGCCTATCCAATGTCAATACAATGGAACTAGAAGCTTTATTGTTGCAAAAACGAATGTTCAATCAAGTGCAAATGGCTCTCCCTTTTATAGGCATAGGGGGCCATGATTTTGGGGAGAATAACCGCCACTAAA
This sequence comes from Fagopyrum esculentum, assembly GCA_033239045.1. Lineage (NCBI taxonomy): Eukaryota > Viridiplantae > Streptophyta > Magnoliopsida > Caryophyllales > Polygonaceae > Fagopyrum > Fagopyrum esculentum. The sequence goes on along the minus strand of BSUD01000002.1, from coordinate 9,343,960 downwards.
GCGGTTGAGAGCGGTTACAAACGGTTATTGGCGGTTGAGAGAAGTTAGGGTTACATAACTACTTTTTGGCCCAAGCCCAACTCAATTGGGCCATAAAAAAGCCCAAATTTCAGCTAGCTTTTTCGGCCCGACTTTTTTTCTCATCAATGAGCTTTGACTAACTCATTATAGCTAGGTGAAGCTCCAAGGTCAACTAATACACATGAGCTTAGCTCAAACTAGCTTAGCTCATCGAGCAGCTCACTAGCTAGCTTCTAGCTAGCTTCTTGGAGCTCAATGAACATTTGTACTTGGATATCTCTCAAACTTTGTAACAACTTTCTTGAGCTAATATAATGAGGAATGCCCGAAAGAACGCTCCATAATGTGTCCCAAAAACACAAAGCGTCGGGCTCTCAATTTCTGCCGCAAAATGGCCTAGGCGTTGGCAAGGCCAATAACGCTCTTGCCAAGTAATGACATTGTCATGACTGAGTCAAGACAATGTCCCATGATAGTCACGAGGCTCAACTAAACTAACTTTCAACATAGCCGTGATAGCCATGTCCTTTTGTTTAGTTTAATTTAATTAGCTTCCATACTTTTACCCCGTAATCACTAGTTACTCTAAGTGCCGGTCACTTGGCTTGCCTCCCGCAACCCATACCATCGTGACACACATGTGAGTAACTTATTGCACCTTGTCTCGACAACAAGCTCAATGGTTCCGTTGAGACTTAGCACAAATCTCCAACATTCCTCCCCCATTTGAGCAAAGTCGTGAAACTTAATTTAGGCAAATTAATAAACAAAACTCTACACATAATCACAAATATCTTTCGATTGAATTTATTGACTTAGTACAAATGCACATTCTGTACAAAAGAATCATGGTGTCCTAACGGATTGAACCATTCAACTTGTCTAAGTACATGAAGGCAAAGTACATGTGAGTTTACATTCCTTACTAACAATTGACACATTTAAAGGCTATTGTGTCCTAATCCTCTAATGAACGCGTAGGCGAGTCAACCACATACTCCCTTGAAGAAGCCTTGACACTTCACGTTCACGTAGCCGACTTTCTTTTAATCTTGCGCCTACACTCGCAATTTCTCAAAGAAGTCATTAAGAGAATTCTCTCAAGCTTTCCTTAGTTTTTAGGACCGAACTCCTTTGGATGGAACTTTGAGTTCGCTAACTTCTCGGAATGGGCTTTCCACATTGAATTCGGCTATAGCTTTTGGCCATAAGTGAATTGGGTGTCCCACGACGAGAGGTTAAACTAGTAGGTTGTAACCCATCCCCTTGGCTATCTTGTGTACTAAATAACAAGCCAAGATCTTGGTTAGTCTTTCGGCCAAGTTTGTGAATTCTCAACAAACCACCGACGCTCTATATTGAGTCTAATAGTTCTATAACCAAACTATGTCTCAACGCCAAGATGTTTCGATTTTCATAACATCCTTGACTTCATGCCAAGCCAAAGAACCACTATTTTAAAGAAATAGATTTTCTAGGAAATCGGGACTTAGGCCAAAAGGACTTTTAACCACCAAGTCATGGCATTGTCATGATAGATTCAAGACAATGTCTGAAAGAACGCTCTTGTCGTGTGTCGACAACAAGCTTTCAACTCTGATATATGAGTACTTTCAAGTCTCAGAATTGATCATGTCATGTGTTGACAATGAGATCTTTCACTTGAATCATGGATATACTTTATCGGAGTATAATGACCATCATTGGAATTAGTCCGAAACCCATTTCCAAAAGTCATGAAATTATCAAGTCTTTTATCAAAACTTTAGAAGTATAGAATCATTTAGATTCACACGTTTTGACTACTGTCAAAATCATCATGTTGTCTAAACATAAGCAAGAGATATTACCTTGTGTGGTACAATTTAACTTGCTATTGACACACCAATTGGCTCGATTTATCTTAAACCGATTTAACCAACAACTTTGATCATTTTCACTTTGTTGCCATTGTCATGGGGTAGGGAGAGTACTTATATGAGAATATATAACTTTGAAATGACATACCTTATGTAGTTGTCCTTTTTCAAAAATTTGTTGGATATCCAGAACGAGCCATCCTCTTTGTTCCATAACGCTTATCCAAATTCGATCAGCCCCCCATAGCTATTTCAACAATTATAAATGATCATGTGCCTTATAGGCATTCATGTGTCACCATAGTCAACAATTCGACTCTAGTGAGTCCATCGACTTTCAGTTTCCTCATAGAATTTCCTTTTATATGACCCGAAGGTTTACATATAATCCAAAGTCAGTTAATCTCTTTCAAATCCATGAAGGTAACATCTCGAGATATCATATTCTCGTTTAGATATCTTACCTTCTTTTAAGAACACTTGATCAACCGAAATCATATATGGTCATGTTCGTACTTGCCCTTGGTACCAGGCAATCGAACGACGGAGGTTTGACCTTTTAGCCAACTTTATGATTCCGTTCAATCATGTCTTAGTCTTATTTAGACTTTGGCCAAAATGTCTTTAACGCCTAACATGACTTTTCATGGTTTTAATCGAAGTCAACATATTAGGTTTGAACGCCACCAAACCTCTATGCCTCTTTGAGTATTCCGTTCTTTCAACGAATTCACACTCGACGTTTTAATCATCCAAACGTTTTACTCATGTTCATATCAGCCTTCTACAAGTCCCACGACTCCAAGGAATTTCAAGAAAAGTCGTTTGTATAAAGGCATGAACACACATACATATTGCATGAATCGATCGTACGATTACAAGGACCGATCAAGCCGATCATAGAACCGATCGAGCCGATCACTTTAGTAATTCCTAAGAATCACAAGTCCCTGTCAAAACCATTCAGGTTGGCCGCTGTCCCAGTCGGGTCGAATGGTTAACAAAACGCAAGCCAGTGTGTTCTAAATAGTGTCGGTCGAGCCGCCCGACAAACCAATCAAGTCAACTGCTTGGCGGTTACTCGACGGTTTCATAAAAGCTATGTCCAGTTGCGTCGACTGACAAGACCATCAAGTCGACCACGTGGCGGTTATAAACAGTCGAGTTGCCTGAAGTAGCCAGTTGGGTCGCTCCCTTCAGTGTCATGTTCCGGTCGAGTCACCCGATTCAATATCAAGAACTGATCGAGTAACATAGTTTGCTCAAGTCTTTTCCAACCAATAGTTAGCCCTTAGCCAATATGGCTTGGGCCTTGACATAGCCAATCCAAGAGACTTCGATGAGTCACTTCTGGCTTGTCTTTCCTTAGGTATTTTGACACACCTTAGGACCATGGTTTGCCTTGTCATTTGCGCAGCATGACATAGCCAAGGCGGGCACTTGCGTGCGCCTTTACTCAACCCGCTTTAGCCATTTCTTGGGCTTGACACTCGCTTATTCACAAGGCATGTCACGAGCCTTATTTAGTGTTCCACTTACCCCCTTTTTGGACAACAAGTCCATGTCAACACTTAATGCCTCAACATAAGTTTGCGCATATCTTGACTTGTTTATCTAAGCCCAATGCCATAGCCATTTCTTTGGCTTTCAATAAATAATTGATAAGACTTATTTCCTTGTCAAAAAGGATCATGTTTGAGTGTTTTACCATTTGACATTCAACAGTAGAATGTGCAATCGAACTAAGCTCTCAAACATTCATAAATATGACAAACAACCATGCTTCCATTCGATCTTGACACAAGTGTAAAATCGAAAACACACACAATTCTTTATTAATATTGATAAGGCATTACAAACTATGGCCGAAGCCTATACATAGTTTTAACATAGTAAGATACTTACAAAGCATATAAACCTGAAGCCCTTTACATATACTTAATATCAAACATTACAAGATCATCCTTTATGGATTCTCTTCCTTGGGAACTTTTGAGATAATTTTCTCCCATTGCTTGAATTATATTCCAAATCCTTCATGGATAATCCTCCGATCTCAAACAACAACATGGTGCGCTTGAAATCAACCCATGATGGAGGGATCTTCCGGATGATAATACCCACTTTCGTAGACTCATCCAACTCCTTTCCATACTTGTCTATATGTGCCAACATCTCCTTCATCTCCTCAAATTGAGAGGACATGGGACGTACATCTTCCATGACATACCTGAAGAATGCAGTCTCATACATCGTTCCATGATATTCAAATTCCAAGGCATCCCAAAGATCCTTTGCGGACTCAAAGTCATGATAGATATCCAACATGTACGGCGACATGCTCTTGAGAATGATTCCTCTACAAGTGTAGTTATCAACACTCCACTGCGTTTGTAGTCGGGTCCTCATCAACCCATTATGGCCCAAGATAGGACCAATTCCTGGCGGCCCGGGAGCCCCCTCAAGAAGTATGTAGTCCACCTTTAAGGACGTCAAAATCTTCTTCACCTCTCGTTGCCATATGACAAACGAGATGATTGCAAAACCATCCAATTTTTTGGACGGTAGCAAATCCATGACAGCCATGTCACCCATCATGTCTTAACAAAATCAAGTCAACAAAACAATCGTCAAAACATATATCAAATGTAGAATACACTTAGAAGATTGTTGGATTTTCGGTGTCCGGTTTTAGACCAAAGGGCCGTAGTCTCACTTATGTGAGTAGACGGTTCTTCCAATTGCCAAACAAATTAATATAATTATCTTGAACTAAAAACTGGTTATTAACCAAGGGTTTGTAATCTCCACAAAGGAGTAGACAAAACCCAACCAAGAGTTTGTAATCTCCGCAAAGGAGTAGACAAAACCCAATCAAGAGTTTGTAGTCTCCAAAGGAGTAGACAAAACTCAACCAAGAATTTGTAATCTCCAAAAAGGAGTAGACAAAACTCAATCAAGAGTTTGTAGTCTCCAAAGGAGTAGACAAAACTCAAGCAAGAGTTTGTAATCTCCAAAAAGGAGTAGACAAAACTCTAATAGAAGTTAAGTTCAATTACACGTCTTATAAACCGATTGTTATATGTTAAAACCATTGACTTGGATAATGTAATGAGTCATTCATAAATGAATTTTCCTTCTAAGTGTATTCTCCCCTACATCGGGAATATCCAAATACCTTAGTGGGATAAAACGTTACACGTTACAAAGACTAAGTAAGAGACTTACTTGTCTTACTTTGTAGAAAGGGTATTCCTAGGTTTTGTCAATACAAAACCAAACTAAGATGGATGCCTATCCTTTGTCCATACAAAGGAACTATACTGGTCTTTCGAGTTTTGCAAACAAGCTTATAAGAAGGCCTATCCAATGTCAATACAATGGAACTAGAAGCTTTATTGTTGCAAAAACGAATGTTCAATCAAGTGCAAATGGCTCTCCCTTTTATAGGCATAGGGGGCCATGATTTTGGGGAGAATAACCGCCACTAAAGCGGTTGAGAGCGGTTACAAACGGTTATTGGCGGTTGAGAGAAGTTAGGGTTACATAACTACTTTTTGGCCCAAGCCCAACTCAATTGGGCCATAAAAAAGCCCAAATTTCAGCTAGCTTTTTCGGCCCGACTTTTTTTCTCATCAATGAGCTTTGACTAACTCATTATAGCTAGGTGAAGCTCCAAGGTCAACTAATACACATGAGCTTAGCTCAAACTAGCTTAGCTCATCGAGCAGCTCACTAGCTAGCTTCTAGCTAGCTTCTTGGAGCTCAATGAACATTTGTACTTGGATATCTCTCAAACTTTGTAACAACTTTCTTGAGCTAATATAATGAGGAATGCCCGAAAGAACGCTCCATAATGTGTCCCAAAAACACAAAGCGTCGGGCTCTCAATTTCTGCCGCAAAATGGCCTAGGCGTTGGCAAGGCCAATAACGCTCTTGCCAAGTAATGGCATTGTCATGACTGAGTCAAGACAATGTCCCATGATAGTCATGAGGCTCAACTAAACTAACTTTCAACATAGCCGTGATAGCCATGTCCTTTTGTTTAGTTTAACTTAATTAGCTTCCATACTTTTACCCCGTAATCACTAGTTACTCTAAGTGCCGGTCACTTGGCTTGCCTCCCGCAACCCATACCATCGTGACACACACGTGAGTAACTTATTGCACCTTGTCTCGACAACAAGCTCAATGGTTCCGTTGAGACTTAGCACAAATCTCCAACATTCCTCCCCCATTTGAGCAAAGTCGTGAAACTTAATTTAGGCAAATTAATAAACAAAACTCTACACATAATCACAAATATCTTTCGATTGAATTTATTGATTTAGTACAAATGCACATTCTGTACAAAAGAATCATGGTGTCCTAACGGATTGAACCATTCAACTTGTCTAAGTACATGAAGGCAAAGTACATGTGAGTTTACATTCCTTACTAACAATTGACACATTTAAAGGCTATTGTGTCCTAATCCTCTAATGAACGCGTAGGCGAGTCAACCACATACTCCCTTGAAGAAGCCTTGACACTTCACGTTCACGTAGCCGACTTTCTTTTAATCTTGCGCCTACACTCGCAATTTTTCAAAGAAGTCGTTAAGAGAATTCTCTCAAGCTTTCCTTAGTTTGTAGGACCGAACTCCCTTGGATGGAACTTTGAGTTCGCTAACTTCTCAGAATGGGCTTTCCACATTGAATTCGGCTATAGCTTTTGGCCATAAGCGAATTGGGTGTCCCACGACGAGAGGTTAAACTAGTAGGTTGTAACCCATCCCCTTGGCTATCTTGTGTACTAAATAACAAGCCAAGATCTTGGTTAGTCTTTCGTCCAAGTTTGTGAATTCTCAACAAACCACCGACGCTATATGTTGAGTCTAATAGTTCTATAACCAAACTATGTCTCAACACCAAGATGTTTCGATTTTCATAACATCCTTGACTTCATGCCAAGCCAAAAAACCACTATTTTAAAGAAATAGATTTTCTAGGAAATCGGGACTTAGGCCAAAAGGACTTTTAACCACCAAGTCATGGCATTGTCATGATAGATTCAAGACAATGTCTGAAAGAACGCTCTTGTCGTGTGTCGACAACAAGCTTTCAACTCTGATATATGAGTACTTTCAAGTCTCAGAACTGATCATGTCATGTGTAGACAATGAGATCTTTCACTTGAATCATGGATATACTTTATCGGAGTATAATGACCATCATTGGAATTAGTCCGAAACCCATTTCCAAAAGTCATGAAATTATCAAGTCTTTTATCAAAACTTTAGAAGTATAGAATCATTTAGATTCACACGTTTTGACTACTGTCAAAATCATCATGTTGTCTAAACATAAGCAAGAGATATTACCTTGTGTGGTACAATTTAACTTGCTATTGACACACCAATTGGCTCGATTTATCTTAAACCGATTTAACCAACAACTTTGATCATTTTCACTTTGTTGCCATTGTCATGGGGTAGGGAGAGTACTTATATGAGAATATATAACTTTGAAATGACATGCCTTATGTATTTGTCCTTTTTCAAAAATTTGTTGGATATCCAGAACGAGTCATCCTCTTTGTTCCATAACATTTGTCCAAATTCGATCAGCCCCCCATAGTTATTTCAACAATTATAAATGATCATGTGCCTCGTAGGCATTCATGTGTCACCATAGTCAACAATTCGACTCTAGTGAGTCCATCGACTTTCAGTTTCCTCATAGAATTTCCTTTTGTATGACCCGAAGGTTTACATATAATCCAAAGTCAATTAATCTCTTTCAAATCCATGAAGGTAACATCTCGAGATATCATATTCTCGTTTAGATATCTTACCTTCTTTTAAGAACACTTGATCAACCGAAATCATATATGGTCATGTTCGTACTTGCCCTTGGTACCAGGCAATCGAACGACGGAGGTTTGACCTTTTAGCCAACTTTATGATTCCGTTCAATCATGTCTTAGTCTTATTTAGACTTTGGCCAAAATGTCTTTAACGCCTAACATGACTTTTCATGGTTTTAATCGAAGTCAACATATTAGGTTTGAACGCCACCAAACCTCTATGCCTCTTTGAGTATTCCGTTCTTTCAACGAATTCACACTCGACGTTTTAATCATCCAAACGTTTTACTCATGTTCATATCAGCCTTCTACAAGTCCCACGACTCCAAGGAATTTCAAGAAAAGTCGTTTGTATAAAGGCATGAACACACATACATATTGCATGAATCGATCGTACGATTACAAGGACCGATCAAGCCGATCATAGAACCGATCGAGCCGATCACTTTAGTAATTCCTAAGAATCACAAGTCCCTGTCAAAACCATTCAGGTTGGCCGCTGTCCCAGTCGGGTCGAATGGTTAACAAAACGCAAGCCAGTGTGTTCTAAATAGTGTCGGTCGAGCCGCCCGACAAACCAATCAAGTCAACTGCTTGGCGGTTACTCGACGGTTTCATAAAAGCTATGTCCAGTTGCGTCGACTGACAAGACCATCAAGTCGACCACGTGGCGGTTATAAACAGTCGAGTTGCCTGAAGTAGCCAGTTGGGTCGCTCCCTTCAGTGTCATGTTCCGGTCGAGTCACCCGATTCAATATCAAGAACTGATCGAGTAACATAGTTTGCTCAAGTCTTTTCCAACCAATAGTTAGCCCTTAGCCAATATGGCTTGGGCCTTGACATAGCCAATCCAAGAGACTTCGATGAGTCACTTCTGGCTTGTCTTTCCTTAGGTATTTTGACACACCTTAGGACCATGGTTTGCCTTGTCATTTGCGCAGCATGACATAGCCAAGGCGGGCACTTGCGTGCGCCTTTACTCAACCCGCTTTAGCCATTTCTTGGGCTTGACACTCGCTTATTCACAAGGCATGTCACGAGCCTTATTTAGTGTTCCACTTACCCCCTTTTTGGACAACAAGTCCATGTCAACACTTAATGCCTCAACATAAGTTTGCGCATATCTTGACTTGTTTATCTAAGCCCAATGCCATAGCCATTTCTTTGGCTTTCAATAAATAATTGATAAGACTTATTTCCTTGTCAAAAAGGATCATGTTTGAGTGTTTTACCATTTGACATTCAACAGTAGAATGTGCAATCGAACTAAGCTCTCAAACATTCATAAATATGACAAACAACCATGCTTCCATTCGATCTTGACACAAGTGTAAAATCGAAAACACACACAATTCTTTATTAATATTGATAAGGCATTACAAACTATGGCCGAAGCCTATACATAGTTTTAACATAGTAAGATACTTACAAAGCATATAAACCTGAAGCCCTTTACATATACTTAATATCAAACATTACAAGATCATCCTTTATGGATTCTCTTCCTTGGGAACTTTTGAGAGAATTTTCTCCCATTGCTTGAAATATATTCCCAAATCCTTCATGGATAATCCTCCGATCTCAAACAACAACATGGTGCGCTTGAAATCAACCCATGATGGAGGGATCTTCCGGATGATAATACCCACTTTCGTAGACTCATCCAACTCCTTTCCATACTTGTCCATACGTGCCAACATCTCCTTCATCTCCTCAAATTGAGAGGACATGGGACGTACATCTTCCATGACATACCTGAAGAATGCAGTCTCATACATCGTTCCATGATATTCAAATTCCAAGGCATCCCAAAGATCCTTTGCGGACTCAAAGTCATGATAGATATCCAACATGTACGGCGACATGCTCTTGAGAATGATTCCTCTACAAGTGTAGTTATCAACACTCCACTGCGTTTGTAGTCGGGTCCTCATCAACCCATCATGGCCCAAGATAGGACCAATTCCTGGCGGCCCGGGAGCCCCCTCAAGAAGTATGTAGTCCACCTTTAAGGACGTCAAAATCTTCTTCACCTCTCGTTGCCATATGACAAAAGAGATGCTTGCAAAACCATCCAATTTTTTGGACGGTAGCAAATCCATGACAGCCATGTCACCCATCATGTCTTAACAAAATCAATTCAACAAAACAATCGTCAAAACATATATCAAATGTATAAAATACACTTAGAAGATTGTTGGATTTTCGGTGTCCGGTTTTAGACCAAAGGGCCGTAGTCTCACTTATGTGAGTAGACGGTTCTCCCAATTGCCAAACAAATTAATATAATTATCTTGAACTAAAAACTAGTTATTAACCAAGGGTTTGTAATCTCCACAAAGGAGTAGACAAAACCCAACCAAGAGTTTGTAATCTCCGCAAAGGAGTAGACAAAACCCAATCAAGAGTTTGTAGTCTCCAAAGGAGTAGACAAAACTCAACCAAGAATTTGTAATCTCCAAAAAGGAGTAGACAAAACTCAATCAAGAGTTTGTAGTCTCCAAAGGAGTAGACAAAACTCAAGCAAGAGTTTGTAATCTCCAAAAAGGAGTAGACAAAACTCTAATAGAAGTTAAGTTCAATTACACGTCTTATAAACCGATTGTTATATGTTAAAACCATTGACTTGGATAATGTAATGAGTCATTCATAAATGAATTTTCCTTCTAAGTGTATTCTCCCCTACATCGGGAATATCCAAATACCTTAGTGGGATAAAACGTTACACGTTACAAAGACTAAGTAAGAGACTTACTTGTCTTACTTTGTAGAAAGGGTATTCCTAGGTTTTGTCAATACAAAACCAAACTAAGATGGATGCCTATCCTTTGTCCATACAAAGGAACTATACTGGTCTTTCGAGTTTTGCAAACAAGCTTATAAGAAGGCCTATCCAATGTCAATACAATGGAACTAGAAGCTTTATTGTTGCAAAAACGAATGTTCAATCAAGTGCAAATGGCTCTCCCTTTTATAGGCATAGGGGGCCATGATTTTGGGGAGAATAACCGCCACTAAAGCGGTTGAGAGCGGTTACAAACGGTTATTGGCGGTTGAGAGAAGTTAGGGTTACATAACTACTTTTTGGCCCAAGCCCAACTCAATTGGGCCATAAAAAAGCCCAAATTTCAGCTAGCTTTTTCGGCCCGACTTTTTTTCTCATCAATGAGCTTTGACTAACTCATTATAGCTAGGTGAAGCTCCAAGGTCAACTAATACACATGAGCTTAGCTCAAACTAGCTTAGCTCATCGAGCAGCTCACTAGCTAGCTTCTAGCTAGCTTCTTGGAGCTCAATGAACATTTGTACTTGGATATCTCTCAAACTTTGTAACAACTTTCTTGAGCTAATATAATGAGGAATGCCCGAAAGAACGCTCCATAATGTGTCCCAAAAACACAAAGCGTCGGGCTCTCAATTTCTGCCGCAAAATGGCCTAGGCGTTGGCAAGGCCAATAACGCTCTTGCCAAGTAATGACATTGTCATGACTGAGTCAAGACAATGTCCCATGATAGTCACGAGGCTCAACTAAACTAACTTTCAACATAGCCGTGATAGCCATGTCCTTTTGTTTAGTTTAATTTAATTAGCTTCCATACTTTTACCCCGTAATCACTAGTTACTCTAAGTGCCGGTCACTTGGCTTGCCTCCCGCAACCCATACCATCGTGACACACATGTGAGTAACTTATTGCACCTTGTCTCGACAACAAGCTCAATGGTTCCGTTGAGACTTAGCACAAATCTCCAACATTCCTCCCCCATTTGAGCAAAGTCGTGAAACTTAATTTAGGCAAATTAATAAACAAAACTCTACACATAATCACAAATATCTTTCGATTGAATTTATTGACTTAGTACAAATGCACATTCTGTACAAAAGAATCATGGTGTCCTAACGGATTGAACCATTCAACTTGTCTAAGTACATGAAGGCAAAGTACATGTGAGTTTACATTCCTTACTAACAATTGACACATTTAAAGGCTATTGTGTCCTAATCCTCTAATGAACGCGTAGGCGAGTCAACCACATACTCCCTTGAAGAAGCCTTGACACTTCACGTTCACGTAGCCGACTTTCTTTTAATCTTGCGCCTACACTCGCAATTTCTCAAAGAAGTCATTAAGAGAATTCTCTCAAGCTTTCCTTAGTTTTTAGGACCGAACTCCTTTGGATGGAACTTTGAGTTCGCTAACTTCTCGGAATGGGCTTTCCACATTGAATTCGGCTATAGCTTTTGGCCATAAGTGAATTGGGTGTCCCACGACGAGAGGTTAAACTAGTAGGTTGTAACCCATCCCCTTGGCTATCTTGTGTACTAAATAACAAGCCAAGATCTTGGTTAGTCTTTCGGCCAAGTTTGTGAATTCTCAACAAACCACCGACGCTCTATATTGAGTCTAATAGTTCTATAACCAAACTATGTCTCAACGCCAAGATGTTTCGATTTTCATAACATCCTTGACTTCATGCCAAGCCAAAGAACCACTATTTTAAAGAAATAGATTTTCTAGGAAATCGGGACTTAGGCCAAAAGGACTTTTAACCACCAAGTCATGGCATTGTCATGATAGATTCAAGACAATGTCTGAAAGAACGCTCTTGTCGTGTGTCGACAACAAGCTTTCAACTCTGATATATGAGTACTTTCAAGTCTCAGAATTGATCATGTCATGTGTTGACAATGAGATCTTTCACTTGAATCATGGATATACTTTATCGGAGTATAATGACCATCATTGGAATTAGTCCGAAACCCATTTCCAAAAGTCATGAAATTATCAAGTCTTTTATCAAAACTTTAGAAGTATAGAATCATTTAGATTCACACGTTTTGACTACTGTCAAAATCATCATGTTGTCTAAACATAAGCAAGAGATATTACCTTGTGTGGTACAATTTAACTTGCTATTGACACACCAATTGGCTCGATTTATCTTAAACCGATTTAACCAACAACTTTGATCATTTTCACTTTGTTGCCATTGTCATGGGGTAGGGAGAGTACTTATATGAGAATATATAACTTTGAAATGACATACCTTATGTAGTTGTCCTTTTTCAAAAATTTGTTGGATATCCAGAACGAGCCATCCTCTTTGTTCCATAACGCTTATCCAAATTCGATCAGCCCCCCATAGCTATTTCAACAATTATAAATGATCATGTGCCTTATAGGCATTCATGTGTCACCATAGTCAACAATTCGACTCTAGTGAGTCCATCGACTTTCAGTTTCCTCATAGAATTTCCTTTTATATGACCCGAAGGTTTACATATAATCCAAAGTCAGTTAATCTCTTTCAAATCCATGAAGGTAACATCTCGAGATATCATATTCTCGTTTAGATATCTTACCTTCTTTTAAGAACACTTGATCAACCGAAATCATATATGGTCATGTTCGTACTTGCCCTTGGTACCAGGCAATCGAACGACGGAGGTTTGACCTTTTAGCCAACTTTATGATTCCGTTCAATCATGTCTTAGTCTTATTTAGACTTTGGCCAAAATGTCTTTAACGCCTAACATGACTTTTCATGGTTTTAATCGAAGTCAACATATTAGGTTTGAACGCCACCAAACCTCTATGCCTCTTTGAGTATTCCGTTCTTTCAACGAATTCACACTCGACGTTTTAATCATCCAAACGTTTTACTCATGTTCATATCAGCCTTCTACAAGTCCCACGACTCCAAGGAATTTCAAGAAAAGTCGTTTGTATAAAGGCATGAACACACATACATATTGCATGAATCGATCGTACGATTACAAGGACCGATCAAGCCGATCATAGAACCGATCGAGCCGATCACTTTAGTAATTCCTAAGAATCACAAGTCCCTGTCAAAACCATTCAGGTTGGCCGCTGTCCCAGTCGGGTCGAATGGTTAACAAAACGCAAGCCAGTGTGTTCTAAATAGTGTCGGTCGAGCCGCCCGACAAACCAATCAAGTCAACTGCTTGGCGGTTACTCGACGGTTTCATAAAAGCTATGTCCAGTTGCGTCGACTGACAAGACCATCAAGTCGACCACGTGGCGGTTATAAACAGTCGAGTTGCCTGAAGTAGCCAGTTGGGTCGCTCCCTTCAGTGTCATGTTCCGGTCGAGTCACCCGATTCAATATCAAGAACTGATCGAGTAACATAGTTTGCTCAAGTCTTTTCCAACCAATAGTTAGCCCTTAGCCAATATGGCTTGGGCCTTGACATAGCCAATCCAAGAGACTTCGATGAGTCACTTCTGGCTTGTCTTTCCTTAGGTATTTTGACACACCTTAGGACCATGGTTTGCCTTGTCATTTGCGCAGCATGACATAGCCAAGGCGGGCACTTGCGTGCGCCTTTACTCAACCCGCTTTAGCCATTTCTTGGGCTTGACACTCGCTTATTCACAAGGCATGTCACGAGCCTTATTTAGTGTTCCACTTACCCCCTTTTTGGACAACAAGTCCATGTCAACACTTAATGCCTCAACATAAGTTTGCGCATATCTTGACTTGTTTATCTAAGCCCAATGCCATAGCCATTTCTTTGGCTTTCAATAAATAATTGATAAGACTTATTTCCTTGTCAAAAAGGATCATGTTTGAGTGTTTTACCATTTGACATTCAACAGTAGAATGTGCAATCGAACTAAGCTCTCAAACATTCATAAATATGACAAACAACCATGCTTCCATTCGATCTTGACACAAGTGTAAAATCGAAAACACACACAATTCTTTATTAATATTGATAAGGCATTACAAACTATGGCCGAAGCCTATACATAGTTTTAACATAGTAAGATACTTACAAAGCATATAAACCTGAAGCCCTTTACATATACTTAATATCAAACATTACAAGATCATCCTTTATGGATTCTCTTCCTTGGGAACTTTTGAGATAATTTTCTCCCATTGCTTGAATTATATTCCAAATCCTTCATGGATAATCCTCCGATCTCAAACAACAACATGGTGCGCTTGAAATCAACCCATGATGGAGGGATCTTCCGGATGATAATACCCACTTTCGTAGACTCATCCAACTCCTTTCCATACTTGTCTATATGTGCCAACATCTCCTTCATCTCCTCAAATTGAGAGGACATGGGACGTACATCTTCCATGACATACCTGAAGAATGCAGTCTCATACATCGTTCCATGATATTCAAATTCCAAGGCATCCCAAAGATCCTTTGCGGACTCAAAGTCATGATAGATATCCAACATGTACGGCGACATGCTCTTGAGAATGATTCCTCTACAAGTGTAGTTATCAACACTCCACTGCGTTTGTAGTCGGGTCCTCATCAACCCATTATGGCCCAAGATAGGACCAATTCCTGGCGGCCCGGGAGCCCCCTCAAGAAGTATGTAGTCCACCTTTAAGGACGTCAAAATCTTCTTCACCTCTCGTTGCCATATGACAAACGAGATGATTGCAAAACCATCCAATTTTTTGGACGGTAGCAAATCCATGACAGCCATGTCACCCATCATGTCTTAACAAAATCAAGTCAACAAAACAATCGTCAAAACATATATCAAATGTAGAATACACTTAGAAGATTGTTGGATTTTCGGTGTCCGGTTTTAGACCAAAGGGCCGTAGTCTCACTTATGTGAGTAGACGGTTCTTCCAATTGCCAAACAAATTAATATAATTATCTTGAACTAAAAACTGGTTATTAACCAAGGGTTTGTAATCTCCACAAAGGAGTAGACAAAACCCAACCAAGAGTTTGTAATCTCCGCAAAGGAGTAGACAAAACCCAATCAAGAGTTTGTAGTCTCCAAAGGAGTAGACAAAACTCAACCAAGAATTTGTAATCTCCAAAAAGGAGTAGACAAAACTCAATCAAGAGTTTGTAGTCTCCAAAGGAGTAGACAAAACTCAAGCAAGAGTTTGTAATCTCCAAAAAGGAGTAGACAAAACTCTAATAGAAGTTAAGTTCAATTACACGTCTTATAAACCGATTGTTATATGTTAAAACCATTGACTTGGATAATGTAATGAGTCATTCATAAATGAATTTTCCTTCTAAGTGTATTCTCCCCTACATCGGGAATATCCAAATACCTTAGTGGGATAAAACGTTACACGTTACAAAGACTAAGTAAGAGACTTACTTGTCTTACTTTGTAGAAAGGGTATTCCTAGGTTTTGTCAATACAAAACCAAACTAAGATGGATGCCTATCCTTTGTCCATACAAAGGAACTATACTGGTCTTTCGAGTTTTGCAAACAAGCTTATAAGAAGGCCTATCCAATGTCAATACAATGGAACTAGAAGCTTTATTGTTGCAAAAACGAATGTTCAATCAAGTGCAAATGGCTCTCCCTTTTATAGGCATAGGGGGCCATGATTTTGGGGAGAATAACCGCCACTAAAGCGGTTGAGAGCGGTTACAAACGGTTATTGGCGGTTGAGAGAAGTTAGGGTTACATAACTACTTTTTGGCCCAAGCCCAACTCAATTGGGCCATAAAAAAGCCCAAATTTCAGCTAGCTTTTTCGGCCCGACTTTTTTTCTCATCAATGAGCTTTGACTAACTCATTATAGCTAGGTGAAGCTCCAAGGTCAACTAATACACATGAGCTTAGCTCAAACTAGCTTAGCTCATCGAGCAGCTCACTAGCTAGCTTCTAGCTAGCTTCTTGGAGCTCAATGAACATTTGTACTTGGATATCTCTCAAACTTTGTAACAACTTTCTTGAGCTAATATAATGAGGAATGCCCGAAAGAACGCTCCATAATGTGTCCCAAAAACACAAAGCGTCGGGCTCTCAATTTCTGCCGCAAAATGGCCTAGGCGTTGGCAAGGCCAATAACGCTCTTGCCAAGTAATGGCATTGTCATGACTGAGTCAAGACAATGTCCCATGATAGTCATGAGGCTCAACTAAACTAACTTTCAACATAGCCGTGATAGCCATGTCCTTTTGTTTAGTTTAACTTAATTAGCTTCCATACTTTTACCCCGTAATCACTAGTTACTCTAAGTGCCGGTCACTTGGCTTGCCTCCCGCAACCCATACCATCGTGACACACACGTGAGTAACTTATTGCACCTTGTCTCGACAACAAGCTCAATGGTTCCGTTGAGACTTAGCACAAATCTCCAACATAGTCTCCTCTTGGCTTTATCAATGATGATAAAAAATTTGTCTCCTCAAGAAGTTTCTTTATGGCTTTAAACAAGCTTTCAAGCAATGGTTCCACAAGTTGGCTTCAACCCTCCTAATTTTTTGTTTTCAACGGTCCAAGTATGATTCTTCCTTATTTCTACGAAAGACTCCTCACCACTTCACTATCTTGGTTGTTTATGTGGATGATATTCTCATAACTGAATTTGACCTCATTGTTATTCAAACTCTTAAAGATGCTCTACACTCCCTATTTAGCATTAATGACCTTGGTCTCTTAAATTTCTTTCCTTGGT
Organism: Fagopyrum esculentum; assembly: GCA_033239045.1. Lineage (NCBI taxonomy): Eukaryota > Viridiplantae > Streptophyta > Magnoliopsida > Caryophyllales > Polygonaceae > Fagopyrum > Fagopyrum esculentum. The sequence continues at coordinate 9,326,791 of BSUD01000002.1, read as the reverse complement.
ATTGAGGTCACTCATCATGTTTATTCCATGATTCTTCATCAACAGAAGTATTCCACTAAACTTCTACATGTTTTTGGTGTGGAAATTCTTCATCCTTGTGTCACTCTCTTACCTCTTAACTACAAATTTGGTCCGCGTGATTCCAATTATCTTCTATCTTTTCTTACCCTTTACCATAGTCTGGTAAGAAAGCTCAAATATCTCACAAATACTAGCCTAGGCCTTTCATTTGGTGTTCAACTTCTTAGACAATTTTTGCAAAAGCCTCGAGCCTCTCATTTTTCCGCACTTCTCCATATCGTCAATCTGTCAAGGGAACCCTTCAATATGGCCTCCGTTTTACTTTTGGAACTCATATCCATTTATAGGCCTTTTCAGATTGTGATTGGGCTAGAAGTCCCGTTCACGAAGATCAGTCACTGGATATATATGTTGTCTTCTATGGTTCCAACACTATCTCATGGAAATCCAACAAACAAGTTATTGTTTCGAAGAGCTCATATGAGGCTGAGTATAGAGTTATGTCACGTGCTACATCTGAAGTTACTTAGCTTGTTAGTAACTTAGTTTATTATAAGAACTAGGGGATACTCATCTTCAAACTGTCACTCTCCATTGTGTTAACAATTCAACAATGCATATTGCTAAAATATCCATTCTTCCACGAAATGGCTAAGCATACTAAGATGGGTTGACATTTCACTCGTGATAAAATTTTGGATGGTCTTCTGCAACTCTCTTATCTCCATACTTCTAATCAGCCGGTTAATGTCCTAACAAAGACCATTCCATCTCACCATCATCACGAGCTTTTGATCAAACTGAGATGTTTGTAACTCCTCCAATTGGGGGTTGGGGGCTATTAATATATAGTTGGTCCCCAAACAACTGATGATATTAAGCCAAATACATAGGATGACTCTGGACCTTTTGCTCCTAAAGACAGGAGCATGCCACTAAAGTACTAGACCGAATGCCTTTCTTGTTGATTTATTGCTATCTTAGAAAAGTAGTATTTAATTTTAAAATACAAAGAATACCATTAATAAAATTTTGGATGGTCTTCTGCAACTCTCTTATCTCCCTACTTCTAATCAGTCGGTTGATGTCCTAACAAAGATAATTCCATCTCACCATCATCGCGAGCTTTGGATCAAACTGGGATGTTTGTAACTCCTCCCATTTGAGGGGGGCGCTATTAATATATATGTGGTCCCCAAACTGATGATATTAAGCCAAATACATAGGATGACTCTGAATGTCTTTCTTGTTGATTTATTGCTATCTTAGAACAGCATTATTTTATTTTAAAATACAAAGAATACCATTAATACCAATTGCTTAAACAAATAGGAGTGCTCCAAGAATTTTTTTTTTGACAAGGTAAGAGATTAGGCTTGGTCAACACCGATTTGTTGACCACCCTATGACGTCCCTGTGGACGAACAACCTGACATCATCTGGGATCTCCGAACTGTCAGCAGGGTTATCATGGCCACTTGATGCAAGACAGTCAGCAACACCATTGATTTTCCTGAAAATGTGATTAACCTGCACATTAAGAAAGAAACTTCATTAAGAGAATTGAGATAACCGTGATAATAATGTCCATTTCCCATGGAGGTTTCTAGAGTTTTTTTAATGCGTTGATGATCGTAAGATTGTCATCTTCAATCTCAATATTATTTAGTCCCAAGTCTCTAGCTTTCATTAGGCCATATTTTAGTGCGCATGCTTCCGCACCTAGTATCGTCTTTTGGTGTTGACCATCTTAGTTTTCTAGTTTTCCTCTTTTGTGCCGCGTTATTTGTTTTTTTTATACTTAATTTGTTAGTGTGATCGTTCCATTTTCTAGTTTGATTATCTACAGTATGTGAGACGTCCACTAGAGTGCTCCAAGATTTGAACTCAAGACCTCTCACACTCAGAGAGAGACTCAAACCATTTGATCAAACTGCGCCCTGCTTGCTCATATTTTTTTAATTTCAAACAAAGCCATAGTTTATGATTACGGGTTATTCATTGAAAACCGTAGTTTAAAAATACTGGTCTATTTTGACCCTAATTGTCATCCTATTGTGGAATATAGCTTTCCTCCGTTCTTAATCTAAGAAATAATTTTTTTATTGTTATTATTATTTTGGAGAAAAGATCTAAATGACAAGTTAAATAACTTAAGATATATATGTATATTTTAGTTAGAATTAGAAGAAAAAAATTGTACAAAGAGTGAATCAAACATGGGACGAGCTGAAGTAAAAGGTAATGTGAAGCCACGTCAACCATTGAGGCAAAAAAACTATTTTGAAACTTTTGCAAATAAAACTATAATACATATAACGTTACAGAAGAGAACTGAGGCCCAATTTAAACCCGGGCATGTGCATGCGCTCACCTCGGATGTGGCCGTGATATATCACATTATACAGGGCTACTATTCGGGCGGACATTTGCCTTAACAGAGGCGGAGTCCGCCTGTGCACAGAAGGAGGCGGAGGCGAAGTCCGCCTCCTTCTGCCCGTTATTAATTTTAAAAAGTAGCCGTTGGAGATTACAGCCGTTAAATTATATGGCCGGTTCTGCTGAGCCTCCCCCTTATATGGCCGGTTCCGTCGCTCAAATTCCGGTGAATATGACGGTGTCCGAGGGTAGCCTGCGTCATTGTGATTCTGAATCTTTTTTCGGATCGTCAATCGGGTTAGGAACGAATAAGTTATGAATTTATTCGTTTTAAGTATTGCGATTTGGCCTAAATTGACCTTAGCCTTATCAAAATGGATAACTGGAAATTCCAGTATGCTCGTTACATTATTCTGGTGATTATGGGCTATTTATTTGATAAGATCTGATGACAGTTGGGTTGAGAAACTGTCTGCGGGCAAAACGTTATTATGATGAAATTTAATTAATTAATTAAAGATTAATTAATTAAATTAGGAATCTAGTAAATGCTATAAGCTAATTAAATTCAAAGGAATGAATTTAATTGATGTTTGAAGCAAGAAGTTTAATACGAGGAATATGATATTCTCGACACGTGGTGTTGAAGACGGTAGACTAACTATAGCTTAGTTGCTCAGTGAGCGTATCCAGGTAAGTCTTCGGACTTACTTAGCTTCGATCTGCAGAAACCCGTGCCTGAGAGATTTATATCTCACTGTGTTGATATGTGTTGTTTTGAAATGTCTTGTTGTGTTGAAATGTAAATTTTGATATGCATTGCGATGTGATGTGTGTGAAGCATGCTTGATGTGTTTTATGATGAAAATGATGTTATGACGTGTAAAGCATGCTTAATGTTGTTGTGATTATTATCATGTCATGGTTATGAGAAATTGTTAAATGAACATGTGTTAGCCTTTTGAGGCATGCTATTGAATGACATGATAATCTTGTTGAAACATGATAATGTATGACATGATAAGCCTTTTGAGGCATGTGATATGATGATGACCTATAAAGGTCAATAGTATGTAAATTGTTTAAGACTCTGAGCTAACCATTAGTCAGGTCGCTAGCTATTGCAGTGAATGTTGGAGCTCAGCCAAGCCCGGATCACTTGCGTTTGTATAAGAATGACAGCGAGTCTGATGGACTTCAGGCTCGGGTCGCACACCTAAGTAAAATGGTAAATGTTTGCATTAACATGAATGGGAAAATATTGCATGTGGTTAGGGGTTAAGACCATAACCCGCCACGAGAAAGCCTGGCCCGTAGACTTGATCAGTCTGGCTACGACCTAAGAGCAAATGTCTAAATTAACCTAATATGTGCAATGGTGAGCTCACACCAAAGCCAGAACCATATAAACAATGATTCCGGATTTGGTCCGGGATCGTAAATTGTAAATTTCATACTGCATTCACGTGCATCATTCATAAAAGCATGATATCATCTCATGAGCACGGTATATGGTATTTGAATATATTTGTTGTGTTGTGATGTGATGATATAATATCTCGTGGATAGATTATGATCGGTAGATAACGGTTTTAAACCGAATCTTTTTAGGTAATACCGAACATAGGAACGCTTCAAGGATTCAACTGTAGGAAGTGGACAGCCGAGGCAGTGTTAACCCAAGGGTTGGTTGAACTACTTTTGAAACTAATTGCTTGCAAGCGAGTCTTTTGTTGGTTGTGTGCAACTGTGTACACATGTTGATTTCAGACTAAAGTTTTAAGACACCTGTTCAGGTGTCATGTTTTGAAGTGTCGTTTTGGATATACATACTAACTGCATGCACGGTTGTTATGTAAATGTTTTCTAAATGATAGGTTGAATGTTTTCATTATTTCTTCGTGCTTCTTGGTGCAAGGTCCTATTTGTGAAGTTGTTGTCAGGCTAACTGATGGGACCCACTGTGTGGTCCTTAGCCTAGTGACGTCTTGGGTTACTTAAAACTCGGGTCGTTACAGATTGGTATCAGAGGTTAGGTTGACAACAAGGGCACATGTGACTTGAGATGAGACATGATAGTTCAACCTAACTACAACCCAGTCCGGATTGGTTTTGAAAGGACATTTAAGTTTTCAAAAGATTTTGGAAATTACTAACATATGGTTTTAATGGATTTAAAATCATATGCATAGTCGGGGTTGTGGGTAAAGACAATGCCTTCCACTCCTCAGCGTGACTCCTTGTAAGTTTAGTTCTCTCTCTCTCTCTCTAACTTGTTAAGATTATAGTATTCTGATAGATATCACTATTGTTATAAGTAGTGGATATATACGAAGAGAGAACGATCTTGGATGTTCCGGTTTGTCGAAACCGTGATAAAGGCAACCGTAAGCGTTTTGATTAAGAGACAAGGAAGTTGCAGCTTCATTACGAGTATGTCAATGGGAGCACAATGTGAAAGTGTGCCAGTGGAAGTACGACAAGCTAGAATACATGAGAGTATAATGTTAAAAATAAGTGGTCAAGGTCAAGTACCTCTACCCATCGAGCTACATGAGATGAGAAGATGCAAGAATATAGCGGTAGAAAGGGCTATTGCTACGATAGAAACGCAAGGGCAAGCACGAGTTGTTGTACCCCAAACACTAGAAGTTCCATATGAGGAACAAGAAGGTAGTGAACTTCATTAGAGAAGTGGCTAAGGCCATAAAAAGAAGAGATGTAATGCAAGTTGATTGGCGGTTGAACCACATAAGATAAAACTTGCAGCAACCTTCATGCAGAACATTGGTGCATGTTGGTGGATGAGAAATCGTGCAATCATTGTGGATTACAAGACTTTCAAGAGTCGGATTTGGACTAACTTGTTAAAATCTTTTGTGGAAGCAACATTTGGAGGTTCTCCTATGATGGAGATGAATTTCACGAGGAGTATACATCGTTGGATGAGAGTGCACCACTTTATGATCAAATGATAAGATTGTTTACGATAAGATGAAACGACCTCTTAGTTGGTGTTGTCACCTAAGATATGACGTTATTGGAGTATTAGGAGAGGATAATAAAGCTTGAAGCAAGACAAGGTTTTAGGAAAGAGGTGGGTTCCTAAACTAGTGGAGGAAAGAGGCAGAAGTCTACTCCAAGTTTTTTGAACCTGCGAGTACGAGACGTGTGAGTCAAGAAACAAGGTCTTCTCCACAACCATGATCATAAGAGAAATTGGAGGGAAGAACATGTTTCAATTGTGGAGACCTAAATCATTACAAGAAGGATTGATCAAAAAGTCCAACTACATGTTTTAGATGTAGTTAACCTAGAGATATGATAAAGTTTGTGAGACTAAGGGATAATGTTATCTCAATGATCTTGTCCTAATTTGAGAGGAGGAAGAAGCCAAAGTTTAAGTGGAAGGTAGGTCAAGTAGAGGGGCCCACCGATATCCTTATCACCGGATTGGATAATGATGACGTGATTCTAGGCATCGATTGGATGATCAAGTATATGGCTAAGATAAATGCGGAAATGCTAACAATAACGATGTTAGCCAAAGATGATACTTGTCATGTGTTCAAATGAGGTGAGCTACAAGAACCGCTAGGGATGATCTCTGTGACGAAAGCAAGTAAACTGATGAGGAAAGGATATGAAGCATATACATGTTATGCTTTGGAGAAAGGAGGAAATATTCAATTAAAAGACATTATAATGGCACGCGAGTTTAAGGATGTTTTTCACGATGAAATACTTGGATTGTCACCTACAAGAAAAGTTGACTTTGGAATTGATCTAGAGCTTGGAAATAGACCATTTTTAAAGCTCCGTACACGATGGTACCTGTGGAAATGCTTGAGTTAAAGAAGTAGTTGGAAGAATTGGCAGATAAAGGATTTATTCGGCCAAATGTATCGCCATGGGTAGCGCCAGTGTTGTTTGTGAAGAAAAAAAAGATGGTACAATGAGGCTATGTATCAACTATAGAGAATTGAATAAGATGACGATTAAGAACAAGTATCCACTGCCACGAATTGATGATTTGTTAGATCAGTTGCAAGGATCAAAGGTGTTCTCCATCATAGACCTATGGTCAGGCTATCACCAGTTGAAGATTCAAGAAGATGATCTCCGTAAGACAACATTCAGGACTCGTTTTGTTGTGGTCTTTATCGATGACATATTGGCTTATTCACGAAGTAGTGAAGAGCATAGAACATTTAAAAGAAATTCTCCAAGTATTGATGAAAGAGAAGCTTTATGCCAAGTTGTTCAAGTGTGACTTCTGGATGAATGGAGTAACATTCTTAGGACACGTGATCACTGTAGATGGAATCAGAGTTGACTCGTCCAGGATTGAAATTATGCTAGCATGGGAACCACCCAAGAACGTCAGAGAGATACGTAGTTTCCTAGGATTAGCGGGATACTATAGACATTTTGTAAAAGGGTTTTCCATCATAGCAAGACCTATGACCAACCTACTTTAGAAGAAGGAAAAGTTTATGTGGACTGACAAGTGTCAAGCAAGCTTTGAAGAGATAAAGAAGAGGTTGACTACTGCACCTATGTTAGCTCAGCCGAATGGAACACTAGGGTTCATTGTTTACAGTGATGCATCTAAAATGAGCTTGGGATGCGTCTTGATGCAAAATGAAAGAGTCATCGCCTATGCATCAGGACAACTGAGACAATATGAGCAGAACTACCCTACACATGACTTGGAGTTAGCAACAGTAGTTCATGCACTTAAGCTTTGGCGGTATTACCTATTTGGGACAACGTGTAAGATCATGACAAATCACAAGAGCCTAAAGTACATTTTCACTCAAAAAGAGTTGAATATGAAACAAAGAAGGTGGTTGGAGTTGATAAAGGATTATGACTTAGAGATAATATATCATCCTGGTAAAGCTAATGTGGTGGCTGATGCTTTGAGTAGGAAGTCAGCTCAAGAAAATCGGTTGCTCGATTAACTGTACAAGTTGAGATACAAAAAGATCTGATTGGTAGTGGCATTGAAATATGGGTTCAGAAAGACCAATGGTATCTGTGTACCTTGAAGATAGTGCCCAATTGGTTGGAAGAAATTCAACAAAAACAACTAAATTGTCCTAATTTAACCAAAATAAGGTCAGTGATCGGAAGTGGTGAATCTTCAGATTTCCATATCGATACTGACAATATAATGAGATATCAGGAAAGGGTATCTGTTCCTCAAGATGAAGATATTAGAAAAAGGATTCTTGTTGAAGCCCATGCAACACCATATTCCATACATCCAAGATCGAACAAGATGTATCGGGATATTAAACCCTACTTTTGGTGGCAAGGTATGAAGAAAGATATTGCTGAGTTTGTGTCACGGTGTCAAACATGTCAACAAGTTAAGATTGAACATCAAAGAACAATAGGAGAACTTCCGTCACTTGAAATACAATAATGGAAATAGGAACATATCATTATGAATTTCGTAACCAGTCTACATAGTAGCAAGGGTTATGGCACCATATGGGTGGTGGTTGATCGACTGACAAAGACTACAAGGTTCATTGTTATCAAGGAAACTTGGGTTGTGAACAAGTTAGCAGAGGAATTCATGAATCAGATAGTCATATTACATGGAGTTCCTAAGACCATAGTTTCACACAGAGATGGACGATTTACTTCCCGATTTTGGAGTCAGGTACAGACATTAATGGAAACCAAGTTGAATTTTACAACAGAGTTTCATCCACATTCGGATGGTCAGTCAAAAAGGATTATTCAAACTTTGAAAGATTTTTTGGGGTCTTGTGTACTTGATTGGAGTCTAGTATGGCCACATCAATTACCATGAGCCGAGTTCATTTACAACAAAATTTGGCATGCATCCATTGGGATAGAGGCAAGAATTATTACCTAACGTTTCCACTAACTAATGTGCTTATATGGTTATATGTTGATGTGATTTATGTGTGTGTGAATTGATTTGTGTTTGCTAACATAGGAAGTGATAGACTTCCCTAGTGTGAGCGTGATGTCCCCGCTAACGTGATAATAATTTGTGCTTGCACGAAATGAAAAGATAGGTTAATTATGTGATTGACGGATTCAGTCTTTTGATGAACTGTATACTAAAGTTTCGGGACGAAACTTTTTCTTAAGGGGTGTGTGATGTAAAAGCTAGGATTTTCGAATCCTAATAAAGAATGATTAAGGGTGATTAAGTTAATTATCGATAACAATTGACTCATAACTTGCGAATTGTGTGTAGATGACGAGTATGAATTCCACTATTATGATTTTAACATAAATTGGACGTATGGGGGAAATTTTACTTTTTCCTCCGGGGAATAATTTTTACCCTCTGGTATTATTTGAAGCATTTGGGAGCTTCAATTAATAAAATTGTAGTTGAGAGAAATGATCAGGACATCGAGTATGTTCTAGATATGAAATAACATGGAAAGGCAAAATGGTCAAAAGAGTCGCTATTTCGTTTCTTAGCGGCTAACAAAGATGGCTTAGAAATACTCGTTTTCCGAGTAAGTTGCGGGATAATTATCCACACAATATGTCAGATTTATTATTCCAATTTCGAGAAGTTTGGAGAAGGGGCTCAAACCGACTTCGGATCGATAAAAGGATAATTATCGACTTTGTTAAAACGATAATTATTGTCTTCGCTATAAATAGCGGAAATTCTTTTATTAATTCATTTCCTTTCACGTTTCCTCGTAAAAGCTCTGATTTCTCTCAACCTTCAAATTCAGATCTACTCTCCGTTTCCAATCCGATTTCAATTCCGTTTGAGTTTTCGAATTCCTCTCTTCGTCCTCTTCATTTTGGTACCGAGTTTCTGCGTTTCCGTTGAAGTTAAGGTCAGGTCGAGCCTCCCCCTTATATGGCCGGTTCCGTCGCTCAAATTCTGGTGAATCTGACGGTGTCCGAGGGTAGCCTGCGTCGTTGTGATTCCGAATCTTCTTTTGGATCGTCAATCGGGTTAGTAACGAATAAGTTATGAATTTATTCGTTTTCAGTATTGCGATTTGGCCTAAATTGACCTTAGCCTTGTCAAAATGGATAATTGGAAATTCCATTATGCTCGTTACATTATTCTGGTGATTATGGGTTATTTGTTTGATGAGATCTGATGACAGTTGGGTTGAGAAACTGTCTGCGGGCAAAACGTTATTATGATAAAATTTAATTAATTAATTAAAGATTAATTAATTAAATTAGGAATCTAGAAAATGCTATAAGCTAATTAAATTCAAAGGAATGAATTTAATTGATGTTTGAAGCAAGAAGTTTAATACGAAGAATATGATATTCTCAACAGGTGGTGTTGAAGACGGTAGACTAACTATAGCTTAGTTGCTCAGTGAGCGTATCCAGGTAAGTCTTCGGACTTACTTAGCTTCGATCTGCAGAAACCCGTACCTGAGAGATTTATATCTCACTGTGTTGATATGTGTTGTTTTGAAATGTCTTGTTGTGTTGAAATGTAAATGTTGATATGCATTGCGATGTGATATGTGTGAAGCATGCTTGATGTGTTTTATGATGAAAATGATATTATCACGTGTAAAGCATGCTTAATGTTGTTGTGATTATTCTCATGTCATGGTTATGAGAAATTGTTAAATGAACATGTGTTAGCCTTTTGAGGCGTGCTATTGAATGACATGATAAGCTTGTTGAAACATGATAATGTATGGCATGATAAGCCTTTTGAGACATGTGATATGATGATGACTTGTAAAGGTCAATAGTATGTAAATTGTTTAAGACTCTGAGCTAACCATTAGCCAGGTCGCTAGCTATTGCAGTGAATGCTGGAGCTCGGTCAAACCCGGATCACTTGCGTTTGTATAAGAATGACACCGAGTCTGATGGACTTTAGGCTCGGGTCGCACACCTAAGTAAGATGGTAAATGTTTGCATTAACATGAATGGAAAAATGTTGCATGTGGTTAGGAGTTAAGACCATAACCCGCCACGAGAAAGCCTGGCTCGTAGACTTGATCAGTCTGGCTACGACCTAAGAGCAAATGTCTGAATTAACCTAATACGTGCAATGGTGAGCTCACACCAAAGCCAGAACCATAATCTTCAACATTATAGGGATATAAGTCACACCAAAGTCTAACTCGTCGAGTTGTAGCCTCTCGACGGGCGGATGTTGTGACAAGTCTCGTCGCTCTCTTCCTCTTCTCTCTAATGTTTCTCATCGCAAGCTGAATATTTTTTAAACACAAATTTTAATTTTTTCTATTATAATATTATATATTATAATAATAAAATCGATAACAAACCCAGTAACTCTCGAAAATAATCCAATTTCAATTATTCTTAACTAACTATGTAACTAATATATGAATTCACTTTTTAAATTCACATCTTTATTTTTTCTATTATAATATTATAATATTATATATATATATATATATACATATTAATTAAATTATGCTATTATAATAATCATAAAATCGATAACAATACTAGTAACTCTCGAAAATAATCCAATTTCAATTATTCCTAACTAACCGAACCTAACTAAACTAACTAGTTTCAAGTCTAATGCAAAAAATACATTAACGATAAAAAAAAAAAAATATTAACTAACCTAAAATCGATCCACAGGTGGTCTGCTCCTAGAACTTCCGATATCTGAATCTCTCTCCATTGTTGGACGTATCGAAGAAGAGAAGAAATGGATCGAAGAAGAAGAAAAATAAGAGTCGAAGCAATGGGAGAGGCGCCGACGGCTAGAAAAAAACGAGGGTAAGGGGAGAGGAGCTGCAGCCCGCCTTCGCGCACCTTGCCCTTATATAGAGTTGGCGCGCAGGCGGGCTTCTCCTGCGCGTGGGCCTGGCGCAGGCCCATTGCGCACCAGCCCAGGCGCGCAGGCGCCTTGCAAGTGAGCCTCAACCCATGCGCACTCGGAGGCCGTCTCCGCCGCTTCTTCCGCCGTGTCTTCCGCCGTCTTCGATTAACATCACTCCACATTATATTTTACTTAATGTGCCTAGTTTTTTTTCCGGTTTCCGCAAGATAAATCGAAACTGAAGGATCCAAAATCTAACACTGATTTGGCAAAAGGATAGTTTTTAAAGGACAAACTTATATACATTCGTTTATATTACACCATAATATAGTCAAGTCACAAAAAGTGATAATTCATGTAATTATTAGATGATTATTTGTATGTGTATTATTTTTAAATAATTAAATAATATATATAGGTTGTATTTAGTATTTTATGATTTTTATTTTAATGTGTTTTGTTATAGGTTTCGATTTTTTAATAAAATATAAATTGAAATTATAAGTAAAGATAATATACATTTAAATTTATAATCTTCAATAAAATTCATTTGGCTGTAATTTGTAATCTTCAGTAAAAACCTTATGTGGTGCAAACGGTCAGGACCATAACATAGTGGACCTGATCGTTAGCACTCTTACACGCTAACAGTTCATGGACCAAACCATTGCAGTCCGGCCAAAAATAGCCCGGACCGTATCAAACATTTTTTTTTAAAAAAATTATATGGTTCAATACGGTTCGGTCCAAACCTGAACCGTATACATGAATTTTACAAAAAAAACATGTGGAGAGGGAAGAACGATCCGGATCAGTTAAATCTGGTCCAAGACCGGATCGGGTCGAATTTTCAATTCGGTCCAATTTTCCGGTCCGATCCAAATGTTCACAGTCCTAAGCCTTCTTATCTACATTTGAGGGACGGCTTGTTTGCGGGTTTGGACAAACCAGGGATTCGGTTGAGTGCTAATGTGACTATATAGTGTATATAGCTGGACCAAATTGGATAATATATATTATGGCCCGGTCTATGATCTTCATTTTTTGGGCTGTGTGTTATAGATTGGTTAGGTGAGGTCCAGGACTGTAACCTTATGGTCCACATTGTAACAGATAAACATATTGTATTTTTTAAACAACTGAATTGGACAAAAGAGCTTAAATATGTTAAACGGTTACTAAACAGTATGTTTTGATGATTAAGAATTGAACCGTTTTAGGTATGTGGTCTAGTTTCCTTACTTTTTAAGGAATTAAACTGTTTGGAACTGAAATAAATAAGGAACCGAACCGTTTAAGGTATACGATTGAAATCCTGTATTTTTAATGAGTGGACCGAAACACAAAGGAAACGTTCAGAACTGAACTAAAACTATTTAAACTAAATTAGAACCATTTAAATTTTTTATTTATATGGAACCAGATTGGGGACGTTTATCTTAACTACTTTCATTTGCATATGAATTGCAGTAGTTAAGTCCAAATACTTTATATTTTTTTTTAAGTATGTAGATGCTTTTAATATTTACACGGTTTATTTTAAGCATGTCATATAATAAGTGATTGAAAATTGAAACATCAAGCCTATGTCGAAAGCAAAACAACAAACTACACTCACTCTCTTATAAGCGCCATAATTAATATTTTATAGTCTAAATTAAATAAACTAACAACAAAAGGAGGGTTGTGAAAAAACATCAGGATCAAAGACAAACCTAATTTAAAAAGAAGTTGAAGAATTAGAGAAGCTATTATTCCAAAAAAAGAGAAGAGAACATCTTTTTAAAAAAAATTTTTGTTTTTTTATATATTATATTATTTTACTTCTACTAATTTACCTAAAAAAATATAAACGATTCCTATTTATTTTAATTCTACGGAACCGGACCAAATCAAGCTCTTTTATAGCGGTTCGGTTTGAAAAATAATAAGCAAATAAGTTCGAGGAACCGAACCGTAAAAAACAGGTTCAGTTCCCATGGTTCTTGCAGAAACCGGATCGGAACCGATTAACTGTACATGTTCTCCTCCTATAATTTAGTTAATGAATGGCATATTAAAACATAAAAAGATTTATTTATTTTTATATCTTACAACAAATGTTATTTTAATTGATTACAAAAGAATAGTTTAGAATCTTCATTCTAATAGGTTACAAGATAATATTTATAGAATTTTTAATTGATTATCAAATCAATCTCCAATTTTAAATTTTTTATGATGATTTTGTATTAGTTTTAATAAAATTTATATTGCTTACAATATTATCTATCGTAAATAGTTTTAATTTATTTTGATATTTCTTGTAAATGAGGCGTATCTTTTTAACTATATTACTTTTGTAAGAGATATAAAAACTTAATAAATGAATGAAATCATGGAAAATTGACCACCCTAACACCAACTAATTAAGTTGTAATTTATAATTTATTATATGGACTTTTAAAAATTTATATGACGGATACTCATTAATCTATTAAGGACATCACTAAGTCATTTTCTTATATTATTTTTTCTTTTAATTTTTACATATAATTATCCTCGGAATTGAAAATCTAAATATATTTACATTTAATTATAATTCCCCAGTTGGTCTAACAGCATAAATGTTGGGAGGATCTCTTGTAAATCGAGGCACAAAGATAAGAACAATACTCAAAAAAATTAAAGAAAAGGACAAACACCGACTTATAATATATTAACAAAACTACAATAGCTCGGATCTATATGCCTAACACCATCTTCGGCAAATTAAGAATAAGACAACTGGGGAATTATACAATAATTCTGCATTAAAAATTTGTTTATGATTGTAATTCAATAAAGTTAGGTCGTAATTTGAGCTAAAACGAGAAGAGTTTAAGTTTTAATTGAAATTTCAATTGTATTAATAATATTCAAAAGCGAAAGAGCTTGTCGGAGCTTTGCTCGAGCCGATCAGCTTCAGTAGCTGGGCTAAGTATAATAGTCGTGCAATATTGCTTAATTTGAAGAGTCAAATTTTGCACGATCATGAGCAACTTAAAAAAAATAAACGAGTCGAACTTATATCCGAGCTTAAAATTTAACCGCATTAAAAAACGTGTTTATATTTGACTCGTTTAACAAAGATAACGAGTTCAAGTTAAAATCAAGTATAACAACTCTAATTTTGTCCCATGGATAATAATTTCACCACTGATTAAAAAAAAATGGATGAAAATCAAAATTGTTCGACTGATAATAAGTATATTCGTATTACGTTTCACTTAAAACGGAAGTGACATCCCAATGTTTAAGACATTTTAGTTTTAGTTTTTTTATTTATTTCACACTTCATATTCACTTTCAAATCCCCCATCTTTAAAGGGTATATTCAATTAAAAATTTTACATGAATTTTTTGGAGTTTTTATGGGTATTCAATATAGATTTTTAAAATTTCATATAAATCTTTTGATATTCAATTATGATTTTTAAATTTTTCATAAAATTCCTACAGTATTTAAAAATTTGTTCATTTTTAAAGAATCTATTATTTCATTAGTTTGTAGGATTCCTTATTACTTATATAACTATTTAAAAGTCTACAGAAGTCTTCCCCCAACGCATAAGACTTTCACAGAATCTGTATTGACTCTATAAAGAATTAAAATATCCCAAAAAATCAAGAAATTTTATGATTATTAAGTTAAAATATTTAAAAGTTTGAATTGAATACACCCCATTTAATTTACAATTTCAAATTAGGAGATTTTAGCTATAAAATTCCGAGTTTAATGATTTGGTGTTATGCTTAATAAACGAAATGTTATATCATGTTATATAAGCATATATTTAGTGTTATTTAATAACAAATTTTTTTAAAAGGCGATTAAAAATATAGAACAAATATATAATATTTATAGCAATGAATTATATTTTATACAAGATTAGCTGTACTTGGATGGTCCGATCTTTCGACACCTAAAAAGAAGCGATGCATATAAAAGGGATATGTAAAGAGGTTGATCTGGTGGTGGGATGAATCAATAGGTGGATAGATCAAGGTGGAACCATAAGCAACAACTCGGAAGCATGCTAGGACGTGATGAACCCTAACACACAACCGACAAATCTTCCGTACAACCAAACACAAGAGGGGAGCGATGATCTGTAGAGCACCTATACGTATGCTAGTGACGAGTTGAAGCACACTACTGTGACGCACGCAAGTAGAACACACTAAAAAAGTCCAAGCGAAAACGCGAACAAGACCTCTCTTGCTCTCAACTTCCCGCACGGAAGGCCACAAACAATGAATAGCAACTCACATACACCGTAAAAGTAATCCATGTGTTTATTCAATTTCAGGTTGAGAAAACAAGAAGCTCGATATCCCTATATATAGGGGTGACTCGAGTTTGGGCTTCTTGTAATTTGACCCGAAATCATATCTTGTCGAGAATAAGATCAATCTTGGGCATCAAATATCTCTAGAAGATATAATTTTAAGTCTATATTTAACCTTCTCTATTAAAAAATTTAATTATTTATAAAAATAAATAAATTAACATAGACTGATAAATAACATTTAATATAAGGATGTCAGGTTTTATAATTTTAAAAATTTTAGATTGTAATTGTTGTTTTTTATGAATAGTAAGATTTTGTCTTGTAATAAGTAAAAGTCTTTGTCTTGGACTCTAATGTTGAAGATTAGAATTGAGAGTTCCAAGAGAAGAGATGAACATGTCCCCATCGACGGTCGGCATGATTGTGCCTTACCTTACCATCAGGATTCAGAATAACACCGTATAATATTCCGTAATTTCAGGATCAAAATTCATTATTCTTCAACCCAAATATTAATACAATGCATAGTGTAAAATAATTTATTATATAGTTACATTATTCTGGTGGTTGTTTTTTCTTTGTATATACAATGAAAGTTACTTCCATTTCAAAATATTTTGTGGTTTATTAGTTTGTACGAGTTTATTTGATATTGCAATATTTTAGTTTTTTAAAATAATAATATAATTTAATATGATTTTTGTAAGTAATATGTGTGATTAGTTTTTGATAACTCATTGAAGCCTTTGAAGGTCTATAAATAATTCATAAATTATGTAATTTAAATCAAATAAATAAAATATAAAATCTTTACGGTTTGCTAGACGATTTGGGCAGTTTGTAAAATAAAAAAAATTGGTAAATTGGACCAAACCGGTGGTTAAACAACGGTTTGAGGACCAAACCGACTGAATTGTTCCCTTTGAAAATAAAAAAATTAACCAAACCGGCGGTTTGGGCCGGTTTGAAAACTGCTGGTTCGGTGGTTTGTCCTAAACCGGACTCATGGCTAGATTATTTTGTGGAATTATTATTTTCAATAATCTCTCAAAAAATTGATAATCCAAATGTACATAAATTATTTTTTGGTCAAAATAATCTGGGTCTAATATTCCCTCAAATATTCCATAATCTAGAATTGTCGAACGGACCCTAGGTCTTTTTCCCATAAAATATAAATTAATCCTATAATATTATTCGAGGGGTCGTTATTCTTATTTTTCTTCTTTTAAGATATTCCGAGCATCTTTATCCAAATAATTATTTCAAATAAATAAATAAATAATATAAATGTGGGCATTACATGTAGAGTAAGTAATATAAGATCATTACCTAATTTAGGACACTAATAATTAACAAACCTATTAACACAGTGACCAATCGTTACCGGCAATAGTCGTGGGTGACGCATAATTTCACATACATCAACAGAAAAAGGTGTGTTGGTCAATTTGTCCCTACCAATCAGCCAACTAGTCATACCAACAACGTTTATTTTGGGTGATTATCTTTTATTTCCCTTAATTATAAATGTATTAGAGATTATGTTGGTAGTAATATAGATTTAGATTTTTAGTATTTATTCCTTAGAGATGTTGTTTTGTAGGATTGACCTCAAAACCTAGGAGATTAGGTTATATATCCTTCCTATAAATAAGTTTATTTAACCAACTGTTTTTTTTTCGAGTTTTACTTTTAATTTAGAATCGCACTAGCAGATGGCAAAATACCAATCGGGTCGATCTCCACCATGGAGTTGACCGGCTTCTTTTTGGTATGGTTTGAGCGGTCTTGCTTTCTATTAATTCAATAAAGAAGAAATTTTGTAAGTATGTCTTGCCAAAATCTCGTTATTTCAGGGTTCGGAGAGTCTGACTTCCATGATGATTTTATGATGTTATTTATAGTTATATTTATGCTTTGATTAAATGTCTTAATTCATATGCAATGGTAGTCCAACGATCATCCATGCAAGATTTGAAAGTTGCGTGAGAGTATTTCCTTCATAACATGATTATATATAACTTTGAGTGTTTTTAATCATGAATTAAGTTTCTATTTTGTGTTGTTGTAGTGATTTAGTTTTGAAAATACTTTATCGATCACCTATGTTGATGTTACATTTCTTGATTGTTTGTGGATCGATCAACATATATGTAATATCCGGTTTTGGCCTTCACCGCCCCTGCGGCCAGTCGCGGCCGGGTCAGTTCGTCCCTATGGCTGACCCCAGATCGCGTTATCTGGTTTCTTTCTGTCTTTTAATCTTTCCTTTTTTAGAAGATCCGATCTTCTATCTTTTGAGTCGGCTTTCCTTCTATCTTCTAACCATAATTTGACTTTCCTTTGCTCTTTCCCAACCGCTCTCTATATATTCCCGTCTTCTCTTTAGTTTTTCTCTTCTTGCTTACAGTATCTTCAACCTCGAGCAAAGTTATGGCCTTTCCTTGTGATTCTCTGCAGAACGCGTAAGTTCTTCATCCTCTTGATTCTCCTAACGTTCTTGAACTTGCTGCATACTTCTTCCTTCTTCCTTCTTCCTTCTTCTTTTCTTCTTTCTTTTTCTCTTTTCGTATCTTCTTCTTCACATAAATCAAGATCGAGTCTTGATTCTTGTTTATCCTTCGTTGTTGACGAGTATGTGTTCCAGGCTTCCTTGGTTGAAGAGTTGTTGTGTGTGGTTGGAGAAGTCGAGCCTTTTGCCCTTGCGGTGTTGTTGCTCTCAAAGAAGCCGCTGCCGCTTCTGTCGCAAAAACTGCCCCCGCGCTTGGAACCAGCCGCCCCCACGCCTCTTGTTTGCCGCCCCCGCGGCTTGCCTGTAGTGACTCCCGTCTTCGATGAGTTGCTTCCTTCCTTCCTTCCTTCCTTTGCCATTTTCTTGTCCTAGATCATGCTAGGCTGGACCTAGATGATTAGTGTGAATGCCAATTAGTGGCTTGCTGATTTTCATGAGTTGGTTGCGCTGCTTGAGATGTATGTTGATGACTTTCCTTTCGAACCTTGAGACTAGGAATCCTTTTCCTATCATGTTGAGATCAGTTAGCGATCATCGAGACTAGAAGTAGGGAACTTCTAGCAGGTTGCAGTAGATATATTAGAGATCATTGAGACTAGAAGTATATAGATTTCAAGCATTCGTACAGTTTATGATTTGCAATGACTTATCTGAGCAGGCATTTACCCCTTTTTTTCGGGAAGCTAAGCAATTAGCTGCTTTTTAAGTTTACCTTCAAGTGAGGTAAGTCATTTGGACTTACTTAGATGCGTGCCATATAGTGGTTTGACCGTATTAGTTGTGTTTGTTGTTTATCTTTATAACGGAAAACAAGACTAGGATTGACCTTATACCTTAATTGGTCCAAGTGTATTATAACCGAGCGGTGACCGCTTGTCCAGTTCTACAGCAGACTGGGAGGTGCTCTTACGACCAAGACCACAAGTAACGGATAGTATATTGGTATAACACAAGGGTCGTTGAGTGAACAACTAGGAGAGGGAGATGAGCAATCAAGGCACGAAGCCGACGAAGTGGCTACGAATTCAAACGGATTTGAAAAAGAGTCCATTTCAAACATATAGATATTTTTCATACTTAAAATGAAAAACATCAAGTTGCTTCCTCACTCCAATAATTTTTGGTATTGTGATTTTCTGACATAAATTGTATCCAAAATAGTACGATCGATTATGGCCATAGACACGACCCACCTACATTTTGGATGCCCCAAGGAGGAAACATCTATTAACTTTGTCTAGCTTTCACATATTAACTCTCAAATCATATAGTTACATATTACTTTCGGATAGTGACTCGCTAGAATAATATTCCGTCAGACTACCTATTACTTTCGGATAACATAACGCTAAACTTTTTAAATATTATTCAAGAGATTTAAGTTTGAATTCTAGATTGATTTTTGTTGTGGTAAAAATTATTTTTGTAAGTTTAAGATAAGTATATACGGTACTGTTCACCCGTTAACTTTACAAACCTCCGTTAATTCCCAGGGGCAAAATTGTCCACACCCACCTAAACCCTAAATTCCAAATTTCTACCAAAATTCTCTCTCCTTTCTCCCCTTTCTCTCTCAAATCTCTGTGAAACAAATCGAGATCGTCGTTGGCCCTAAGTGGAAGATATTCATCTGATGCCAAAATCAGTCCAGCAAGAATTTGAAGTTTAATTTCATGACGCTACGTATCTATATTACCATGACAAATACATAAGTGAAGACGAACAAAGGTGAATCTAGACAAGCAAAAAAGATTGTATGGTACAATACAACAAATGTGAGCAAATACACAAAATTGAGAATTTTAGTTTTCAGACTCTACTCAGTATCTGAAGGTAAAGCCAAAGGCAAAGTAGCAGCAATGTTAGACTAAGTGGATAGAGTATGACCAGGAGTTATGTTTTGCAATCCAGGTTTCAATTTCTTGTTGCAAAATTCATCATACTCACCTTTGTCCCCAGCTTTTTTCTTCACCTCCACTACCACCAATGATGGGGTTAACTCGAATATCTCAGTTGCAATCGTCAATAGACCTTTAACACCTTCTCTGGATCCTTCTAAGCTCACCCTACAATCCTTCTTCCTCACTGTAAAGCTTACCAACTGCGCAATCTCCTCCAATTTTGATATGATCTTTGAAACAGGAGCACCGGACACAATTCGAGACCCTTCCCCGTCTCCTTCTTCAAACAGACATGACAAATCAAACCATCTGGAGAAAGAAATTATGTCGAACGCATTCAGACTCGCCGGTCTAGGCATCCCCGGCACAAGCCTTCTTTTGAACTCCAAATCTGACTTTGATTCCAACACTAATTGATTAGATAACGAATCGATGTCGTTTTCGTGTAATCAGCACATCTGATTTTGGCATCAGATGACAGAGATTTGAGAGAGAAAGGGGAGAAAAGAGAGAGAATTTTGGTAGAAATTTGGGATTTACGGTTTATGTGGGTGTGGACAATTTTGCCCCTTAAAATTAACGGAGGTTTGTAAAGTTAACGGGTGAACAGTCCGTATATACTAATCTTCGGTCGGGGTGAGTAGATGAGATACCGTTCTGATAGTTAAAAGGATGAGATACTAAATTTTAGTCAGGCCAAAAGATGGGGTATTGTTTCGATAATTTTCTCTAAATTTTTTAAAAAAATATATCCTTCTATCAGCCAATGCTTAATATATTAAAAAAAACTATTATTTATTATTTACAATTAATAGTCATTTTGAATATTTAGATTATTTCTTAAACAAATATGTCATTGGAAAATTTATGGCGATAGAAGAATATATGCCAAAAATTATAATGTTCAGATATATCATTTGAAAACTAAAATATAATGAAACAATTTGGTTTACTAGGCTTTTTCTAGTTTTGTGTTTAGTAAATGGGGAAGTGTTCAAGTAAGGCCCATTATTCCGGTACGGCCGTGCGGCCGTCCGTACGGCCGACACGTGTCCCGAAATTTTTTTTTTTATAAAAACGAGTAAAAGTAATATTTTAAAACTTATTATGGAATAGTTCATAACTTATAAAAGGATAGTTCATGAATTATAATAGAATAGTTCATAGTGTAAAATTTATAAAGGAATGAAAGTAATAGTTCAAAACTTATTAAGTAATAGTTCATAACTTATAAAAGGATAGTTCATGAATTATAATAGAATAGTTCTTAGTGCAAAATTTATAAAAGGAGTGAAAGTAATAGTTCAAAACTTATTATGGGATAATTCATGAATTATAATAGAATAGTTCATGAATTATAATAGAATAGTCTAAAGTGCAAAAATTTATAAAGGAGTGAAAGTAATAGTTCAAAACTTATTATGGGATAGTTCATGAATTATAATAGAATAGTTCATGGATTATATTAAAAAGTAATAGTTCATGGATTATATGGGAATAGTTCAAAGTTTATAGGAGAATAGTGCATAAATTATAACATGGTAGTTCAAACAAATTTTCATTCGTTTCCGAAAAAAAAAAAATGTTTCAGAAAAGAAAAAAAAAATTTTTTAAAAAAAAAAATTATTTTTTCGGGACACGTGTCGCCCGTACGGTCGGCTGTACGACCGTACCGCAATATATGGGCCGTACCTGAACATTTACCTTAGTAAATGTACCCCTTAAGAGAAGAGTGTGTAGAGTTTGAAAATAAATACAAAAGGTTGGGGTACATTTACTTAATTGAAACAATAAAAAGTCTAGTTACTACTCTAGTTTTTAAAAAAGGCCTAGTTACCAAAATTGCCCGGAACTTTGGTTTTTTTTTTTTACCCGGGTTAATAACCGATCCATTAATTGTGAGAATAATGAACCATTTTAAATCCCTCTTTCTTTCTTTTTTTTTATGGTAGGAAAGAGCGCGGGGCTCCCACCCGAGTTTAAATCCCTCTCTCTGTAACACCCCGAATTCTCGGAACTCGGAGTATTACTGGTTAGGACCTCACAATGGGTCCCGGCCTTAGTTTGACAACAACATTACTAGGATCTTGCAACAAGACACAAATAAAGAAACCGAAATTTATAAAACCATGTTTTTAGAGTCATGAATGCAACACTGTCTAGCAGCCTAACGCACTTAAACATAAGAAAAGAGCAACTGTCTTAACCAAAAGAAAGGAAAGACAAAACAACCCCAACCCCGTTCCAAGGAGTACGGAGACCCGGCTGACCACTACTTCCGGATCACTCAGCTGCTGATCTAACCTGCGGTAAATCTAAAACAACATATATATATATATATATATATATATATATATATATATATATATATATATATATATATATATATACGTATATTTACATACTCGGCATACACTCTCCTATATCCGTTCACACCTGCTCTTACTAATCCTTCCGTATTGCATACCCATACCACCTCCATTCTATGGTTTACATATAGGTTAACAAACTCAGCTACATACGTATTCCTTCATTTCTATATACATATATAATCTCGTATACGTTCAACATTTTTCAGTTATACATTTCTATTCACCGTTTATTCACATACCTACAAGTTCTATTCTCAAACATCTCTCTAACATTAATTGAGACCGCAACAGGTACGATTACAGAGCAACAAAGCAGCAAAAATCTTCAAGTAATATCCTCATTGTTTCTTCAAAATTCATTCCCGCAGGAAGTTGAGAAGAGGGACGGAGGAGGCTCTTACCGGTTCCCTGCGGCGGACGGCGGAAGGCTGGGCTTGCCACCGGAATGTTGTGCTGGTCCAGGCGGTGCGGCGACGGCTCGCTGGGTTCGCAACCGCTGCGGAACAGATTCGTTAAATCCGGCCGGTTTGAAACAGAAACGAAGGGTGAAGAGAGATGGTCGGGGCCGGTGGCTAACCTGGTGGTTGCAGCGGCGGAACGGGGCTGTTGTAGGCGGAGGAGAATCGCGTCACCGGTCCCGGACTGTTGCAGCAATTGGTGGCGCGAAGTGAGACTCGGAAATAGTGAAGACGCAGAGAGGGAGGGAAGGAGGAGAAGGATGCAGCCTTACCGGCTCACTGCGGCGGTCGGCGGACGGCGGCGCAGGCTCGGTGGCGGCGCTCCGGTTGAAGGCAGCAGGGTGCGGCGCGTCCTCTGTTGAAACGGGAGGGATGAGGCGTACGGTGTTCAGGAAAGAAGGTAAGCGGAAGGGAGGAAGTTAGCGGCGGATTAGAACAGCTTAGGTTAAAATTAGGTTTAATTAGGTTAAATTTGAAAATTAGGCTGGCTGGGCTGGGCCGGTAGTTTGGGCCTAGTAGCGGGTTCACTCCAACCTCACTCTCTTTAGAACAGGATCCGGAACTCGTTAAAAGTGCGGGAATTTATATAATACGGAATTAAATTCCGTATTTATAAATTATAATTGTTTTTATTTTAAAAACGTAAACTATTTCCGGTCAATTAAATTTATCATTTTATGCGAATCTAGGTCACATAAAATGATAGAACTAACTCGTTTTATTTTACTGATTTATTTATTTACGATTATCTCATCGAATTTTGTTTAATTTCAATTTACCGGAACTTAAAATTTTCGGTTATTACACTCTCTGTTTTGAGCTTTAACAAGAAAATCCATTTATTGACGAAATCACCATATAGTAGTGGGGTAAGTAACATGGCATGTGCTATTTGCATGCCTATATTGGTACCAATAAAATTCATGGTGACATGTATCATATATGTATCCTCGGTTTATAGCAACGAAGGGCATGGCATCTCACATGCCCTTCACAATTATGGTCAGCTTGATTTTTTATTTATCCGGTCCTATTTGGGAATGTAATATTTAATTCTAGTTTTGTATAACCGTATTTTTTTAGGTTAGATATTGTTTTGAATAGTAGTCAGCGGAATTGTCGATAGCTATGGTTCTCATCTATATGGTAATGAACCGTTTGCGGTTGTGAGACTAACTCTCTTGGACGTAGAAACTGGTGTGGCTCTTGAGCTTGACTTTAGAGAAATTCGAAGGATTTAGGTTTATAAGTGTATGGAATTACTTGATTTATTGATAAAGGATAATCATATATACTAAATGTTATAACGGTAACACTAACTTAGGAAAATAGGTAACATAGGAAAATAGTACGACATGTAACATACATAAATTACGTGAAGGTCCTAGTAGTCTTAATTTAAGGGAACTCCATCGCTTCTCCTCAAGGTGACACATGAATATCGTGAATGTTCAATTTGTGTAAAAGACATTTGGGTCGATGTTGACCCAAAGCATTAGTAAAAATATTTGTCAATTGATTTTCGGATCAAACATGCAACATTTCAATATTCCATTTTTGGACTTCGTCACACATGAAATGACCCAAAGCCTAGGGTTCGGGGGCGGAGTCACCACGGTGCATACGACTTGAAACCCGCACATTTTGAATCATTTGTTATATGTTCGGGCCTCTACTATTTAATTCAGTCTAATACTTGTGTATTAGTCTAATACTTGTGCATCAAATATCATTTGGCATGTTTGTAAATCAAAATGCAAAAATTGTAGTTAAAAATTTAAAAAATTTCCTCTTGTTACCTCCCAAGTTTAGACTTTTCCTCTTTCCCAAAACACAGTTTTAAATTTCCTCTTGTTACCTTCAAGGTTTAATTTATTTTCTCCTTATACCAATCCTTAATATGTTTCATTAAATTTAAATTATAAAATAAATAATTATAAAAAAAACTAATTTTGAATAAAAAGCTATCTTTATATTTTATGTTTTTAAAATAAAATAAACTAATTATATTCACGTTAAATTTGAACTAATCTATATACCCTACTAAAACAGACGACGATAATGCTGACGTGGTGCCCCTGCGTTTTTTCTCGGATTAAATCTTTATTAAATCATAAATTAAGCCAATCAATTTTTTTTACTAAAACAATGTCTAAAAAAATTAAAACTAACCAATCACGATATTTTAATTTGAATCAGGTCAAATGAAACAAACCAAATCATATTTATTCGACTAAACCAACAAAATTTAAAAGAGATAATTGGTGTATAAGAGCCCTTTTTGTATCCATGATACAAAATAAGCCCCTCTAATTTTCTCCCAAAAAATCAAAAAAAATTTAATTATAAATCAGCTGTAATAAAGAGGCTGTTTAAGGGCAAATTCATAATAGTGTCTAATAACTGCCTAAAATTTAAAGGATAATTAAATAAAAAACTACAACTGAATATTTACTGAGATACGGGATTGGCGGTTCATCTTCTTTACTAAAATTCCATCCGAAAAAAGGGCGCGATTGTATCGTGAGAATCTCTAGTCAGAACTTCCATCTTCAAATCGTCGTCTTCGACATTGTCGTCTTCAACCTCCAGTCGGATCTATTTGTTGTGTAACAAGAATCATTCCATGTAAGTTTTCCAAATTCTCTGAACATTATATCATTTTAATGGCTATGGTTTTGCTTCAAACCAAAAATAGTTGAAGAACTCTTCCCCTAAAATCTCTACTAAAAACCGTCATTGTTGATTTGTAGCTACATGGCTTTTCAATTTCGCTGCCTTGCATGGTCTTATGAAGCATGATTTTGTCATGTATATGCGATTAGATTTTGGAATCCGACTAGACAAAGAAGAACAGATCTGTTTTAGGTTGTTATGGAACTTAAGTTTGAAATCAGCCATTTTTGTGAAATTTATGTATACGAATTGACTGTGATGCAAGATTATGCACTTAATTTATGTTTTGCATGTGTTTTAATTGAAGAAGAAGTCTATGTACTGATATTTCCTCAAAAAACTGTGTTATTTATCTGGTCGGTGGTCTGATTTATGTAAATGTATGTTCTATAACTTCAATATTGTATAATTTATGTATGTATACCATTTTATATATCTAATTATAGAATGGATCAGTTTATGTATCTAAGCAGAGGATGAAAAACTGTTGTATATTAGATTATGTATCCCCTGTATCAAAGTTATGTACATAATTACATAATGACTCAGTTTATCTTTAAAGACTATACTTAATTTGATATGTTTGATTTTGTATTATATACCCACTATATCACTGTTTATGTATCCAATTACAATATGAATCGGCCATTTACGTATCTCCTATATCACAGAATGACTCAGTTTATGTTTGAAGACTATGTACATAATTACAGAATGACTCAGTTTATGTTTGAAGACTATGTACTTAATTTCTTATGAACTGAGTATAGTCATGTGTTTTAAGTTTATGTTCCAAATTTTTTACTGACTCAAGGTATGGTTGATATAATTATGTTTGAATTTGTATTATATACCCATTGTAGATCATGTACAATGCTTTTTTTTGTTGCAATGTGTATGTAGTTATAATGTGCATAATATTATGTAGGCTATTCAATACATACAGATAAAATTACGTAATCTAGTATTTAGCCAGAAATTGACTGAGAATTTTTTCTATTTACTATTTGATATAAGAACAAAATGGTTAGAACCAAACAAATGACTGTGAAAAACCAAACGAAGGAACAAAGAGATGAAGCTCAAGCACGTCACATAAAAAAGGTGAATATTTGAAATCAAATTGCTCTATTACTCACATGACTTATGTAACAGTATAGTTAAGCACAAAAAAACATAAATTAAGTGTTCATTATGTACAGAATTTAATACTTAGTCACTATTATGTTATATCATTACTAATCTGAATAGTTTATGATTATATTTTCAGATTCATAGCATTTATATTCTAATTTATATGCAAATATGTTGTACATAGTATTAGTTTAGAAATTGATAATGAAGTTTTCTACCTTATGTACATTTCAGCGTAGAGAGATGGGAGGGTCTTGCACCCAAGATGTCAACAGACTGATCAACTCTGATAACCCTCAGATAAAGGTTAGTAAATTTAAATGAGCGCTACATATTGTACATTTGTTGATCATAACCATAAGCGCATTTTCCATTTTATGTTTATGCAGTTCACATACAGATGGTCCCAAAACAAGAAATCAATAAATGCCAGAATTAATAGCTATATGAGACTTCCTCTCATCCCTGTGATTTTGGATGAATTATCCACTACTGACAAAAACAGATTTAAGGCGTCCATTTTTTGTCCTATCTTGGAGATGAGCACAAAAATAAAAATGTCTAACCAGCTAATACATTTCATGCTAATGAGGGAGGTCAAGACCAGGAGATACTATTCAATGTGGTTTGCAATTAACAACGTTCTGTTAATGTTTAGTGTTATGGAAATTTTGCGAGATAACTTGCCTCCCAAATTCTCCTGAATTTGGCTCAGATGTAGAAGAAATGAAGGATGTTGACATACGAGATGTAATTGGGATTGAAAGATGTTCAAATGATGACTTGGAGTAGATCTTCAAGGATGAGCCCAAGGAGTCTCCCAACAAGTACAAAATGACACTCATTTTGTTTATTGAAGGTGTTTTAGCATCAAAAAAATGGAAAGACGTTGATAGCACAACACACGATAAATCTCCTAAGTGACATGGAATTGTTCAACAAATTTCCATGGGGTCATTTTGTGTACACCATAACAAGGAGATCCTTTCAATCGTGCTATGCTGGTAAGGAGAGAAACAATGGTGGATACCAAATTGGTGGATTCCCTTTGGCATTACAGGTAATGTATATGTTCTATTTTTTCCATCGGTTGAGGACTATTTATTTAATGTTATGTACTTCCTGATTAACATGCTTATGTTTATTGAAGGTGTTCAAATGATGACTTGGAGCAGATCTTCAAGGATGAGCCCAAGGAGTCTCCCAACAAGTACAAAATGGCACTCATTTTGTTTATTGAAGGTGTTTTAGCATCAAAAAAATGGAAAGACGTTGATAACACAACACACGATAAATCTCCTAAGTGACATGAAATTGTTCAACAAATTTCCATGGGGTCATTTTGTGTACACCATAACAAGGAGATCCTTTCAATCGTGCTATGCTGGTAAGGAGAGAAACAATGGTGGATACCAAATTGGTGGATTCCCTTTGGCATTACAGGTAATGTATATGTTCTATTTTTTCCATCGGTTGAGAACTATTTATTTAATGTTATGTACTTCCTGATTAACATGCTTATGTATATGTACTACTTTTATACATATCACCGAGTTGTACTAAACATGTGGCATGTTTATGTGCAAATTATTATGTACTGGATATTGTTTTATTGGTTTATGCCTATATACTCATTTTAATATAGTAAATGTATAACATCCTTATGTATAATGAATTATGTATTTATTAGCTACATTTTCAACATCTATGTACTCACTATTATGTATACATATGAGTAGTGAATAATATGGGTTGATTAATTATAGTTTTCATACTTGGTATTTTTGTAGATACTTGTGTTCAATTTCAACCCAAAGTTTGCAAAGCATTTTGAACTATTTTGAATGCAAATGCAACCCCTTCATGCCTCAGATATGTATCCAAATCTGGGAAGGGTGGCAAACTATACTCTGGTTATAATGAGCTAAAGGATATTGCTGAAACTCTTTAAAAAGAGGATATTAAGACGGTTGATGTTGAGAAGGAAGAGGACGACTATGAAAGCTGGTATATGGAGGGTGATGATGACAGGATTGATGCACTCTTTGTTATTGGGTTTGATATGGTGGTCCCCATAGTGACTAAGCCTTTAATTTATCATGCAAAGGAGCAAGAGTTTAGGTGTGTGCTAAACAAAATTAGTAAAATCTTTTATTGAATACATTATGTGATATATAATGTATAACATGTTTGTGTTATTATGTAGGCCTAATACTGAGAATGTTGTCATTCGAAAAATTAACGATGACAAGGATGATAAAGATGACTTTGTGCACCCACCAAAAGATATTGGTAGGTAGTAACCATTGGTTTTCATCTTATGTAAGTTGAATGACATAGTAGACATTTATGTACTACCTCAACCATTATATTCGTGTGTTGTTCATTATGTTCAACACGAAAGGTTCAGACTGATAAACCATCTAGTAGTGCATCCAAAAGTTTATGTAAGAGGAAACAGGAAGATGTCATACCCAATCCAGAAGCCAAAAGGTTAAATTTAGTTATATGTACATATATTACATCAGTTTATATGTATTGATTAGGTTTATGTAGTATAAGGAAATATAATACTTCATATGTACACATATAGTTCTACATCCAAAAGCACAAGAAAGAGGAAAAAGAAAGATCCCAGACCAACTCCAGAACCAACAAGGTTAAACTGATGTATATAAACATACGACATCAATTTATATGTATTCATACTTACAAATTATGTTATGTATCATTTAACACATATGTAAATCATCCAAGCTCATTAACAAGGCCAATGATTCAGCACCACCATTCAATAAAGAGTATATCCCTTCAGACCCACATACAGAGGACCGAGATAATGTTAATATTGTTGCGCCAAAGACGTTCACCCCTGTGTCACAAGACACAACTAAGTAAAATAAATGCAGTTTTATGTACAATAATAGTACCTTATGTATATTCTTAAATATGGTGTACATTATGTCTGTTCATAATAAACATCCTTCAATCTGAACAAGCACAACCATCATGAGTTCAAGTTTTGATGGCAAAGATGGATGCACTGCAGAAGGGACAAGATATTCTTGCTGAAAGAGTCGATGCAATGCAAAAGGCACAAAGTAGTCTATGCGAAACAGTGGATGAACAAGGCATGTTGATGGATGATCTAACGATGTATGCAAGAGACCTAGGTACTCTGTATGAGCAGTTAGACACAACTGTGTGTAACACCCCGAATTCTCAGAACTCGGAGTATTACTGGTTAGGACCTCACAATGGGTCCCGACCTCAGTTTGACAACAACATTACTAGGATCTTGCAACAAGACACAAGTAAAGAAACCGAAATTCATAAAAACCATGTTTTTAGGGTAATGATGCAACAATGTCTAGCAGCCTACATTACTTAAACACAAGAAAAGAACAATTGTTTTAACCAAAAGAAAGGAAAGACAAAACAACCCCAACCCTGCTCTAAGGAGTACGGAGACCCGGCTGACCACTACTTCCGGATCACTCAGCTGCTGATCTAACCTGCGGTAAAACTAAAACAACAACAAGAGGAACCGTTAGCTAGTTATCTAAATATTAGCAGAATAATAGCAGCACAAACACACTCAGATAAACATAAACACTCAGCATGCTTCAAACAAGTCCGTTTTATTATCTTGCTTAAATTTACTCGTTCACTCTAGTGATACTTATTTTTTTGTGACACGAGGGATTCCCAAACCTCGCCTCCGCCCCCGTGTAACCATCAGGAATGGATCCGATGCATCTCACCTTGTACCTGCATGGTCTGGGTATAGAGAACCTCCCAGTCTCCTGTCAGAGCTGGGCAGTGATGTCACGGCCCGTTATACATACACTTGGGCCTTAAACGTAATAATAACAGTCGTCCTAGCAAGTTATTATTATTAAATCACGCAATAGCACACACCACTACTATCACTCAACTAACACTCAGAAACTGGCTAAGTAAGTCGCAAGGACTTACCTGAGTCAAAATACTCTCTAACGCGTCTCAAACAGTCTGTACTCGTGGTAACTCAAACGCCTGTCAAATAAGGCATGTGTATCAAAATCACATCCAGATGTCCAACCTCATGCGAAGGAATTACGGAAAAACTCTCTTACGGTAAAAGACCCTTTTATCCTTGGTATCGTAATTTCTCGAAGTTTAATTTAGAAAACTATCAATTCCCTTTGATAGTTACACCAGCTATAAGTTACACTCTAAAACTCTTCCAAGAACCAAAATCCCTCCTCACTTCCCTATTATTACTTTACTCTTCCATCTCTTTTGAGGCTTGATATACTTGGTGAAATATATCTTCTCTAGTCTCTTTGTTTATACTTCTTTAGCTCCTCCTACAATCTACACTTTTGTAAGATCGTTATACTCTTACGAGTCCAGTTGTATCATTCTTCTTCCATCAACAGACTTATCAATCCTTCTAGGATAGCTTGCAGGTACATCTCCGTGATTCTTTTACCCGAGTTATCGTCTATTTGCGGTTCTCTATTATGAACTTGTAGTGTTGTTAGCTTAAATCCCTTTGTGAATGCGAAGTTATTGGGGTCCCTCGAGTTCACCAATACTCTTCTCACACACTCTTCTTCCTTGGGTGTTGCTTGTAATGCCGCCTTTACAGCAGCCGATTATGGTTGTATCACGGTCTATGTCAAAATTCTCGTGTGTTCTAGGGGGTCACACCACTTCCATGTTGGTGAAATCCATCTTTTCCTTTCTGGCAATGCGTAAGCTTACAAGTTGCAGCTCTTTAATTCTTTCTATTTGGATGGGCAATGTATCTTATCTTGACTCCTACTCTTATGATTGTCTCGGTTTCCCATCTTGATTGTGGTGGCAATTAGCTTGTTGAGAGTGATCATATTTCGCCTTACTTTTGGCATCAACTTTCCCTTCTAGTCTGTCAGTGAGCTTAAATTTTATGTCCCTTTTCTTGATCGCTACTATATCTCTCTGTTGACTTTCATGTCTATGGCAAATTTTCGACGTCATCCTCTTTGTTTGTGAAGTCACTTTACACAACTTGAAAGAGCCTCTCCGTTGTCTTTCTCAATTCTCTAGCCGGCGATCATCTCTTGCTTCTCCGGAACTACTCTCTTGTATATCCTTCATTTGATCCTATTGAGTTGACTCGGAATTCCCTTCTTGTCATTGTAGTTGGTGTTGTCTTTTAGTCTTCACTTTTCCGTCTCGACGTTCCTCAACAAGCTCGAAGGAGTTGTCCGCCGTTCGTCTACCCTAATGCACATAAGGTGTGCATACTAATCCTCACGTTGACACCCTTCAAAATCTACTTGAATGTGTCAAAGGGGTGAGAAACTCATTATGTTATCTCCGTTAAGGACATAACATAACTACAATTTCTACTAATCTTCGGCATATATTTATCTATACTACATATCTTTATAATCAACCTAATAAGTCCAACTAAAGTAAAACCTAAAGTCCATACTAAGCATACTGAGATCCGCGGTAGTAGTGGTGGTCAGCCGTACTTTTCTATTCCCAACCAGACTATGCATGCCATTAAAACCAAAATTTTTCTTTTTTTAAAACTCAGATCCCTTTTCGGGTTCTGCTTAATACTTATTCGGTCTTTCAGAAGATTTCAAGTGCCATTGTTGCCAACCTAGAGCTCTGATACCATGTTGTAACACCCCGAATTCTCAGAACTCGGAGTATTACTGGTTAGGACCTCACAATGGGTCCCGATCTCAGTTTGACAACAACATTACTAGGATCTTGCAACAAGACACAAATAAAGAAACCGAAATTCATAAAAACCATGTTTTTAGAGTAATGAATGCAACACTGTCTAGCAGCCTACAATACTTAAACAAAAGAAAAGAACAACTGTCTTAACCAAAAGAAAGGAAAGACAAAACAACCCCAACCCCGCTCTAAGGAGTACGGAGACCCGGCTGACCACTACTTCCGGATCACTCAGCTGCTGATCTAACCTGCGGTAAATCTAAAACAACAACAAGAGGAACCATTAGCTAGTTATCTAAAAATTAGCAGAATAATAGCAGCACAAACACACTCAGATAAACATAAACACTCAGCATGCTTCAAACAAGTCCGTTTTATTATCTTGCTTTAATTTACTCGTTCACTCTAGTGATACTTATTTTGTGACACGAGGGATTCCCAAACCTCGCCTCCGCCCCCGTGTAACCATCAGGAATGGATCCGATGCATCTCACCTTGTACCTGCATGGTCTGGGTATAGAGAACCTCCCAGTCTCCTGTCAGAGCTGGGCAGTGATGTCACGGCCCGTTATACATACACTTGGGCCTTAAACGTAATAATAACAGTCGTCCTAGCAAGTTATTATTATTGAATCACGCAATAGCACACACCACTACTATCACTCAACTAACACTCAGAAACTGGCTAAGTAAGTCGCAAGGACTTACCTGAGTCAAATCACACTCTAACAAGTCTCAAATCGGTCCGTACTCGTGGTAACTCAAACGCCTGTCAAATAAGGCATGTGGATCAGAATCACATCCAGATGTCCAACCTCATGCGAAGGAATTACGGAAAAACTCTCTTACGGTAAAAGACCCTTTTATCCTTAATGCCAAAATTCTCAAAGTTTATTCTTGAATTCTACTAATTTCTTTTAGAACTTGTTTTGCATAAATTGTTTCTCTGTGATAGTTCTTATAAGTTATAAGTTACACTCGAAACCACTCCTCAAATAACAACACTCCTCCTCTTTCCCGATTACCACTCTACTCTTCCACATGTATATATACGTATGTATATACTCTAACTTTTTCCTTCAACTCGTATAATTCCGTGACTACTCTGTATTTATATATAGCTACATAATTTCATAACTCTCAACTCGTACTTATATACGTAACCCATATATCTATATACTCTATACTTATGCCTTTAAATATATTCCTATATATAATTTACATACCTACTAATCCTATGCTTCTATATAATTTACGCATACACTAACTTATACATCTATATGTACACATCTATATCTACTGCATTGGTGTATATATCTATATATATTTATAGCTTCCACTCCAATAGCCTATATGTACATATACTCGTACCTGTACTCCTATATACATATACTACTCGATTTATATATATATATATATATATATATATATATATATATATATATATA
>BSUD01000002.1:9194050-9255123 GCA_033239045.1 Fagopyrum esculentum | reverse complement strand
TTTTTTTTTTTTTTTTTTTTTTGAAAACGGAAAGCGGTTAGGAAAGAACTATCTTCTAGAGGTAGTCCATCCTAAAGCATCCTTGCGGATGAGAACACGAAGTTCGGGGTCGTTAGAGAAGGATGTGTTGGGGTTCGAAATTCCTAAATGGGTCAATCGGTCAGCAACACAGTTGATTTCTCTAAACACATGTCTGACCTGGTTTTGTATTGAGTTTTGTTTTCATTCGTCTGTGACTTGTTGTAAGATTCGTTTGATTTTGCTACTCTGAGGGTCGGGACCTATTGTGTGGTCCTAGTCCGTAGCACTTCGAGTTCCCAGAACTTGGGGTGTTACAAAAATTAAACTAATACATTATAAATAACTCTTAGGATAAACTCTTAAACACACGTAAACAAAAAAGAAGTCTGTATATTACACAAATTCATACCCTATTTAAACATCCCTTTCAATCATGAAACACACAGGAAACTAATTATATTTCGATTAGCATGGTTGTCTATATCATATAATTTCCCAAGATGCCACATTTAATTTGTTCCTAAACACAAGTCTCCATGAGTCAAATCATACAACTCAAATTATAAGCTAACCATATAAAAATCCTATTACAAACAAGAGTAAATCACACAAAACCATATCAACCGCTCAATCCTCATTATTATATTCAAAAATCTCAAAAAATAATAAATTAATAAGTTATATTTGATGAGAAGAACTATGGAGGTATATGAATCATATGATATGTTACCTCCCTAGTCCTCCAAACACGAGGAAAACTCTAAAGATATTTACAGCTGCAAACATCCAACCAACCACAAAGTCCCACGAATTAAAGCTAACGTTTAAGACTGCAGAGAAAAGCACAAAAAAGGAGGTGATAACAGGACCCATGAAAATGGTCACACCCTCACATGCTCATGGTAAGATGATTTTCTTGTCTCTTCATTTAGATCACTCCTAATTTTACTTCCCATTTCACACTGAAATCTTTTGCCTCTCTCCTTCTTCCCTCTTTTTATATACAGCTCTAAGCACTTCATTTTCTTCAAGCTCTCATCTTTACTTCTTTTCAACTTCCCAAACCATGTCTTTTTCCAAAAGACATTTCCCTTTACCCTTCTTTTTGGGTTTGCTTCTTCTTTGCATTGCTCTTACTCCTCTCTCATCCTTAGCAAAGCCCTCAAGCAAGAAGTCTTCAAGTGTCCCAACTAAAATAGGAAATGGGTACCGTTTGATATCTCTTGAAGAAGCTCCTAATGGTGGCCTTGTGGGCTACTTGCAGGTCAAAAAGAAGAATCACATCTATGGCCCTGACATCCCTAATCTGCGTTTCTTTGTCAAGTAAGTTGGAAATTCAGAGTCTTGAACCTATGAATTTATCCCTTTTTTTCTGTAATAATGTTGGATTTTTGGGATTTTTCAGGCATGAAACAGATGATCGTTTGAGGGTTCACATTACAGATTTAGAGAAAACCAGATGGGAAGTACCATACAATCTTATACCAAGAGAACAACCACCTCCACTAAAACAAGCCATAGGAAGAGCAAGAAAAATCCCTCTTTCTACTTCTGAGTTATCAGGAAATGAGCTTATTTTTAGCTTTAATTCAGACCCATTTACATTTGCTGTCAAAAGAAAGTCAAATGGTCAAACCCTCTTCAACACAAGCTCAGATGACACTAACCAATTTAACAGTTTGGTATTCAAAGATCAATACCTTGAAATATCCACTAAATTACCCTCAGATGCTTCTCTTTATGGGCTTGGGGAAAACACACAGCCACATGGGATCAAATTACATCCAAGTGACCCATATACACTATGGACTACTGATGCTTCTGCTATTAATCTGAATACTGATCTTTACGGGTCACACCCGGTTTATATGGATCTTAGGAATGTAGGTGGACAGCCTTCTACACATGCTGTTTTGCTATTGAATAGCAATGGGATGGATGTTTTCTACAAGGGGAATTCATTGACATATAAAGTTATTGGTGGTGTTCTCGATTTCTACTTCTTTGCAGGGCCTTCTCCTCTTGATGTTGTTGATCAGTACACTAGCTTGATTGGAAGGCCTGCTCCTATGCCTTACTGGGCTTTTGGTAATTATTGCCAACAGAGTTCATTCATGACTTTTGCTTTGTGCATGATTAATTATAGTTTAATTTACTTGTTTAATGTATTATCATGATTTGGTTTGAATTTTTTGTCCTCCTGTTGCTCAGTGGTCCCTCTTGGATATGATATTGTGGTTTGATCAGTAAATTTAGTGTGAGATTATGAGATTGCTAAGACTTTGAATTGGTATGAATGATGATGCACAAGGATAGGGAGTTGGGTAAGGTTGAAAAATGACATCATCATATTACCATAATAATTTTAATTTTGTTGTTCTTACTACAAGTGAATAAGTGAGAATTCTTCAAAAGAGCTAAAAGATCTTATAGCCATTGTTATAATTATTATAGATTTTAGATCATGAGCAACTTTATGTGAACCCCATGCTAGGTTAGGGTGGATAGTGGGGACTATGTACACTTGACCATCCATACAATAATTCATATACAAAGATCTCCATCAATATTTATGAAAGGTAGGATTTTTTTTTTTCAAGATTAAAACTTGAAACTGACAGTGGTCCAGTCTCTGCAATGGCATACTTTAGTTGTGATTTACACTAGTCCAATTATTTGTTCTTCCAAACTTAATGGTGAAAGTTCCAACATTTATGAAAGGAAATCACTGATGATTTATGTTAATCATGGCCAAGTTTCTGTCTTTCTGTATACTTTCATGTGTTAAGTTATGCATTTGTGGATTTTCAGGTTTCCATCAGTGCAGATGGGGATACCACAATCTTTCAGTAGTAGAGGACGTTGTTGAAAACTACAGAAAGGCAAAGATCCCACTTGATGTAATCTGGAACGATGATGATCACATGGACTTTCACAAAGACTTCACTCTCAGTCCAGTGAGCTATCCTCGCCCGAAGCTGTTAGCCTTCCTAGAAAAGGTGCATTCCCGCGGCATGAAGTATATAGTCCTCATTGATCCTGGAATCAATGTTAACTCCTCTTATGGAGTCTACCAAAGAGGCCTTGCAGAAGACGTGTTCATCAAGTATCACGGTGAGCCATACCTCGCGCAGGTGTGGCCTGGAGCCGTAAACTTCCCTGATTACCTTAACCCCAAGACTGTTGACTGGTGGGTTGATGAGATTCGTAGATTCCATGAACTTGTCCCGGTTGATGGCCTATGGATTGACATGAACGAGGCCTCGAATTTCTGTTCAGGATTGTGTAAGATTCCACAGGGCAAGAAATGTCCAACTGGCACCGGACCAGGTTGGGTTTGTTGCTTGGATTGCAAGAATATAACCAACACAAAATGGGATGATCCTCCATACAAGATCAATGCTTCGGGTTCAGGAGTCCCTATCGGATTCAAGACTATAGCTACGAGTGCAGAGCATTACAATGGAGTGTTAGAGTATGATGCTCATAGTCTATATGGGTTTGCAGAGGCTGTTGCAACACACAAGGCCTTGCAATCTCTTGAAGGAAAGAGACCGTTTATATTGTCGCGGTCTACGTTCGTTGGAGCTGGCCATTATACAGCTCATTGGACAGGAGACAATCAAGGGACATGGAATGACTTGAGGTATTCAATCTCCACCATGCTCAACTTTGGAATCTTTGGAGTTCCAATGGTGGGTTCCGACATTTGTGGATTCTACCCGCAACCAACCGAGGAGCTCTGTAATCGTTGGATTGAGTTGGGTGCGTTTTACCCTTTCTCTAGAGACCATGCCAACTTCTATTCTCCAAGACAAGAGCTTTACGTTTGGGACACGGTCGCGGAATCAGCTCGGAATGCACTCGGTATGAGATATAAGCTTCTTCCTTATCTTTACACTTTAAGCTATGAAGCTCATACAACAGGTGCACCTATAGCTAGACCACTCTTCTTCTCGTTTCCGGATTACACCGATTGCTATGGCTTAAGTACTCAATTCTTGCTTGGTAGTAGCCTGATGGTCTCTCCAGTTCTTGAAAAAGGAGTAAATACTGTGAAAGCACTCTTCCCTCCTGGTACATGGTACAGCATTTTCGATGTGACACAGGCAATTGAATCTAAAGGAGAGTATTTTACACTTGATGCACCACTCCATGTAGTCAATGTTCATCTCTACCAAAACACAATTCTTCCAATGCAGCAAGGTGGAATGGTGTCGAAAGAAGCGAGAATGACACCTTATAGTCTTGTGGTAACCTTTCCTTCTAAAGGCGGAAAAGGATCGGCTAAAGGGAGTCTCTTTGTGGATGAAGACGAGCTCCCGGAGATGAAGCTTGGAGGCGGGTCGTCGACATTTGTGGAGTTTTATGCTAGTTATGGTGAAAATGGTGTGAAGGTTTGGTCAGAGGTGCAAGAGGGTAAGTTTGCATTGGAGAAGGGCTGGATTGTTGAGAAGGTGAGTGTGTTGGGTTTGGATGGAAATGCAGGTGCTATTGAGATCGAGATTGATGGGAACTCGGTGATGGATTTGTCGAGTGTGGAGACGAATGTGATTGAGCAGAAGCTCGTGGCGGGTTCGGATATGAAGAAGAGTGTTTCAGTTCAGGTTAGCGGATTGTCTTTACCTATTGGGAAGAACTTTGCTATGTCATGGAAGATGGGAGTCTGAGATTGATGTTGTCTGTGTGGTAATTTGCGGGTTTTGTGTCTTAGTTGTGCAATTTGGTATGTATGTTTTCTAGTGTTGAAATGTAATGAATTTAGTAGTGAAGGGGAAGGAGATGAGCTAGAAGTTGTGCTCATCTTTCCCTTATTGAAAAGACCTTAGTTGCTGCAACCTGTAGGCTGAGCTTGAGGGTAAAAATGTTCAAACGAGGCATTCAATAAAATGTGCACTTTTTCATGTTTTATTCCGTTACTAGTCTAATACCCGCATCTGTGCGGGATTAAATATTCTTACCTATAACATTCTTAACTAAATAAATTAAAATTTAAAAAAATTCATTTTTTAATTTGATTTTTTAAAATAAATTTAATTTAATAATAAATAAGACGTCAATTATATATGTATATATTTTATTGAAAAATTAAATTACATAAAAATAATATGTTGTAAACATAATGGGCCTTGTTACGGCCCAATATACAGTCCATCACGTAAAGCAGCAAGTAACATGGCCCTGGGCACTAAACATAATGGGCCTTGTTACGGCCCAATATACAGTCCATCACTTAATTTGAGTTTATCAAAACCAAAAGTTATGAATTATCGGAAAGGGTCGAATTCTTTTTACTAAAAAAAATTTAAATTGGAATTCAAATTTTCCATTTACTTTTCTAACTTATATTTAAATAACGTAGTAGTAGGGTTGTCAATGAGTCGGGTGAGGGTGGATGTACTACTTCCAACACCCATCTGTTAACCTTATTGGATGCATCCACCTATCATCTCGGGTTCAACCGCAAGATTGATTATTATATTAAACTTTTATTGCATATTTTATAGTATTTTATTACATATTGCACAAAATTATATTTTAAAACACATTATTATTAATGAATAAAATATAAAAAAAATATATATAATGTGTTATTATAACAAAAATAATAATAAAACTTGCATAACTTTTTAATTTTAGGATAAAATATGTAAATATTTAGATATTTCGGATATATCGGGCGGAGTGAAGGACTCTCAACCACTCATCACCCGACTTTTTCAGATTTTACCCATCGAATTTTAATGAAATTACCAGCCTTTGGAGAGTAGGTTATATGTAAAAATAAAATTATTTTCTTAGATTTTAACAATGAACTTTTTGTTTGACTATGAATATTTTGTAATATACTTTGTAATCATTGTCTAGTTCACACCGAATCATTTAATAAAAGAAGTCACTCGAAATCAAAGTAAACAAAGCATTTGTGGAGACCTCATCAAATTTGGTGGGGGAGAGAGTTATGTGTAATACATTATTAATGTATAAAAATGTTTCCGTAAGTTGAAGTGTTGTACCGCATTGAGATTGTAGTGTAAATATGTGATGCAATGGGACCCACATGATGTTTGTGCATGACATGGTGGATGGAGATGTTTCATGCTAAAATCATCCATCCTTTTTTCTACCATGGCCATGCCAGCTCATCACCACTCTCCATTTTTAATAAATAAAAATCTAGTAAATAAAAACAGTAAAATTCCTTAAGTTGACTGCTCGGGAAAGGTGACCGGCAAGAATTGAAGAAGACACCGAAAGCCTTAAACCGAGGTATATTATTATTAATCCAAACTTAATGCAATAGTGATTATCAAAGTTGTTAATGATTTTTGGCTTCGCTTTCCTGTTCCTTTGTGCCTCTCAGAAACATCTGTTTTAACAAAAATCGATTCTGTTTCATAGAGATTTGCGTCTTCTTCGTTGAATCGTCGTAGCCTCTGTTTTCTTCTGTCCTTCTCTGTTTTTTGTCTGTCAACTGGTGATACCGTGGGCAGTTGCGTCTCGTTCTTTGCCATTTTTTTCATCGATAAATCACAGCCATTGATCTGTAATCACATCATCCTGATCCTTCATTTCCTTCTAAATTCTAACTTCTATCGCTATATATCTGCTACGCCTGCTCGCCTTTTTGGTTTCCTCTTTCCCCTTTCTCTCTCTTTACTCTCTTCCTGTTTACCTTACTGATCAAGGAAGAGAGAAAGGGAAGAAGGTTGAACAAGAAGAACAAAAAAAAAAGGGTTTTGTGTGAGTTTTCTTGAGTATTTTATGTCGGTGAAGTCTTTGTTGGTGATTGGATCTATTTGCTCTTCACTCTCAGCAGTTACTCTCTGTTCTTCACTTGTTTCGATGCGTTTGAGGCCAAGGAAGTATGTTTTCAAATTTATTATTATTATTATTATTATTATTATGGATTTTTCATTTTCATGGGTTTTGATCATTTGCTTTGTGAATTTTGTTTGTTGCAGAATTTGTTCAGGAATTGAGTTTTTTGGCGCATTTCAAATAGATCGGTTCATCTCCTTCCTTTATAGAAACCCTAATCTGATAAACCCACCAAAAAATTTACCCGTTTGATTTTTTTTCAAGTCTTCTCTTCTAACCCAATTCAAAATCTCTCTGGGTTTTGACGATGAAGAGAATCAGAAAGATTCGTGTGATCTGCTATGACCCAGATGCCACTGATTTATCTTCAGACGATGAAGACACCTCAAAACATCTCAAAAAACGATTTGTGCAAGAAATCAATCTCCCCCTTTCTTCCTCATCAATCACAACCAACCAAACCCAGGAAAAGCATTCTTCAAAGGGCAACAAAAAGAGGGTTTTGGATGATAATAAACCCACAAACAAATTACCAAATTGCAAGTACAAGGGAGTGAGGCAAAGAAAATGGGGGAAATTCGCAGCTGAAATCAGACATCCACTCAAAGGTATTAGAATTTGGTTAGGTACATACAACACAGCTGAAGAAGCTTCTCTTGCTTATCAACTCAAGAAAACAGAGTTCGATTCTCTCGTTGCTGCTCATAAAAACTCGCTTTCTCGTTCCAATCATGATTCAGAGAGTTTGATTTCACACTCATCTGATTCCAAGGCGACTGTTAACAACGATTTAGTCTCATTTGAGTGTCATGGTGTTGGTAAAGTGCTTGATATGCAAACAGAGCTCGATTCTCTGTTCATTAATGACTATGGACAGGTTTTTGACGATTTCAGCTTGTTTGAAGATCTCCCAATTTGCGGCGTTGATGATGGGTTTAAGGATTATAACTTTCTCCCTGATTTTGATTTTGATCTGGGTATGGAGGAGCTTGCTTGGATCGAAGAACCTCTGAACATTGCATGTTGCCCTTAAGTTTTGCAGATTAGTGAGTCAAGTTTTGTAGCTAGTATTGAGTGATTATGAGTATTTAGTTATGTTGTATCAATGTATGACAATGTGACGTTTTTGAATGTGGAAATATTAAGCTTGTGTTGAATGTTGTTTGAATCGGGTCGGATAAATATAGTATTCGGGTTTAGAATCGGGTCGAATCGTTACGAATCGATGAAGGTGGGGATGGATGAAGGGAGTACTTAATACTTATTCCCCCACTTGGTTGATACTACACTTCCCCACAAGGACACCACCACCCACTTTCGAAAATTGTCTTATTTGATTTGTGTAAAATTATAAGAAAACAACAATTTTATTATTATTATATTCGGATTCGGATATTTTGGTATTGCCACGTGGAATGTTGGATGGATAATTTTAGAAGCTTGTGATTTGTGATAGTGGAGATGTGCCTGCTTGGTTTTCAAGCATTCCATCTCGAGGGTGGTGGCGAAATTTTAGTGGGTTATATATTTTTTTAATTATTTTGAAAAGTAAAGTGATTAAAAATATGT
This sequence comes from Fagopyrum esculentum, assembly GCA_033239045.1. Lineage (NCBI taxonomy): Eukaryota > Viridiplantae > Streptophyta > Magnoliopsida > Caryophyllales > Polygonaceae > Fagopyrum > Fagopyrum esculentum. The sequence goes on along the minus strand of BSUD01000002.1, from coordinate 9,246,711 downwards.
CAACGTAATTTTATTTTTTTAAATATTGATGAGTCTATAAATATAGAGTTTAATAAGTATTGACCGCAGTGATCACGATGATCATATCCGACTCCAGATTGGATCTTCGCTTTTTTGAGGAAGTTTAAATCAGACATGTGTTCAAAGAAATCAACTGTGTTGTTGACAGATTGACCCATTTGAAAAGTCGTACCCCAACACACCTTTTTCTGACGATCCCGAATTTCGTGTTTTTATCCAAAAATACGCTTTTTCCGTCTTAAAGAAAAGAAAAAGTATTGACCGCCAACTGACCATGTTAAAATATGCTAAAACCGAGATAAATACAATAGAAAAAAAAGATATAAAATTTAATAAATTAGAAAAATATGTTTATTTAATATTATACTCCGTATTTAGCTGCATGGAAAAATTGGTAGTACGAGGTAGAGATTAGTGGAAACGTGGAGTCCAAGTTTTATTTTGGTTGTATAGTATATAGTGTAAAGTGAAGTTGGAGGCTCAATAGTCAATAGGGGACATAATTTGCAGATTTGTTGATTGTGGGATTTTTTGTGTAATTGTCAACAATGGATGCATGATTGATTCAATTAATTGGTATGGATTATTATTATTTTTTTAAATGAATTGGTATAAAATTAGGTAGGAAGACATTTCATTTTATCTTGACTTTTGACTTTTCTCCCTTTTTATTTTATTATGTGTAATTTTCTATCAACCTATAAACCACAAATATTTATAAATTCTAACTTTTTTCTAATGTATTTATTCATTTTTCTTTGTCAATGACGATCAACAAGATAGAAAAAGTTTGTGTATTGCTTGATCATTAAGGTTGATGTCTCGATGGCGGTTAAATAATACTTGAAATCTAAGAAAAATAATTAAAAATATTAGAGTGAATTAAGTGTCGTTCAAAATTGTAAAAGACTCCTCCATATCGAAATTTGGGTTGATCCAAACTCTTCAAAAAAATGTTTTTTTTTTCTGTTAGGACTCAGATTGAGTCAGATATTCCCTAAGGTTTTGCCCATATCCGTCTCAGGCGAGTTTTGGTCATCCAGATATATCCTAAATTTTTATTTATTTTTTTTGAAAAAATATGAAGAAAGTATTTATATTATATTTTAAAAAAAATTATTTAAAGAAAAACAATGAGTGTGGACACTTGAACCTTACCTTAAGGTCTCAAGTTCAAATCCTACCATTTACCTTTATCCATAAATCTAAATAACAACTTTTCAAATGAAAAACATTGTCTTTATCCCAAGAAGGCAGAATCACCATAATCAAAGCTAACCTTAACTCAAAACCAAGTTATTTCATGCAGTAGCTTATGCTTCCAAGTCACATGATCACGAATAGTGTGACAATCGATTTCGATGTGTTTGATGCGTTCATAAAAGAACGGGATGGAGGCGATGTACAAAGCAACTAGGTTATCACAACGGAGCCACATAGGACACCGATGAGGGACACCGAGTGAAGCGAGCAAAGATCAAATCCATAGTAAAATTCACAAGTAGTTGTCGCCATGGTCTTATACTCAGCTTTGGCGGATGACCTAGATATGGTTGTTTACTTCTTTGTCTTCCAAAAGACATTGATGTGCCGAGAAAGATGAAGAACTAGTAGTGGAGTGGTGGGTCAAGGGACATGCGACATAATCAGAGTCACAAAATGACATTCAAGGCCAAAGGCGATTGAGGATTATGTTTTGGATTGGATTGAACTTGCTTGCCTTACGACACACAAAATATCGGACAAGGACCGACGATTGAGGTTGCGAGAGCTTCAGAGAGATCGCGATTGGGTGGGCTAGGGTAGATTTGTTGTAGAGGTCGAAGGATTGGTTGGGGAATCAGGGTTTTAGCAGTGGTAAGGGGTTGGGATATATATATAGCCAATATAGGTGAGTTGGGTTATATAATTAGGAGAAGAAGGTTGTAGGGTTTCATCGGTAAAGGAAGATTTGGGGGCTCACTCAAGGGTGAGGGGATTGTCATAAAGTGTCGTGTATTGTCTAAAAGTGCTTGGGCACTTTGAGGTTGTGGGTTTGGGGTGGTGGAATTGATTAGGGTAATGGTAAAAACTACATCACGGGTGGTAAATATCTGGTGAGTCATTGAGACAAACATTTTCAACCCCTTTTAATTGTGTGGATAACCTAAAAAAATCACATTTATGATGTCGAGATCCGAATGTATTTAGATTATATGGTGAGTCATTGAGACATACATTGTCAACCCCTTTTAATCGTGTGGATAACCTACAAAAATCACATTTATAATGCCGAGATCCAAATGTAATTGGACTATAATCTAAAGCCAAACAAAACTTGAGACAACTTAAGACCCTTAGGTGTTGTAAAGAAAGATTTGAGCCATGGAGTAACTCATGAGGAGTTTTGTTGTTGAGAGTTTTGGTGGGTGACATGTTTAAAAAATTACATGATGTTAAATACATTCTCTAAAATTATATGGGTAGGCTACTTTGAAATATAAGAGCACGAGCGACGTTTAATATATTAATGCTTTCGCTCGACCCTTCCATTTGGTTGAGGAGTATGTGTACAAGATGTTTCTAAATAAATACCATGTTTAGCAAAAGAAGACTTGAGAGATGGAAATTCTTTAACATTGTCATTGTGATTTTTTTTAACTATTTTATGGTGTTGTGTTGAAACCATGGCACAAAACATGTTTGTTATTAATATGAGCCGTCTGTTGACAGAAACCCTAAGGGAAATTTATCCAATCTTTTCATACTCACAATGACAATTATTAGAACAATAGTCGTAGTATAGTTTACTATTGTCCATTTTGGGCAGCCACTTGGAAGTAGAGGCACCGAGAGTGACGAATGCGTCTTTGTCTTGAAAGTTCTCTCTAATATGAGCAATAGTCTTCAAGTATTCTGCTTAAATGGTCATGGAGTATACCTTGTTTGATTTGTGCAATAATTTTAGAACGAAAGGAGGAAAATAGATCATCAACTAAGCCAATTACAAATTGATGTACCTTTTCTTCTTCTTTACCTTTGACCTTCTTGTCACGTGTGCAAGCGCATGTAGAGGCACTTGGAAGTAGAGGCACTTGGAAGTAGAGGCACCGATCTGGCCATACCTGGCGTCATTATCTCTATGGAGCGACCTGTCAGATCTTCACAGACCATAAGAGTCTGAAGTACATATTCACTCAGCGGGAGTTGAATAACCGCCAGAGGCGGTGGCTAGAGTTGATCAAGGATTTTGACCTTGAGATTCTTTACCACCCCGGAAAGGCGAATGTAGTTGCCGACGCTTTGAGTCGGAAGACGCCTCAGGAGAAGGCGATAGCCCGGTTGACAGTACAGCCACAGCTACAGAGAGACTTAGCTTGGTTAGAGATAGAGATCCAGTTCCCGGATACAGCTCATCAGTTAGCCACCATAGAGTTACTCCCTGACCTGTTAGGTGAGATCCGACAGAAGCAGGAGACCTGTCCGATGTTGACCCGGATCCGGGACCGGATGGCACGAGATGAGGCACCTCAGTTCACTATTGGTGCCGATGGAGTGATGAGACGACATGACCGTGTTTGTGTGCCATCAGACCGTGAGCTGAGGCAGAGGATACTAGGTGAGGCTCATACTACCCCTTACTCCGTACATCCAGGAGCGAGTAAGATGTATAGGGACTTGAGACGTTCCTTCTGGTGGGGTGGTTTGAAGCCGGATGTGGCCCGTTATGTAGCTCAGTGTGCGACCTGTCAGCAGGTCAAGATTGAGCACCGTCGATCCGGAGGAGAGCTACACCCACTTCCAGTACCACACTGGAAGTGGGAAGACATTTCTATGGATTTCGTCACTGGATTGAGGCTCAGCAGAGGCTTTGATGCCATTTGGGTGGTAGTAGACCGTCTGACGAAGACCGCACGTTTCATTCCGATTAAGGAGACGTGGCCGGTAAGTCGTCTAGCAGAGGAGTTCACTAGGCATATTGTGAGACTCCATGGAGTACCGAGGACTATCGTATCCGACAGGGATGGACGTTTTACCTCGAGGTTCTGGCAGCAGGTACATACTGCTCTGGGTACGAGTCTTCACTTTACCACTGCCTACCACCCACAGACAGACGGTCAGTCAGAGAGGACCATCCAGACCCTGGAGGACATGTTACGGGCATGTGTGCTAGATTGGGGACAGGTATGGCCAGATCACCTCCCACTAGTAGAGTTTTCATATAATAACAGCTGGCATGCGTCTATTGGGATGGCACCTTATGAGGCTTTGTACGGACGGAAATGTCGTACACCGCTATGTTGGGATGAGCCTAGCAAGGCTGATGGAGTAGCACCAGATCAGATACAGGACGACATTGCCCGGATTGCCTTAGTCCGGGAGAGGATGTTAGCAGCTCAGAGTCGTCAGAAGTCCTACGCCGATAAGAGGCGTCGACCTTTGGAGTTTAGAGTAGGTGCACAGGTGTGGTTGAGAGTGTCACCTACGAGGGGAGTTAGACGTTTCGGCATTAAGGGGAAGCTGAGTCCCCGGTATGTCGGACCATTTGAGATCGTAGAGAGAGTCGGAGAGGTTGCCTACCGACTAGCACTGCCACCGAGATTAGAGGGAGTACACCCAGTTTTTCATGTATCTCAACTGCGAGAGTACATTCCAGATCCGAGACACGTCATCAGCCATGAGGATCTGATAGTGGAGCCTGACCATACATTTGTAGAGTACCCAGTAGCTGTCTTGGAACGCAGTACCAGACGTCTGCGATCCAAGGAGATACCTATGCTGAGGATCCAGTGGTCTAGGAGAGGAGCTGATGAGGCCACTTGGGAGACTGAGGAGAGTGTTAGACGTAACTACCCCGAGTTCTTTGCGGGGTTAGAGGTTACTCCTGTTTGACGGGTTAGTACTCGGATGCTGTGTTGTTTGACCTTTCAGGTTTTCATGTTGTTTGGAGTGTTTCTGTTTCTCTTTTGTGATACTTGTTTGATTGCTGCCTGAGTAGCTGCTTGGTAGAAAACAAAGATGTCGAGAAAACTAAAATATACCGAAAGAAATGTGTGGGTAAGGGAAATAATTTAAGTTTCGGGACGAAACTTCTTTTAAGGGGGCACTGATGTAATAACCAAAAATTTTAAGTTTCCGGTAGAGTGAAATTAAACAAAGTCCGATGAGACCATTGTAAATAAATAAATTAGTAAAATAAAACGAGTTTAGTTCTATCATTTTATGTGACCTAAATTCACATAAAATGATAAATTAAATTCCCGGAAATAATTTACGCTTTTAAAATAAAATCAATTATAATTTATAAATACGGAAACTAATTCCGTATTATATAAATTCCCGCACTTTAACGAGTTCCGGATCCTGTTCTAAAGAGAGTGAGGTTGGAGTTAACCCGCTACTAGGCCCAAATTTCCGGCCCAACCCAGTCAGCCCATTCTTTTAAAATTAACCTAATTAAACCTAATTTAACCTAATGAAAATTCCTAAACAGCCGCTAATTCCTCCTGCCGCTTACCTTCTCTTCTGATCTGCGTGTTTCCTCATCCCTTCCGTTGCAACAGAGAAGCGCAGCATCGCTACCTTCAACCGGAGTGCCAGCCTTCGTCCTCCGCCGGAAACCTTGCGCCGCTCCCCGCCGGATCCGCAGCCGCCCAGTCCTGCACGCCTCCAGCCGGCCGCCAGACCTCCGGAGCTCACCACCGCCGATCGCTGCAGCCGCCGGACGCAGTGCACGCTTGGACTCAGCCGCTGGACCGCAGTTCCGGTAAGTCTCCCTCCTCTGTCCATCCGTTTCCTTCCGCTGCTGTTGCGATTCCGGGATCAATAATCGTCTTCTTGCGCAGCCGGATCCATCGCCGCCGGAAACGCTAACCCCTTAACGCCGGACTGCAGATTCCGTAAGCTTGCTCCTCCTCTCTTCAACTTCACTGTCATCCATGTGTTTGTGAACTGCTGTTGTTGAGCCTAAGCATAAATAACATAACAGTAATGAGCTGCTGAGTATGTTCATAAAATAGAAGGAAGGGCTGCTGTAAATTTATTTTAGGTTCTTCAGCTTTTAGGTTTCGAACAGCCCATCTTGTCGATCAATTATAAAATGTTTGGATAAAGATCCACCGTTGAATTTTGGATATGTTGTAGACGGATATATGTAGTTTATCATATTAAAATTTGGTGAGAAATGAACGGTCGGATTGAAAGTTACGAGCTCCCGAAGTTAGGTAGTTGAGCAGTTTTATTGAACTTATAAATTTGACTAAGTATAAGAAAGTAGAGTGAGGAACCGACTTTGGGAATTATTATAAAAATATCGGCTGAACAGTTTGGTGAAATTCTTTCTTCTAAGGCTAGATAGAACCTCATAGATGATCTAGATATTAAATTCGGAAATTTTATAAGCCGTTAAGAATTTTATATTTAGAACCGAAGTTAAACCTTTTTCGGTTCTTCCGGAAAATAGAAACATAAGAAAAATGTCAGTTTCGCACCTAATAAAATTCTAAGAGTTAGGATATATTTTAGAACTTCAAATAGGAGTTTGGACATGAATTTTAGGGTCTTCGAGAAAATCGGAACCAAGGGCAAAATGGTCATTTTACCCTAAAACTAATAATGTAACTAGTACGTCTTAATACTTATTTAATCTCAGAAGTTTTAGACTTCTATCTACGTGAAAGTGTGCTAATACACTTATCGCCTTTAACAGGCAACTGAGTGGGTACAGTTACAGAGCAAGTGATTACTAAAGAGTCGAGCGTTATAACAGGTAAGTCCTTTGGGCTTACTTAGCTGACTGCTAAATATGAGTATAAATGATGATGGTGGTGTGTGATTGACATGTTAGAGAGATAGGTTGTGATATATAAATACCGACCTGTATTTTGGCCTAAGAGTAACGGGCGGTGGCATTCCGCTCAGTAGCTCGCAGGGCGCTGGGGGTTTCTTTCGGGACTAGTCCACACATGGTTTGTAGTGATGCTACCAAAGGAAGTCAGCTATACCTACACCAGTTGGATAAGGAACGGAGGCGAGAACTAATAATAGTTCTCGTGCCACAACTTAAATTGAATAATGTGAATCACTTAAATAACAGATAATAATTGGTTGAGTGCCAGCATGTTGTTTGTTTATTTTTGTTTCTGTTTGTGTATGTGCTGTTATCATTTTGCTTATATTTGGTTAGTTAGCTAATGGTTGATATGTTGTTTAGATTTGGCGCAGGTTAGAGCAGATGCCGAGTGATCCAGATGGTAGTGGTCAGCCGGGGTGTCGTACTTTAGGACGTTTTGCAGTTTTTGCATTTGTGGGTTTTGCAGTTGAACATCGTTCCCTTTCGTACTTTGATATATTACTTTTCCGGCTGTGGTTGATCTGGTCACCTTCATGCATTGATAAAAACTATTTGATGATTTTTAGTTTTTTTCCTTATCTGTGCCTTGTTGTAAGATCATGTTAAGTTGTTGTCAAACTAAGGTCGGGACCCACTGTGCGGTCCTAACCAGTAACTCCCTAAGTTGTAAAATTTGGGGTGTTACAACAAAGTCATTCGTCGACACTAGTTGGAAATGACGGAAGCAGTTTGTTTTGAGAATTCAAACATGATACCATGTGAAGATTGATAAACTGAAAACTTATTTATTATTAATGAATTAACAATATTAAATAAAATGTATAATCTAACAATCTATAAGATATAAACTAGAGATATAATCATATCTTAATTTTATCAATTTCAGCGTAAACATCACTTAACCTATACAATAAACTCATAAACACATGTACACTTAAACGAGTAAAGTCTCACGTTGATCAACTGCAATTTTCACGTATAAACAATTCAAAGATTTAAATAATCATTCAAATGGAATTATGCTAGATGTTTAGATTAGATTTTGTCATGTTTTAATAGACCAATACCTCTAAATAATTATAAATAAATAAATAATATTACTACAATGTAGCTCTTAGAAGTAAACATGTACTTATTGTGATAGATAGAAAAGGACGATTAGATTGATAGGCGAGCGCGATAATGAGTTGCGGCTGCCGCATGCAAACCTTAATTATTGAAATTTGGTAGTTGATTAAATGCCATCCAAAGGGACCCTTCTATTTCATCTTCATGTGCGTCAATTTTCTTCAACGATCATATATATATATATATATATATATATATATATATATATAGAAAGAGAGAGTAAATCACGTGAGAACACCCCTAACGTGTATATATGAGAATAAATTCGTAATTATTATTAGTTTTGTTTCGAATGTGTTATATCGTTTAATGTATTATTCGTAGTTATTGTTGGTTGAGTGGACTATTCGTAGTTATTGTGCTTATTCATAATTATAATTATTCCTAATTATTATTAATTATGAAATCTACGCTAAATCTCGACCATTAATACTCATCATCCGACGGTCTAAGATTGTTCTTATGTATACACGTTAGGGGTGTTCTCATAGGAACCGCACCCTATATATATATATATATATAGAAAGGTTGACTCGTATGTAAACAGCTTTTACCATTTAAAAATTGTATTTGTTAGATCGTTAAATAGATGGGTGAGATTAAACGATATTAAAGGGAAAAAAAATCGTGTGACTAGTGGAAGAAATATTCGTCGAGCCTGATTCATATATTCGGCGGTGTAATCATATATATTCGGTGTTTACATATTCACATGGTAAGAGTTGTTTAGATATGAGTCAATATATATATATATATATATATATATATATATATATATATATATATATATATATATATATAAGAATGTACGAATTTTAAGAAAATGAAAGAAAAGGAAGAAAATATAGGTTGTCAATTGGCAGTAGGAAAGTCAAGCATGGTCCCTAACATTAGAAATTAGAAGCAAAAGCTGAATTAGTTGCGTGTAAACTAAATCTTGGATAATGACTACTTCAATTTGCACATATGAATAGAAGTATCATTAAACGATGTGTGAGTGTGACATTACATTCTGCAACTAAATATAACAACCATCTTAATTAATGGTTTTCGAGAACATCATTTTCAGGCCCGTCTCAATGATTTCGGAGGCCCCGTGCCAAAAAATAATTAACGTATTTAAAAAAAAATTAAATCTATATTATATTATTTAAATTCATTAGTAGCATTTTATTAAAGGTATTTTATATGCTGAAAATTGATTTTAATATGACAAAAATAATATTTTCAATAGGCATTATAAGTTAAAAAAAAAATTTCAAAGAAAGGGTCAAAAAGAAAAAATATTAAAATTAATTTGTGCTTTAATAATAAGGTTGTTACATATTGTATTGTAAGTAAACGTAAAACAATAAAAATAATAATTAGAAGGGGCCCACAATAAAAGAAAGCTGTTGATAAAAATTTTGCCCGCAGCAGGATTCGAACATGTGCTGAGTAGGTAAAGTGACTGTATTTATACCAATTGGGCAAGGAAGCTGTTACACACAATCTATTTTTTTTTTAAATATATGAGGCCCTCGAAATTCCGGGGCCCTGTTCACAAGAACCGGTAGAACCGGTCATGAGCCGGGCCTGATCATTTTATTTTGGAAGATGGAAATTTCTAAACGGATTAGAGTTAATTGCTTTAACAATATGTTTAATTTTCTTTCTGTTTTTGGTGGCTTGTTATTTCAATACGTATGTTTGTAAATTAATTATTGTCTCTAAAATATAAAGAACTTATTTTTCATAAACTATAATATTTATAATACATAACTCCTTACCTTCATGACTATTAACTTTTTTTTTCACCATGAATATTACTTTGTGCATAATAGAAATATTTTATTCATAAATTATTATTATTTTTAAAAATGAATTATGTTAATCAGAAATTGTATCATTTGTATGGGTCATTCGTTAAGCACATTTAGTAAGTTGTTAAAGCATCTACTTGGGCCCATAATTATGGATATGGGCCTGGACAATTTTTAAGCCCATAATTAGGTACGGATATTGAATATCAACCACAATTTCTTTTCGAACTAAAACTGTAGGGTTTAGACTGAAAACCGAACTAATAAATATCGGTTCGGTTTTTCAGTTTGAACCTAAAACCGACAATGAAAAATATTAGGACCGAAATCGAACCTATCCTTGTCGGTTTCTGTTTGGTTTAATTTTGGACCTAAACTGACCTAAAATTTAATACACTATATATATTTAAAAATTATAAAATAACTAAATAAAACTACAATGTAATAACCAAATATAAGCATTATTCATCCATTGCTACAAAATATATATAGCAAATATGAAACATCAAAGTTCAATAACCTAAAATCGCAGATGCAAAAACGAGAATAACCCCCAAAAATCGGACGAACACACTCTTCCGCGGTGAAAAGATGTTTGTCGTTGCGTAGAACTTTCCATACACCTAAAGGTGTAACCCATCAACAAATTCCTAACTATTAACCCAATAAACACCCACTAAACCAACCCCGACTTTTTTTTATAAATATAATCTGTTCATGTCATAACAGATCGATTTAATCGTTAATAACCTAAAGTCGAACCCAAACCGATATTCTAAAATATGTAGACGGAAAACCAAACCTAAAATATCGGTTGCCGGTTCAATTTGGTATGAAGCCAAACGAATTTGTTCGGTAAACTGAACCTATCATGATCATCCTTAGAAAAATGTATGTCACAAAAAAACCCTAATTCGTCTTATTTTTAAAAACAAATTAGATTAATTGCACAACGTATGTTATATGAGTGCTTTAGGGGTAATATTTGAACACTATGTCCAAATTTGGATTAGCTTTGTGAAGTAGTAGGATATTTACGTGATTAGCCCTTTTAAGTTATATAGGAGGAAGAAGCCCAGAGAGTTGTTTGGCCCATTTTCAGATATGAACATCTATGCAACACTTGGGTTTGATTTCGATGATCCAATTACGCCTTCATATTCTTATATTCCCGTGTTTTGAAAGGGTATTTTTTTTTTAATTTAATACAAAATATATTTTTATAATTATATTTTCTATTGATTAAAATTAAATATATTTTTGTGGTTTGTTAAAACTTAGTGTCCGTTTAGTTGGAGCGGTGGAATGGAAACGGAATGGAATCGAATAAGGGTAGAGAAAGGAAATGGAATGGATGAGATTACTTTTATGTGTTAAAAGACTTCTAACCAAACGTAATTTTTGATTGATTTGGAATCATTCCGTTACCGGGAATGATTCCCGATGCTTTCAAACGGGCACTTAATATATTGTAATTTAAAAACTAAACTAGTTTATAACCCGCACCTTGTGCGGGTATATTTATATATTAGATTTTTAATAATATATCATGAATTTGTATATGTATAAATTAATGATATATTAACGAAATATTATAATAGTCAAAAAAATTTACACACTACAAATGAGTTGTTATGAATGGTTGTAGATTTGGTAACAAACAAAATCGTATTGTTATAACCGTAAGATTCTGGACATGATGAGATGAAATTCTTTTTAATGAATTGACATAAGATGAACAATTTTTTTAATTTTGAATTAAAATTAATATTAAAATATGACAAATCTGTAATTAAAATATGGCAAATCCATAATTGTTTGCCAAGAAATTCTAGGTGGCATGGCTAATGCGTTGACATGTGGACTAAGAGGGTTGTGTTTTAGTAGTATATATAGATTTGGAAAAAATAATCTCAATTGAGGATATTAGGAAATGAGTATTTGAGAGACAATTTATTTTTTTGAAATTAAAATGTATGTAAAAGGTGAAAATATCAATTAGGTAGATATTGCCTATTTAGATTAGTAATATTTTATTCTATCTTGATTTATATCGTAAAAATAGTTAGATTTTAGTTAATAAAATATATAATAAAAATTAACAATAAAAAATAAAAAATAAATTATGATAGAATGACACGTGTCATCCTATTATAAATGAATGACATATGACTTTGAAAAATTTTATTTTTATATAGTATATATAGATATAGAATTTCCCTGTTGGGCTTATTTCGGTAATCCAATTCGCCACTGAGTTGTCCAATCAATTTATTTATATCCATTATAATTATCGTCATCGTGATTGCAACAAATATAACACAAAAACCGACCAATATAGTAATGGTAATGTCCAAAAACAAAGTTAGAGATTCGTGATGAGTTGGGTAACAATATTCGTGCTTTCGCTCTAGACTACATTCAAGTTGTAATGAAAATGACAACAATTTTCGGACATGATGACGATGATAATACAGTAATTATTATATGTTATTACATAATATTTCTAACAAAAAATCTAATTTATTCTTGTATAAGAAAAATGACAACATAATCACTTTTTTCGTAAAAATAAGTAAATTATCCTTATATATTTAGGGTAGTAAATAAGAAAATAAATACAAAATGTCATGTAATATAAGTTAAATATGAATAATTAGAAAACATAAATCCGGGTCAAAGGTAAAAGCAGTAATTTAACTTTGACCGTACGTGCATTATGTAAAAACAAAAAAGTTATGGCAGCATGGAGCATTGGACCGGTTCCTATAAAATAGAGTCAAAATGGGTCAAAGGTAGCCTCAAATAAGTGGGCCTAATCCCAAACGTATTATATTTTAAATACATTACTAATATGTAATGAGAATACCCGACCATTTATTTACCAATATCTAAGCACAACATTTAAATAAAATAAAAACTCCATTAAATCATTTTAAGTTACAAATTTATGCCTCATGGAGGATAAAATTGTAATTTACACGCAAAGTAGAAGAATATATAGGGGTGGGCATGAATCCCGCTTAATCCCGTCCCGGTCCCGTCCCGATCCCAACGGGATTTGAATAAAAAAATGTGTATCCCGTCCCATCCCGCGAAAAATTTGCGGGACGGGACGCGGGACGGAGACTTTCCATCCCGATTAATCTTGTTCCGTCCCGCATTTATATATAAATAATATTTTTATATTTATATATATATTATATAGATAAACATCATACATAAATTATAATTTTTTAAAATATTTATATATTTTTAAAATTATTAGTTCGATAATTTTTCATCAGTCATTCACTCATTCTTTACGACTCATTTGGTTGGATCTAAAATACTAGAGGTTCTACTTTCCCTTGATTTAGTCCGTTCACCGCCTTACTCTGTTCCGTTCCATCGCCACCCTTGCTCTAGTCTCTTACATCACCCTTGATTTGTGGATTCTCACATTTGTAATCAATAGTTAAATAAATGTAATATTATGTAAATTATTTGTTGTTATTTTTTGAATGTGAATTGGTAAGACACTTTGATGTAACTTGAATTTGTTTTCAACGTATTAACTACTAATGTAGGCGTCATGAATCAATAATTAAGTATCGAGTTTTTTTTTTTCCAGATCATTTGTGTCTTTAAACATGAGAGAAAACAAGCATACATATTGAATATAATCGGTGCATAATTTGCGCGGAATTTGTCCCGTTCCGTCCCTTCCTATCCCGTCCCACGTGAAACAAGGCCGACGCGGGACGGAAAAAAAAAGTCGTAAATCCCGTCTCGTCCCGTCCCGTCCCATGCCCACTCCTGTTATATGTGTAAATAAATATAATAAAAAAAGGGTTTGGAGAAAGAGCCAAAATGGAATTTAGTATAGGATCATGCGCACTGAACCGCACGCGAGTTGGGATAATTTGATTAAAAATGCGTAAGCGTTGCGGCAGAAACTGCACTATCTCGAATTTAGGGGCTTCCCATCATAATCATTGCATTTTCCAAATTAAATAATCCGGTTCAGCAAACCGGGTTTAATTAGTGAGTATGCAAATAGTGGGACAAGGGCATGCATGCTCCTTACTCTCCCAACGCATTTGTCTCTTCTTCCTTTGGATTTTTCCATTTTTAACTAATCTATTTATGGCTTCATATAATACACACTGCGCTTTCCAAAAGCACGATTACTTTCTGCACCACACAGCATAATCAATCATCTACAACACCTAATGATAATTTTAATATTTATAAACACGACATTAGTGTTATGGGAAGTTTCATCGCACACATCTATGCAGTATGGGTATGGCACCGCCCGGTTCATGCCAACAACCTATTTTTAAATAACCCTCATTGGATCGACAAGAACAATGCCGCATGGACCACATATATTGTTGAGATGTGTCGTGTTTGGACATAACATACAAGCTCTAGGATTACTTATTTTATTGTCAATTAGATTTAGAATGAAACTCCGAACACTAGCTTGTATGTATAGGTTTACTTGGCGTGCATTCCCTTCACGTCTTAGACCCGTCTGATATTAAAAATTAGTATGATGTGTATCCCACATTGAATATGTTAGGATAAAGGTAAATGATGGGTTTAGGTTTAGAACCCCACAAACGTTGGTGGGAGAACCACCCTTATATTCATAATAATGTGTACCTTATATAGGGATTATAAGAGAATCATGAAGATCATAAATATGGAATGAAATGAGACTAACCTAATATAACTACGATATTATCTCTAATATTTATAATTCCTAACATTCCTCCGGAATCAAAGCGTGGATAAATCAAACGCTGAAGATTGAATAATAACACATTTACAAAATGTGGGTTACAAATTGCAATTGTAATAAAAGAAGGGGACCAATTGTGATTTCGGGAGAAAGGTGTTGAACCCTACGGTGAAGACGGCTAAGGCTGCGCAGGGGCGGTGAGGGACCAACCGCGGGGGCGGCGATGCGAGCCAGGGCTCTTCTCCAGTGGCCGGTCTTCTTTGGCGACGACAGATCCCGGCGGTTTCGCTGGTGGTTGCAGATCCTGGCGGATCTCTCTGTTGTCTGGCAAAGGCAAGACGAGGTGGTTTGAGATCGAGAGAATGAGACAGAGAGTTGAGCGTAAGGTTGGAGAGCAGATGGAGAGGGAAGCAGGAGGTGTAGATGTAGTGGGCCGCTTGGTGTGGCTGCAGATGGTGGTCGAGACTCGAGATGTTTGGTTGTTGCAGGGAAGACGAAGACTAAGAGAGACAAGGAGGGGATGTGGGAGAGGGGGTGGTGTTGATGTGGAAGAATATCACAGAGGGGAAGTAAGTAATCGGAAGAGGGAGAGTCGGAAAGGGAGAGATGGGGTTGTAGCTTGTAGGTGTGGCTCCGATGAGGTCGACGGAGGAGGCTCGAGAGGGATGGTTTTAGGAGGAGAATAGGATCGAGAGTGTCGTTAGGCATATCGCTCTGATACCATGATAGATCTATGGTTTAGGTTTGAAACCACACAAACGTTGGTGGAAGAACCACCCTTGTATTGTGTCCCTTATATAGGGATTACAAGAGAATCATGAAGATCATAAATATGGAATCAAATATAGACTAACCTAATATAACTACGATATTATCTCTAATAACTATAATATCCTAACAGTAAACCCTATATGATGTTGTTCTAACTCCGGTCTTGTGTTGAAGATGTTAGAACCGGATTTGAAGAGAAGGATAATTGAGCCATTGCTTATAAGTTGTTGGGTTGAATGTAGAGTTTTGGGCCTATTTGATCAAGGCATGTTAACTCTAGCCCGGCAACACGAGATCCTCACGTGATCACTTACTCAGAACATTGTGTTATGGATGAAACGATGAGTGTTGACTTTGTTGAGTTGTTGCCTCTAGTCCCCAAGTACCCAAGGTTCAACTCTCTCTTTCTCTCAAATCCTAACGCCGATAACACTTATTCTTCTCACTTGAGTCTTCGAGAGCTTCTCTGAGAGTGATTCCAAAATAGTGAAAAGAGAGTACGAGAGGTCCGAGCTGAGAGAGGCAAATGAGATCTTCTCTGGTGTCCTCTTCTTCGTCTAACCTCGCTCAAGCTTGGTTACTAGCTTGAGGGCTTTACAGGCGATTGCATATTCTCTATTTCTTGTCTTCTTCGTTTTCTTTTACTTTAGACTTATGGAGATCCATTATTGTTTTTGTAACTTTCGCTTCTTCGAAGCTCTGTCCTTACTATAATATCGCTTAGTGTATTGGACTAGTTCTTCCCTCCTAAGATCCCGTTGAGTATGATTTTCTCGAACCGCGTCATCAACTCTTTTGTATTCTTATTTGTTTTAAGGCTAGATCGCTCTAGATGATTTGTGAATAAGTATGTTTGTGCAAACAAGTGTAGCCAGAGGCGTAGTTAGGGGTATAGAGGTGGTCATGACACCTATAGATGTTTTATTAAATCAATACAAATGGTAGAGTATTCATATTATTTCAGTTGTCAAGTTGGCGGGAAGCGTGGTTGTTGAGCATGCAGACATGAGTTTGAATCATGGGAGGAGCAAAAAAGAAAATTTTTCACTTTTTTTTTTTAATATCTCAATATATTATGTATATTGCCCCCCTCCCCCTATAAAAAAACCTTCTAGCTCTGCCATTGAGAGTAGCATTACATTAGTTCGTATAGATGATTCATGATTATAGCATCATTTTTTTCAAAAATTATGTGAGTAGTATGTATGTGTTGATTTACAACAGCGTAAGTAAATTACAAAAACATTTGTAAAATATATTAAAAAAGAGAATTACATAATTTACACGCGCAAGAACTTGCAGAAATTAAAATACACAAAATAACACAATCAATGAACCTGGACAAGTTATTGTGTTTCATTATGAAACAATGGTTAGATAACTAATAGGTACTTACTAAATTTATAGAAATAAAAAGACATATTTTCTTTACACGCTAATTTTTGTTAGCTTATATGATACATAATTATGAGAACGAATCACGCTCCACAAATTCACCCAAAAATAACACTTCTTCCGCTTCTCAATAATTGTCATTTGAAAAAAAATTACACGTATTAAAAAAAAATAAAAATAGAAGGTATAATATTTATTGATGCACTATAGTTTAAAACTGTGTATGAAAATAATGGTAGAATGTAAGTATTATATGAGTATAGATAAAATAGTGTTTAAAAAATATAAATAAAAAATAACTAAACTTATATTTATAAAAAAAAAAATATTAATAACATTTGTAATATCAAATATTATGAAATAAAAATTTAAAGTTCTAATGACATAATGGAAGTAAAATATAACGTTGATGCACTACTACATTTATTGATTTTATTTTGGAATTTCAACAATCTTAAACTACCTTATTTCTTAATACTTGTTACTTGGCTTACTTCAATATTTTGCACAAGTAGTAAAAAATAATGTACTTCGTATAATTGAAAGGATTTATCTCATCTATTAATAATAGCTTTATTATTAGATATTACAATATGATCAAAATGTTTAATTTAGGAAATTTGAATATAAAACAAAGAATCAACATAAAATATAAATAGTTTTAATGAAATTATGCTTATTATATACTCCACATTACTTGGTTCATAATATAACGTACACCAATTTAGAACAATCGTTATTTATAAGCAGAAGAGTAGAAAATGATTGTCATTCAGCCAAATGCTAAGATTAATGGCTCATATTTGAAGTAATTGCATTACGCATGCATGCATCTTTGAAAGAGACGTGAAGCGATCATGTGTTTTTACCAACTCTATTTTCCTATATTCTATAACCATTAACGTCCCAATAATTTGCATTTGGAAATTGAATATGAATATATAATTATAGAGCAAAATTGAAATACTAATATACCCGAAAATATAATTAAATGAGTGAAGTATGATATAAAAACGGTAGAATTGTAATTTAAAAATGGAAAGCGATACTAAGTATGAAAGTTGGTGAGAGATGAAAAACATTGTTCATTAATGATAAAAAAAAATTCGGTGATGATGGTTGTATGATTGATTTTTAGTTTTAGCACGTCACGTTTGTTTTCGTTTTCTTGATCTATTTTATAGTAACGCTGTACAAGTTTAGTTATTTTATTTGTCGTATATATACTTTTGGCAAGCAATCTGTTACCTTCTCGAGATATTTAAACCATAAAATAGATTTTTTTTTAATGTTTTCAACTGCATAAACATGGCACACTCTAAAAAAAACCTAAAACTTGTCGATGATGGTTGACAAGAGATAGGGGTAAAATTTGTTGATGGTTTGGTGAGAGACAAAAGACGTTGTTCGTTACCGATAAAACGGTTGGTGTTGTATGATATAGTTATAGGCACACGTAGTTTTTTTGGATCTATTTATAGTAAGGGTTTGCGTGTAATTGTCGGGTATAGTCTTCTCACAAGTTATTTTATCTGTAGGAATTTAATATTTTTTTTAGATGTTTCAACTACATAAAATTGACACAAACTAAAAAAAAATGATCCATTTATTTTAAAAAACAACCAATCATATTGTTTTAAGTTGTGCTTAACAAGACTTTCTACTTTTGTTAAGAAAGAATTAGCCTTTCCACAACTACAATCACACTAAAAAAGGATATATATTAACTACATTATCAAATAGGACACCTTCATTGCATCTAATATATTCCCATTAAAATTAAAACTGTTTAAATATTAGTAAATCTGAAAGATAAATAAATATAATAATAAAAAAGAATCATATATTGCAAAATGATGGAGAATCAAACATGTTTGGTCATTCAAAAATAAGGTCGCATCAAATTAGCAACAAAGAATCTATGGATTCCAAGGAGATTAAAAGGAACTTTGACTAGCAGCAGCACACATTTCGTTAAATTTCGACACGTGTCCTACTGAAAAGCCCCAGCAGGTCATATTTTCTCAGGGTGTACGGAAAGGGATGTCCATGTCCTATTCACAGACACACACCCTATGTCCCTATGTACATTACAAACCTTTCCCGCTATTTACCTTTATATAATCATTGGGACCCTTTTTTTTCTAAAAAAAAATATTTAACATTCAAAAAATATAAGCCTATTTATGCAATATGTAAGAAAAGTGTACATTATTTCGAATTAGATTCACTACACACTTGCTTTTGCCGCGCAACCAATTAGCACATACTATTTATTTTTATTTTTTTTCAAATATAAACAGTAAATATTGATATTGGTGTTATTTATAAAAGGCTAAAAATGTTACATTGGAAAATGTGGATCATGTAGTGAAGTTTTCGATATTTTGTTAGAGTGAAAATTTCAAAATATTATAGTAGTCATAAAACATGCTAGGGTAATTTTGATAATTAGATTTTATAGTAATAACTAAATTTTTTAATATTTCAATTAAGTAAATATACCTCAACCTTTTTTTATTTATTCTCAAACTCTACACACTCTTCTCTTAAGGGGTACATTTACTAAACACAAAAATAGAAAAAGCCTTGTAAATCAAATTGTTTCAACATGAAATAGTCTCTAACTTATAAAAATACTTTAAAAAAAATAATTTTTTAAAAATAATTAAAAATTTTCAAAAATATTATAGTAGTCATTAATGATGTAAAGTTACATTTTTGCTTCACTAATTAGCAACCCATATTGAGAAGATATAAATAATTGATTTGCAAGGCAACTTGTAAAGAAACAAATATAAAATCACGCATGTTAATATTGTATGCATTCAATCCAATTCAAGGCAACTTATAATAGCATTATCTATCATACTTATGAACATGATATAAGCATCCAACGTTAAAACGTCTTACCCTAACGAATTATGTGTAACTTTTGTTTTATATTGTACGAACCATTTTCTAAGCTTTGCGCATTCTTTATCACGATCAAACGAAATGTACATTTGCAAAACAAAAATAGAGATTTAAATTGGACTGAGACCAAAATTTTCACTAGCTCTCTAACTTGTTTTTTTTTTTTTTTGATTTTTGAATTACATATATTATATAAAATAGCTCCAAAATTGAAGTCGGCAATCTCTTTATGTACCTTGAATTCTAGGCTCTCACTCACCTTTCGCCATTGTTACCTTAAATAATAATCTGGAGAAGAAAAAGGGAAATGAAGAAGAGAGGAAGGTGGAAGACCTACTCTTGAACGTCCAAGAAGCGTTTCACGATCTTGATGCTTGGTTCCAGTACTTGATTACGCCAGGTGGCATCTTCATCTGAGCCCTCTAACGCCTCCCTGAACGCATCTGTAGCGTCCAATCTATGGAGCTCCCACCCTCCTACATCTCTCAGCCTCACGATCTTGTCCATTTGCTTTTTAGCGAGTTGACACGTGTTCATTTTGATAGCCCTCACTGCCTCCTCGTATACAACCCTCTGCACCTGATCCTCCCCTTCTTCTCTTAACATCCGAAAATACCGTTCAAATTCCGGTACCCCAATCGCCTTCCTCAAACCGGCGTTTTCCTCCCACTCGTTGATTCCAGATGAGTAAAACTCTGCTAGCTCCTCAAGCATGCCTAGTTCCATCATCTCATCGACTCGTTTCATTAGATACTCGTTTAGAACCGGTAACGAAACATCCACCCAAAGAAAACAGCATCGGTAACGGAGCTCGGGCGAAATAAGGTCCGATTCCGGATCAAATCGGTCGGCGAGAAGAGCGTAGATGAACGAATTAGAACCTCCGACTAAGAGCGGATGGTTTCGTCGTGAGGCGATTTGAGAGACAACGGAGGAGGCATGGTGACGGTATTGTAAAGGCGAGAGGTCGCGGACGGAGGAATCGAAATCCCCGAGGAGATGATGAGGAACGCCTTTGCGATCCGAGAGTGAGATTTTATTTGTGGTGATGTCTAGTCCTTTGTAGACTTGGATTTTATCCGAGTTGATGATTTCGAAGTGGAGTTTCGTAGCGATGTCGATTGAGAGTTTGGATTTCCCAGCGCCGGTGGCTCCCATTATAACAACGAGCTTCTCCCGACGACGATGACGGCGAATAGAAGCGGCGGAGGACATAGATACGAAGAATTTCCCCGGCGGCGGAGAAGGTCTGAAACAGGGGAGGAGAAGAGAGGGTAAATTAGGGCAACATGAATGGAATAATGGGAGGAGGTTAGGTTTCATAAGGAAGGTGGAGAGGGTTGATGGTTGTTGTTTGTTGTGTGTGTTGCAGGTACGTACAGCAGAGCTAACTAAGGGTGGTGCTGAGCTGTACTCATGCCCACACGAAAACAATGAAGGAGAGAAGAAGAGGAGAGAGTGCGTGTGAAATTTTGGTTGAGAGGAAGGTTTATAATTGTTTATCAGATAATCCTCCATTAAAAGCTTGGAGCCATGGTTTTGGTCTCTCTCTCACTGCGAGCCCTTCACCTGCATTTAAACTTCTCTTCCTAATTTTTACACACTACACTGACAATCCGTTTAAAATTTTCCAAATATTATTTTCTTTTTCTCTTTTACCAGAAAACAAACGCACGTCATTACGGGAATGATGAGTTCATACGATACACAATTTTACACAAACGGCCAAGTGGCCCACATTTTCATTCAAATTTAAATATAATTTCATTGTCAAATAAATAAACAAGTTTAATTTTGTTAATCTTGTAAGCATACAAGAATCTAAAATGCATATGACGGCTGTGATTATTGTTTAAGTTTTAAATAATACAAATAACCGTATTCTACAAAAAAAAAAAAAAAGTTGTTATGAATATTGTTTGATAATCATACAAAATATTCGAACTGATTTTAACTTTTACACTTTCTGTTGTATGGATTTATAATAATATTATATAAAATGTTGTTTCAAAGAATTGTCCAACTGATGTTTCATTGGATTACGGAAATGAGTAGCTGTATTTATTCTTCAATTAATATTTTTTTTCAAAAAGGAATTAATTTATGGATAATATTATATGTTTATAAGGATAATGTTGTAAAGTTTTGCATATAATACTTTGATTGTTTTTCTTATAAAATATAGGTTTATGTATAATTTAAAATTACTATAATTCGTTTTATAAGTATATTAATATATTTAAATAATAATTTATTGATTATTGTAATTAGATAAACCATATAATTATGCTAGACAAACAATTTTATTATTATACGTATAGTTTATAATGAAACGAGATGTGATCGAGTTAAAAAACACTTGATATCCTACTATAAATACAAATATCGAGCTCATCTTCAAGTTGTTTTATCGTCTTTTGCTAGTTATAGTTCGTTGACAAGATTATATTTCTTGATTATTTATTTTTACATGTTGATCGTAAAATGTATACGGTTGTTAGTTCGGTAGTTCGTTGACAAGATTATATTTCTAGATTATTTATTTTTGACACGTTTATCACCAAAGGTATACCGTTGCTAGTTCGGTAGTCGTTGACAAGATTCTATTTCTTGAGTACTTATATTTACACATATACCGTTGCTATTTCGTTAGTTCGTTGAGAAGATTCTATGTCTTGATTATTTATGATTTACGCATTTATCACCAAATTGCTAGCTCGGTAGTTCGTTGACAAGAATCTATCTCTTGATTTTGATAATTTTACAGATTTATCACGAAATGTATACCGTTGCTAGTTTGGTAGTTTACCAACAAGATTTTATTTGAACCATGTTGATTATTTAAGCGTATACAACCTTTGGTTAAAATTTTGTATTGGTTCTCATGCCTTGCTTGACAATTGTAAAAATATATCATTTCATTGTTGGGACGATAAATAGAATTTGACTATCCTAGTATGATTACTACTCAAATGTAAATTCCCTTTTTTGGTCTTCACTGCCCCGCGATGAAGGGGAGCTGCAGATGCGGCTCAACCTCGCTGCCACGGTTGCGGCACGGCCCAACCGCAGGTACGGCTAGGCCCAGCTCGTTTACAGGCTGTTTTATCTTCGTCGTTTCCTATCTTATTCCATCCATGAGCTTTTGGCTCGTCTTCCTTCTATCTTCTAAACCCTAATCTGACCTTCCGTCGTTCTTTCCCAACCATCCCCTTTATATTCCCGCCGTCTCTTCTTTTTCTCGTTTCTTATATACGTTTCTCTTCAACCTCGATAGCTGCAACCTCTTCCCTTGTGAACCTGTTGAACCTGTAAGTTGTTGTCCCTTCTTCCTCTCTCACGTTCATGACATACGCTGCATGTTTCTTCTTCTTCTTCTTCTTCTTCTTATTCTTCTTCTTCTTCTTCTTCTGCTTCTTCTTCTTTTCTCTTCGTTCTTCTCCTTTCTTTTCACAAGGATCAAGATCGAGTCTTGATTCTTGTTGGCCTTCCATTGTTGATACGTTTAAGTTTCCAGGCTCCTTTGGTCGAGAAGTGGCGAGTGTGGATCGAGGAGTTAAGCTTTGGTCTGGTTGTTGTGACGTTGTTGTCAAAAGAGTGTCCCGACGATCTTTTTGTCACGCCACCGCCCCGCGGCTGCACCTGGTTGCCGCCCCTGCGCCTCCTGTCTGCCGCCCCCGCGGTTCTTCTACAGTAACTCCCGTCTTTGGTGAGTTGCTTCCTTCCTTTGCCCTTTCCTTATTTTAGATCATGCTAGGTTGGACCTAGATGATTAGTGTGAATGCTAGCTAGTGGCTTGTTGATTCCTTTGAGCTATGTTGTTGATGATGTTCCTTGCGGACCTTGAGTATAGGATTCCTTCTTCTAGCATGTTGAGATCTTTAGCGATCATTGAGACTAGAAGTAGGGAAAATCTAGCATGTTGCAGTAGATCTATTGGAGATCATTGAGACTAGAAGATTGTAGACCTCCAGCATTCGTACATTTTTTGATTCCCGATGCCTTGTCTGAGCAGGCATCTATCCTTTCCTTTGAAAATTTGATCAGTTAACGGATTATTGAGTTACCTTTGAGTGAGGTAAATCCCTTGGACTTACTTAGCTTCATTCTGTATATTGGTTTGACCGTGTTGGTGGTGTTTGTTTATATTTATCGTTATAACTGATAGTTGGAACTAAGATTGACCTTTATAACCTTAATTGGCTCAAGTGTATTATAACCGGGCGGTGACCGCTTGTTCAATTCAGAATAGGGAAACTGGGAGGTGCTCTTGCGACCAGTCCAACAGGTGACATAGAATTGCATCCGCTCTATTCCTGCTGGTGCAAGGGGACAGAGGCGATCATCAAAAGAATTATATGAAACTTTTATAATGAAACGAGATGTGATTGAGTTAAAAAAACAGTTGATATCCTACTATAAATACAAATATCGGGCTCATCTTCAAGTTGTTTTATCGTCTTTTGCTAGTTATAGTTCGTTGACAAGATTATATTTCTTGATTATTTATTTTTACATGTTTATCATGAAATGTATACGGTTGTTAGTTCGTTAGTTCGTTGACAAGATTATATTTCTAGATTATTTATTTTTCACACGTTTATCACCAAAGGTATACCGTTGCTAGTTCGGTAGTCGTTGACAATATTCCATTTCTTGAGTACTTATATTTACACATATACCGTTGCTGTTTCGTTAGTTCGTTGACAAGATTCTGTCTCTTGATTATTTATGATTTACACATTTATCACCAAATTGCTAGCTCGGTAGTCGTTGACAAAAATCTATCTCTTGATTATTTATTTTTACGTATTTATCACAAAATGTATACCGTTGCTAGTTTGGTAGTTCACCAACGAGATTTTATTTGAAACATGTTGATTATTAAAGCGTATACCAACTTTGGTTAAAATTTTGTATCGGATGTCATGCCTTGCTTGACCATCGTAAAAGTATATCATTTTATTGTTGGGACGATAAATGAGATTTGACTATCCTAGTATAATTACTACTAAAACATGGGTCGGAAACCTAAATTGCTAAAATCTTAAGTCCTTCGTGAAAATATATGTTTAAAATATGTCATGCACATCTTTGATGAATAAAAGGAGTTCGTAAATACTGTCCCACCTCCTCGACCAAATGTTTTACGGCGCCGGTGTTAGCAATGCATCATCAAAATAATTTGAAAAAGTTCGACCTTGTAAATTAAGTTCTTGTAAAACCGTTTTTATGATGTTTGAAATATTTGTTGCATCACGTCTTTGATTGAAATGGGGAAATGCAATAACATATTATGCAAAAACATATCGTTATCAATAAAATGTAGAGTAGTACCCATGTAAAAATATTTTTGCTATTGTGTACTCCAAATAGATACTTGATGCGAAAAAGATGCCAAAATCGATTTTTTTTGTAGGTAAGATTTGGAAATGGTTTTGCAAGACTTGGTTTAAAAGAAGGTTGAAGATATTTAGTGTTATATTCTCAAACTTATTCATATTCACAATAAGAAAATGGAACTGCATGAAAACATATAACATCGGCTAATCCTAAATTTTCTTCATTATGGCTATGTATACATACATAAAGGAGATTGAAAGAAGATGCAAACCCATGAGACAATTGTAATCCCCCGTGATATCCCTAGCTTTTCGGGATGATATTTTTGCATGCGCGCTAGCAAAGTCCCGTAGCTGCCTTTGCCTTCCACTTGTACACCTTTGAACAATAATTGCATGAAACTTGACAATAATCGTTCATCGGCGCCCCCTTCTTATAATGCTTCATAAAAATGTCGGATGTAAGCATTTTCGGGATGGGTTGTGGTAGTTATGAGTTTTGTGACATTTCGGACATTTGAGTTTCACTTTCTTGGGTGGTAGAGAAGAATTGAGAAGGAATGTTGACACTCGGGTTTGCCATTATGAGAGTCAGGAGATGAATTCGAGAAAGACGGGAACTTGAACTTGAGACTTGAGTAGAAGAGAGGGTAGATAACTAGGAAGATGATGTGAGATAAAATAGAAGAGATGCTGGGTATTTATAAAACCTAAATCGCCGTTTTACTCAAACCAGCAGTTTGAGCCAATTTGATAGTTTATGTTTAACCGGAGCCACGTCTACTGCTCATCCATTTTATATTTTTTTTTTGTAATAAAATTAGGTTGATGTAAATTCTAATTGTAGAACAACATTGTCCTTGTACAAAGTTTTTGCTTCCTAATTGAAGTGTAATTACTGCGAAGAAGGTCAACCTGGAGTGACCTTTAGCGTGGGTCAAAAGACAAGTGATGGTCTTGTTAACCATCTTATTAATTAAATTAATTAGGCTAATTTATAATAAATTCAATTCCCAATAAAAGACTTAGATGAAGTGATAGAAATTAATTAGCTGTTGGAAGGCAGAGGCTGTTGCGGGAATGAAGAACATCCCAGTGAATAATTTGACTTGTTTTTTGCCTTTCCAAAATGGCTTGTAAAGGCAGATACAATGCACTCACTTATGACCAATGTACCTTATGACCCTCAATTAAGGTCACAAAACTTGCATTGCTAGTTGGCATTTTTGTATTATTGAATCCCTACAATGTCAACCAATAAGTATGATTTGATTACCCACATGTTTGTTTGATATTCGTGTATGCATATTTGATATCGAAATATGTATATGAGATTGATATCTGATGTCATTGTAATAAGTATATCAAATATTAGAATTTATAACTTTAGGGTTTCAAAGATAACGACTTCTCAACAAAAGCAAGAGATTGTCGGCCCTTTCATTTGAGATCTACTTGTTTCTAAATGTTGTGTTTTTTTCCATCTCCTACTTACTTTCTTATCTGTAGGAGATGAAGATGACGAGTGGAAGGGAATTCAAGACGACTCTCTGATAAAAGTTATCCTAAACTATCAAAAAGTATAAAGACTGGAGAAGAAACAACATAGGAAGATAAAGGATACGGGATACCGTCCCATTGTTATGGATATCAATATGGAAAAAAAATTAAAATATAGTTATACCATATTGATATTAATACAGTTTTATATCAAATAGTAGATACCACATGTGTGATATGGGATACTAAAGAAGCCCCCAAAAAAATCTAGTTTTGAAAAAGTTCAGATTACATAAACTTAGGGGGGGTTATGATAGGGTAAGAAAATCTGACTACGACACATAGACCTGGCGTAACGAAAGGCCGAGTGATGATAACCGGACAAGCCGTCAAGAAAAACAAATTGAAAAAGAACAAGAAGCTCAAACATATCCTAAAGAACGGAAAAACAAACCAAAAAGATGGTGATGAAAGCTTGAAGATTAAGGAATCATGAAGAGATCACGGGGTAGCTAAATACCGTGGTCTCTCGGTGCCGGGGAGCAAGACAACAAAAATCCGCAACAAGGGAATATATATCACCTGGAAAAATGTGTATCACACGACATCCCTCACCTAAAAGAGGAATCTTCGGAGACCTCAAACAACGGTCACACGCAGTGAAACAGGGGCACATGCCTGCTTCCTCATCCGAAACAATCAACATACCACATTCGAGCAATACCATCAACATGAAGGTGATTCGGTCAAGAAAAAACATTGTTTCCTTACTTTTTTTTCTTCCTCTTTATCCCCTCCTTTTTCGAAAAGCCTTTGAAGATTTTTACGAAACGTAAAATCTCTTTTTTCATGAATACCTTATAGGACTTGTTCGGAGCAAAAACATTTGATTTTTAGTTAGCTCATAAATGGGTTAAAATGAATAAGTTTAACAAGTTAGATAAACCTGAATATATCTCTAAGCACCTTGCTAACTAGTTATCACGATTGAATAAGGACTTCCATGGGTAGAAAATGGTAAAAATAAAAGTTATTTAAATAATTTCCACATTTCGACACATGCATGATTAATTGATTATAATGAGTCTAATAAGTAGGAAAGTACAATTATGTTAGATGTGAATGGCTGAATGGATAGCTTACATTGAAGACGCCCGCCATGTGTCAAATTTCAATTAGGGAATGTAATCATTTGATGACATGATCATTTCACAGTCCTTTCAAGCCCTTTTTTCTCGGGTCCCATTACTAGTAACTTCATTAATAAACAAGGAGGGTTAGGTCAATAAGAAGTCTATTATCATAAAGCAAAACTAGCTTCAAGTGATCGTAGCAATGATGAGTTGGTGTGAATGCAAGAAGCTTAAAATACCTATAAAGGCTCAATCAATTGCATCTAGCTACCAAATTTGAACACAAAATGCTATCGACATGTATAAACTTTTGGAAATGTCACCTTAAGCCAATTCATAATGTTGATACCATTTGAATACTATATGATATTGTTCGTGAAGTCACTCACTTTATCGAGTATAACGGTTCTCATACACCTTAAGGTTGGTGAACTAAGGGGTGCACGTTTAAGTAAATCTAAGTCTAAGATGTGGAGAAAATGCACGTAAGTGAACCTCCGGTGGGTTGAAGATGTGGAGGGGATGCCCATAACGTGAATCTACACCAATTGACTTGAAAATAGGAGTAGTAGTCATAGGACTTATATGTTAGGTTCGCGTGGTATCATATTTTAAATGTGAGACATTTTCACACTCAACGCTCTCCCTCAACACACACCTACACTTGTGGCTGGCTTAGCCAAACAGGCGGATAACGAGACCCGGATTGAACCTTCTCTAATACAATGTTAATTTATCTTTTATATCCGGCGGGACCTACACAAGCCTTCGGCGTTCTATCCTAAAACCAATTGACAATAAGAGGGGTACCCATGTGACTTATATGTTAGGTTCATGTTGTTCATACTTTTGATATGGAACATTTTCTCACTCAACAATAAATATGGACACACCTTGTATTTGCTAAATAATTGGTTCCAACCTCTGATATCTGAAGTGAAGGATTCCGATGAGTCTGATATGAGGTGGAGGTCCATCGCACTTCCTAGCGCATATGAGCGTTGAACCCAAGTCCAACACATATGGTCAATAAGACTTCATTATAAAATCAATTGAAAATAGGAAAAGTAGCTCATCAACCTTATATACTAGACTCGTTATTTCATTATTATCAATGTGAGAACAAAATCCTCCGCACTAACTTCGTTTGATCATCTGGACTGTTTGCTAATCCAAAACCCTTCTAAAATATACAATTTGATAAATGTACCCAATTACAACGAATCACGCAAATTCACATGTTTATGATCTTTTTCATATTTAATATAACATATTACATTAGAGATCAACCAATTTTTTTTATGGTAAGGAGTGATCAACCAATCTTATATACTAGAAACGATATCTTTTAAAAATCAATATTTTATATATATATATATATATATATATATATATTTTTTTTTTTTATGAAATTTTATCGGGGTGATGTGTCGAAACGAGAACGGTAAAAACACTTTTCCCAAATTATACCGATTTACCTAAATTTCACAATTAACACAGTATTTGACTAATCACGAATACTAAGATGCTCTAAGTGGAGGATTATAAAAGAGATTGGTGGGTAATGATGCATGATTACTGAGAAAGAAGGTACGTACGAAACGATAATGACAAAGCATCACACGAACGCCCACAAATGCAGAAAAAAGAGTGAAGAATGAAGATCTTGTGGTGGGTTCCTCGGCGAGATTCGCCGACGGCGAAGGTTCTATCCTTTACCGTTTCATATTTGACATGCATGCCAAGAAAATAACTAATTATATGATAAACGTGATCTTCAATTTGATACGACGTGCATGATTTTCTATGGATCAACACCTAATTTCTCATCGTTCATTGCCTTTACTCTTTTAAGTCTCCATACTCATCATTTTTATCCACGTTATATTTTGACTTTTAAGTTTATTATTACTTCTCTTTATGTCTACTAATGATCGTAACGGGATTATTATTTACTCAACCGTTATCTAAAACATGAGCAATTGGAGAGAAGCTCGTCCGTACTCTGAATGCGTGTTTATGTATACAACGAGATTGCGTTGAACTATGATAGATCCGAACTTACGACCATTGTCAGTTTTTATAGGGTTTCAAGAAAGTGATGATACACGTACAAAATTCGCATGTACATGCATCCGAAATGCAGCTGCAAGGGCTCAGTTTAATTGCGTTTAATTTGAATAACTGGTAAAAAAATTAGGGCTAATTAGGTAAGCAGGCTTTTTTTTATTCTACACTAAGTTGACTTTTATTAGTTTTCCAATTAGTAAATATACCCCTCCCATATTTTTTACCGTCCAAACCCTAGCCTCTCCTTCGTTCTTCCGCTTCTCTCGCCCTAACCCTCACCCTCATGTTAAACACTCAGATTTCTACATGGTTGATCTTTCAAACCTGTAGCGATTCTTTTGACTCACAAAAACATTGATTGGAGCAGTTTTGTTTGACTCTTCGAAGACTTAACAATTCTGCGTTAATACTCCAGTTAGCAAGGGAGATTTCCGGCGAGACCTAAATTCTTCCGGGGACGAGCCTTGGGCTCAGAACCGAGAAAGACCCAGGCATTGCACACGTGTGGAAGGTTAAGTGTGGAAGGTTAGTCATTGTCCAAGCACACTAAGGTGTCGGGCGTCGGTGGTTCCATTGTTCCGGTGAAAGGTTTCTGTCTCCAAGCTAAAAACTGTGTAGGTCAAGCACCCGTGACAATCGGGTTGGTACAGCGGAACCATCTCTGGTGGAAGACGGTTAAGGGTGACGTACGAGCAGTTCCGGTGAAGAGTTCACTGCTCTTTACCGATATGGGTTAGTTATCAGTCCTTCGTGAAATTTGGGTCACCGTTCGCCATTGTTGAGCACTTGAGTTCGATTAATAAAATTATGGTATTATAAAATTTTGGTATATAAAATTCTGGTATGATGAAATTCTAGTATTATAAAATTTTGGTATTATAAAATTCTGGTATGATAAAAATCTGGTATGGGAAATTCTAGTATGTAATTCTGGTATATAAAATTCTGGTATTTAAATTATAGTATGAAAAATTATGGTATGAAATTTCTGGTATGAACTTTTCGTATGATAATTTCTGGTATGAAATTTCTGGTATGAACTTTTCGTATGATAATTTCTGGTATGAAATTTTGGTATGATAATTTCTGGTATGAAATTTCTGGTATAAAAATTCTGGTATGAGAAATTCTGGTATGAGAAATTCCGGTATGAGAAATTTAGTCCAGAAAATAAAAAAGAAATAATAAAAAAAAGGCAAGAAAAATAATAAATAAAAAAAATTGTATAACAAGTCAAAAAACTCATCCATCTGGATGCTTTAGGCCGATTGGTGTCTCGAAAGTGATCCGCCTAATTGCTTACCTATGTATCAAAAAAAAAAAAAAAAACTTATACTTATATAACAAATAACAAACATCATTTATTCCTTTCTAAATAGAAGGGTTAATAATTTTTACCTAATATTAAATGAAAGTGGTAAAAAATTTGGGGTATACTTTCTTAAACAAAAACTCAAAAAAGCCTAGTATGTCAAATTCTTGGATAAATAACATCGTCTTTGTGCAAATATGGTTTAAATCACTATATAAAAATTGTATAACAAGCTTCGTACTAGCTTGTGAGTAAAACGTGGTATTTAAAGGGAATCTCATCTCCCTCGTAGATTCGGGATGGATTCGGATGTACTTTTACCAAAAGTCATACCCGTTTATCTGGATCGTGCCCGACTATAAGGCTTGAAGTTAAATATATGAGCTTGTATAAATAAAAATAGAAGGTTTGAGATAAAACAAATCATATATTTTGTGGTTTTTTGACTAAGATCAAGTATAATATTTATTTATATCGAGTTAATATCTCGTTTATAGATCTTTGACCTACTGATATGTGGGCCACCGGCCTACTAAGGGTCCGTTTACTTGTAGATTGGTTTATTTTCGGGTTTATAAACTAAATGAGTTTATATGGGTTTACAATTTATTTTTGGGTTTATTTTTACGCGGGTTTATATAGATAAACCACATAAGATCGTTTACTTGGAGTTTATATTTTGGATTTATTTTACTTCAAAAGACACTTATACCCTTAAAAACTCGAACAATAACGTTAAATTACCAAGGATGAACAAACAATATCGGGATGGAAAAACACAAGGTCAAAATCGGGTTTTAAACAAAAATAAACTCATCCAAGCAAAAATAACCTTGGTCTGAAAATTTTATTTTTGAGTGGTTTATAAACCCAATTAAACTCATAGAGAAATAAACCAATCCCTAAGTAAACACCTACAAAAATTAAACTCACGGTTTATAAACTAAATGAAACACAAATAAGTTACAAGTAAAAATGCCCTAATTTCACAGTTTTGAAGATTATATTTACATAATATGATTTGAGTTAAATTTGTAACAAAGTCAAATGTCAAATGTTGTTGATACTTTTGAAGAAAATAAATCTATTTTGATAATAAGTCCAAAAACTTGGAAAAAAAAACAAAATATGAAATAAATAAATAAATATGAAGATAAATTTTAAAGGGATTTATTAGTAATATATAAATTTATCTACTTTTATATATATATATATATATATATATATATATATATATATATATATATATATACTATAAAGTATAAAACAATTTGCTGAGGTGACGTTCTAAGAATCGAGTATTAAGACCAAATTTTTGTATATTACGAAAGTGTCATTTTAAAAAATTATTTAAATCTTAAATCTTTTTTTTTTATCAATTCAAATACAACTTTTATATACTTTCGTGTCATATTGATAAAAATATATCAGTAATCTTTTATAACATAATAAATCTTTTTCTTATATTTGTTTTAAAAAATCAGTAGTTATTTATTACACTTCAAAAGAAGGTTAAACTTCACAGTCTCATGAGCTTAGGACGAGTGTCCAAAGGCTTTGTAAATAAAAGGATAACAATATAATATGAACAAACAAATAAAAAAAACTCTCTTCTCTTGAAGACTTTTAGTTTTTGGTGTATTTTTGAGTATCTCTTTTCTTCTTTGTTGTGTGGTCATCTTTGACGGTTAGTCCGTCCGCCGATTTTTTTCGGCCTTTCGAACCACTAGACGGCGCGCCGTCTAATGATTCGAACCGCTTTCCTTTTTTTTTAAAAAAAAAAACTCTCTTCTCTAGTCGTTGGGTGGAGACATCATCTTCAATCCTCAGTTCAATTTAGGTCGACTCTTAAATCCTCTACTCTCTCTCCTGTTCACTCTAGGAAACAAAAACCTAGCCACCAAGGAAGACCTCCCTTCCGCCACCACCAGACAACTTCTTCCTTCAATTTAAATAAAGCTACCTTCAATCTAAATGAAACTAGGTCTAACAGATCTCGTATGTCTAATTTCCTTCAGCCAGCCCATGACAAGTGTAACACCTTTCTCAATTAACCACCAACTCACTATAACACTACTAGTCCCGTCTTACCGGCCACCCAACTCGGCTTACCGGCCAACCCATCTCGGTCGACCGACCACCTCGCCTTTGCCCCTTGCTGATTTCTCTTCTCCTTGGAGGCTCTCCTTTGATTGAATATGTTTGGTGAAACCCACCACCACCCGATCTGCACCGCCTCGGCCTACCGGCCTTCTCTCTCGGCCAAACGAGTTAGGTCCCTCCGGCCACTGCACCCCTTCGTTTTATATGCATGCTCCATTCTTCCTTTGCTCCATTATTCTAAACCTCCGTATCCTCGATCTAATGACTGCAACTTCCGTTTGGAACCTGATATTGTTCGCTTAGCATCAAACTCCTCACCTAAAAATCGATTTACTCGATTGTTTTCTGAATTAGTTCTCGAATAACCTCCGATGAGTACCCTGTCTTCACAAGCCTTGTTTCCGATTTCAGACAACCTCTTGCCGCCGCCACCTTGTTCGTTCGTTTCTTCTTGCAGCGGCACGGTGTAGTTGGCTAGGGTTTCTACATACCACCTAGGAGTTTTCATTTGGACCTTTTGGCCCATCTAGCAAAATCTTGTTCAACAAGATGATGAAAATTGAACAAAAATATATATTTTTTATACATAAAAATTAATTTTAATAATATACGGGTCTAACATAAACCCGTTTAACAAAACAATCGGTTCTAACAAAATCAAATATTATTAAATAATTTTCTTAGTTTTATGATACAAGATTTAAATTAAGTTTTAAAAAAAATACAATACAAATGACCTTGGTAATAAGGTTTTTCTTTGGACACCAATCTTGCGGCCTAACGGCTCCGACCTCGGCCTAACAACCCTAAATACAACAAAATTGAGAATAATTAAAAAAAATCAAGATCGGGTGAGTTAAGACTCGATTTTACAAATAACAACAAACCAAAATTCACGGTTACCAATTTGTTTTTCAACCTTCTTTTAACAATTCCAATTGATCGTTAACAATGTCATCCCTTCTGCATTCAAAGCCCAAAAGCAATCACTTCCGATAATATAAATAAACTCTCTATGAACAGTCTTCTCCCTACAAATCAGTTTTCTCTTATCCATAAATTTCTACACCTTTATTCATCAAGATAACCGAGTTCCGCAATCTAGTCTTTTGAGGACTGATGTAGTCATTTGTTGGCGGTTTCGTGTGTTTGTCGAAAAGGGAGCGTGGATATGTGATCGACTCCTGACGGCTCTGTTGAAATCCAAATCTGAGGTGTCCATAGTTGTTCCCCGGGCTGCTTGCTCCCTGTGTACTTCCTTCGAAGATGAACGTTTATGCTCGTTGCCTCCTGCTGACTGGATCATCCTACTTTTCCTTGAAGACTTTTTGCTTTCGGATTCATTTTGGTGCATTTTTGTATATTTCTTTTCTCCGTTATTTGTGTTCCTTCCTGACGATTTGACCGTCTGGCGATTTTTCCGGCCTTTCGACCCACTATACGGCGCGCCGTCTGATGGTTTCGAACCACTTTCCATTTTTAAAAAAAGCTCTCTTCTCTCTCCTTGGATGAGAGTGAGATATTAAAACCATCCAACACCAGCCTCGACCTATGTAACACCCTAAGTTCTGGGTGTAATAGCCGAAAATTTTAAGTTCCGGTTAAGGGAAATCAAACAAGCTCGAGGAGATCATGGTAAATAAATAAATCTGTTAAATTAAACGAGTTTAGGTTTATCATTTTATGTGACCTAGACTCACATAAAATGATAAATTAAATTCCCGGGAATAATTTACGCTTTTAAAAATAAAATCAATTATAATTTATAAATACGGAAACTAATTCCGTATTATATAAATTCCCGCACTTTAATGAGTTCCGGATCCGTCCTAAAAAGAGTTGGATTGGAATTAACCCGCTACTAGGCCCAAATTTCCGGTCCAGCCCAGCCAGCCCACTCCTAATGACTAATCTAATTAACCTAATTAATTAACCTAATTAATTAACCTAATTTTAAACCTACCGCTCCTCTACACACCTTCTGTAAATCGCATTCTTGCCGCTGAGAAGGGACGCCGCAACGCTGAAGCTGCGCACCAGCCGGAGTCCTCCGCCACCGCTCGCGCCGACCGCCTTGCGCCGCTCCCCGCCGGATCCAGCCGCCCAGCCGCACGCCCCAGTCGACTGGTAAGCCTCCGGCCCTTCTCCCTTCTCTCGTCTCCCTCCCGCACCCTCTTTCGTTTCTGTTCTGTTCGAGCCAAACTTGACCACCGCCGCACTGTTGGCAGTAGCTGCGCACCAGCCGGACCGCCGCCACCGTCCTCGGCTACTGTTTCCGCCGACCACCAGTGCGCCGCCAGTGCCTCGCCGCTTCCGCCGGACCAGTCCCCTGCCGTCGCGTGAAGAGGTAAGCTGGCTTCCTTTCCTCCTTCTGTTTCGCTGGGCGCAACAGAAGCTAACCGTTTCTCTGTTCGCCGGTGATGCGAGCCAGGCACGAGCCTCCAACGGAACAGTGCAACAGTGAGTATACGAGCCATACCTTAGCAGCCGCAGGAGACGCCGGAACGCTACTGTTTAGGACCCTAACGCCGGACTACAGATTTTGTAAGCTTGCTCCGCCCCTCTTCGATTTCACTGTCACTCATGTGTTGTGAACTGCTGTTGTTGAGCCTAAGCATGAATAACGTAAATGAGCTGCTGAGTATATGCATAAATGAATGGAAGGGCTGCTGTAAATCTAAATTAAATCCTTCAGTTTTTAAGTTTCGAACAGCCATCTTGTAGATCAATTATAAAATGTTTGGGTAAAGATCCACCGTTGAATTTTGGATATGTTGTAGACGGATATATGTAGTTTATCATATTAAAATTTGGTGAGAAATGAACGGTCGGATTGAAAGTTACGAGCTCCCGAAGTTAGGTAGTTGAGCAGTTTTATTGAACTTATAAAATTGGCTAAGTATAAGAAAGTAGAGTGAGGAACCGACTTTGGGAATTATTATAAAAATATCGGCTGAACAGTTTAGTGAAATTCTTTCTTCTAAGGCTAGATAGAACCTCATAGATGATCTAGATAATAAATTCGGAAATTTTATAAGCCGTTAAGAATTTTATTTTTAGAGCCGAAGTTGAACCTTTTTCGGTTCTTCCGGAAAAATTGAAACATAAGAAAAATGTCCGTTTCGCACCTAATAAAATTCTAAGAGTTAGGATATATTTTAGAACTTCAAATAGGAGTTTGGACATGAATTTTAGGGTCTTCGAGAAAATCGGAACGAAGGGTAAAATGGTCATTTTACCCTAAAACTAATAATGTAGCTAGTACGTCTTAATACTTTTAATCTCAGAAGTTTAGACTTCTATCTACGTGAAAGTGTGCTAATACACTTATCGCCTTTAACAGGCAACTGAGTGGGTACAGTTACAGTGCAAGTGATTACTAAAGAGTCGAGCATTATAACAGGTAAGTCCTTTGGGCTTACTTAGCTGACTGCTAAATATGAGTATAAATGATGATGGTGGTGTGTGATTGACATGTTAGAGAGATAGGTTGTGATATATAAATACCGACCTGTATTTTGGCCTAAGAGTAACGGGCGGTGGCATTCCGCTCAGTAGCTCGCCGGGCGCTGGGGGTTTCTTTCGGGACTAGTCCACACATGGTTTGTAGTGACGCTACCAAAGGAAGTCAGCTATACCTACACCAGTTGGATAAGGAACGGAGGCGAGAATTAAAAATAGTTCTCGTGCCACAACTTAAATTGAATAATGTGAATCACCTAAAGAACAGATAATAATTTGTTGAGTGCCAGCATGATGTTTGTTTATTTTTGTTCTGCGTGTGTTTGTGCTGTTATCATTTTTGCTTATATTTGGATAGTTAGCTAACGGTTTATCCGTGTTGTAGATCTGTAGAGATAGACAGTTGCAGAGAGATCCGGAACGGATGGACAGCCGGGTCCACGTACTCATTAGATGGGGACGGGGGAGTCTTCCATACGTCATGCACGTTATGTATCTGTATATATGTTTGTAAGGCTGTCACATGTGTACTTTCATACCATTAAAATTATTATGTTTTTTGAAATTGTTTTAAATACATTTGTGCCTTGTTGTAAGATCCTAGTAAAGTTGTTGTTAAACCAAGGTCGGGACCCATTGTGAGGTCCTAACCAGTAGCTCCCCGAGTTCCGAGAATTTGGGGTGTTACACTGGGAACTCGAAGCGTAACGGGGTAGGACCTCAAAATGGGTCCCGACCCTCAAAGTCGTAACAACACGACAAATCTTACAACAAGGCACAAATAAATGAAAACCAAAACTCATAATAAAACCAAATGTTTAACAAAGGGAAGCGTAAAAGAGTCGCAGTCGAGTTCAAAACAAATTGAAAGAACAACAAATGAAACAAAAACCCGATCCCGTTCTAAATGTACGGGAACCCCGGTTGTCCACACTATCCGGATCACTCAGCAACACCTATATCCTGCAAGGAATCTATAACATTGGTATAAACCGTTAGCTAACATTCTAGATATCCGAGAAGACTTTAAAGGCGCAAACACACGTAAGGTAAGGTAAACACATAGCATTCTCACACTCAATTGGTTATTATCTTTCATTAAGGTCAATCACATTACTAATTCAACTTATGATTGTTACATGAGAGTCGTTGCGATCTCGCCTCTGTCCCCTTTCACCAACAGGAATAGAACGTATGCATCCTTCCGTCACCTGTTGGACTGGTCGCAAGAGCACCTCCTAGTTTCCCCGTTCTGAACTGGAGAAGACTTACACGTTCATCAAGGGAAGAAGGGCAAACAGCTGCAGCTTCATGGTCGAAGAACGATGTATGCAAGAAACGGGAAAAAGAAGAGAAGACGGGATTTTATAGGAAAGGGATGAAAAGATAGAAGGAAAGATGTTTTAGGGTTAGGAAGAAGATAGGAAAGACGGCCCATAAGATATAAGATCGGATCTTCTATCTATGGAAAAAAGTTAAAAATGAACGAAAACAGATCGGCGCGATCTAGGGCAAAACCGCAAGGGCGGTTTGCCCGTGCCGCAGGAG
This sequence comes from Fagopyrum esculentum, assembly GCA_033239045.1. NCBI lineage: Eukaryota > Viridiplantae > Streptophyta > Magnoliopsida > Caryophyllales > Polygonaceae > Fagopyrum > Fagopyrum esculentum. The sequence continues at coordinate 9,208,644 of BSUD01000002.1, read as the reverse complement.
CAGATCCCTGTCACCGCCCCGCGGTGACAGGCACAGCTTGCCTCTGGAGCGGCCGTTGTCACCGGAGGGGCGGTGACTAGGGGTGTTCATTACCGGATATCCGATCCGATCCGGCTTATCGGATCGGATATCCGAGATCGGAATTTCTCGTGTTTATATTCCGAATCCGATCCGAAGTTTTCCGGATATCTGATCCGAGAACTCCGAATCGGAACGGATATCCGAGTAATGTGGATTAAAGGCAAATTAACCTTGCGTTTGGGCCAGCCCATCCAAATATTATACAAAGCCTTCCTAGCCCACACTTTTTTTAACCTCACACCACAGTAATGACATGAGTACCAACTCAGCTACTTGAATTTGTTGAAATTCTAGATAATTTATAAATTATATACACATAAGTATACCCCGGATATCCGAAGAAAAAATTAGTTCATTCCGTATCCGATCCGGTGATCCGGTAATTTTTCTCGGATCGTATCGGATACGGACAACTAATTATCGGACTCGGATATTTATGGATCGTATCATCGGATTCTCGGATCGGATCTAACGGATCGGAAAATTATGAACACCCCTAGAGGTGACAGCTAAAACTGGTTGTTACAACCTACCGGCTACTTATCTCAGCTTACCATCCACCCCTCTCAGCCGACCGGTCATTTCTCTCAGCCTACCGGCCGTCCTTCGGATACCTATTTTGGCCCCTTGCCAATTTCTTCACAATAGAAGTTGTTGATGAAATGTGTGATAGAAAACCCTTCGAATAAAGGGAAAACACTCTTTGAAACCGAAGAAAAAAAATACCGATCAAGGCAAACAACTTAAATCTCCACCTAGGACTGAGCATCAATTTAAAATCGAAAAACCGCAACCAAACCGAACTGAAGCGCAAACCCAAAAAATTGGGAACCGCAAACCAAATCGCATGGTTGTTGTTCAACGCACGGTTTGCGGTTCAAACCACAATTGAACCGCATTTTGCGTTTTTTGCGGTTTGGTTGCGCTTTTTGCGGTTCGATTGCGTTTTTTGCGGCTCGGTTGCGTTTTTTTCAGTTCAGTTGCGGTTTCTGGTTTGGACCGCATTTTGCGGTTTGGTTCATCAACCGAACCGCAAACCGCAACACAAAATAAGATGAACCACAAACCAAACCGATTAGTTGCGGTTCGGTTGCGGTTTGAACAACAATCTGCTCAGCGCTATCTTCACCAACTTCTCTTGTGCTACCATTTATATCCCTTTACCCGAGGCTGGCAGTCCAACCTTTGCTCCAGATCTGATTATTTAGTTTCACATCTTATCGCAAATATGTCGTTCCCATGGCATATTGACGATCATCTTGGCCTCTTATTTGGATTCTGGCGTCTTCTTCTTGAAGGCACATCCATGGAGGTGCTTGTGGAGGTTTTTGGTGTACTTCTTGGTGACCACCTCCTCCCTGCTTTGTTGTACATCTTCGTCATTGACTTCCGGAGTCTTCTTTTACCTCTCCGTTGCTCCACTACGAGACTCTAACCTTATTAAAATTATAAGGTCCCTTCCATCAATTACCAACACAAATCTAGTTCTATAATTGTAGAATAAAGATAGATGAATAAGATACAAGTGCGGTCAGACATCCTTGTTCAATTGCACTACAAATTTCAAAATTTTGCTAAGCCTAAAACTAACGCACCGGATCAAATGAAGTCAAACCAACCTATATTGCAATATTATTGCTTCTTTGGATATTGCACACGAATCTCCCTTCCATAAATTGCATGTCCATTCATTTGCAGTTGAGCAATGACGGCTTGAATTTCAAAAGTGAACTTGACAAGTCCGTAGCCTTTGGAATTCGCACTTGTATGATCACAAATAATTCTAATTGCCCAGCAAAGAATCCAAGTTAATGTATTAATTTTCACAAAATCCGGCGGCGAGTTTTGACTAGGGGTGTTTTGCTTTCCTAAACGCTTCTCTTATTCCTTGGTTTTTAATTGGGCCTAAAGCCTAATGGCCCAAATGTCAATGATTTAAACCAGGCTTAAAAAATGACTATTAAAGTTCAAAATCTTGACCTACCGACTCCGATCTCGTGACCTAACAATACCGTTCTCGGCCTAACGACACCAATAGCACCCAAAAACAAGGATAAAAAAATTGAAAAACTATCATAAGCAACAAGTATTCACGACCGGAAAGAAAATCAAGATAATCGGAAACAAAATTTCTCCCGTTGTTGAAATCAATGATCAAAGAAAATACAAAATTTACGGTTACCAATTTGTTATCCAACCATTTATTATCAACTTTCTTCTTATAAATCGTTAATCTTTAAACCTTGAAGTTTTACACGTTTGTATATCATGATACCCGTTTTCAACAGTTTCGTCTTCCGAGGTTTGATTCAGTCTTTTGATGGCGGTTCGAGCATTTGTCGAGAAAGGGGCAAGGATTTGTGATTGACTCTTGATGGTTCGTTGCAGTCCAAATCTGAGGTGTCTACAATTGTTCCTTAGGCTTCCTACGTGTGTACTTCCTTCGAAGATGAACGTTTATGCTCGTTGCCTCTTGTTGGCTAGATCATCCGGCTTTCCCTTGTAGACCTTTTGCTTTTGGGTTCCTTTTGATATATTTTTGTGTATTTATTTTCTACTTTGTTGTGTGACCCTTCATGACGGTTAGTCCGTCTACGGATCTTTTTCAGCCTTTTGATCCACTAGACGGCGAGCCGTATAACGGTTTGAACCGCTTTCCGTTTCAACAAAAAATAATAGGATAACTATATAAGTAAAATAAACTACAACATAAGCGGCCTTTACTTACCAAATAATGAAAGATAAGAAATTCAAAAGACGTTCGATAACACCAACTAAAAGGGTCCAGAAACCCTAATACGAAGCAAACAAAATGACCAACAACAAATCGGACTTATAATAGTAAACCGACCAAAAAAATATAGATCAAAGTTAGAAACAAGTCCTAACGAAACATGACCACTCCAACTCAACCGGGAAAACTCTCACTAGGGTTCATGATCTTTATGCTCCTGAATTGATCATGAACCTAATTATGTTAAAAATATAACCAGCCCCACCGTGGTGTGGTTAGTCTTCAACATAGACTACACCTATACATAAACAAGGTAAAATATATGAACTAGACATAGGTATAAGTTTATATGACATTACACGATCTTAGAAAAAATATTCATTCTTAAAGAATTTAATAATCAATATGCATCTAAATCATCATAAGTCTCAAAACACAAAAATCACATATTTTGAAATCTCAAATCAAATCAAAAGGTATTAAACTGATAATATCTCAAAAACTCATAATCATAAATAATAACTCGTAATCCAAATTCAAGAAATCATTAACCATATCCAATACTCATATTCTAAATAAAATACTCAAAACTAATCAAATACACATAATGAAATCAACCAGTATATAACATATCCAATGGTGAGTTGACTGAAATGGGGTAACAAGGTATATCCTTGCCCCTTTCTCAAATCCATCACAAAAATCATCCAATCACAATACAAAACATGCTCGAGCATTTGTACTTTATAAAACACATATCAAAACTCGGAATTGTATTCATTTTAAAACCAGTCCAATCCTAGTGTTGAACACGAAGGTACCTCCTAATCATTAACTATGAGATGAACACGACAATCACCGATGAAGTGAATCCTCGCCATCCACTAAAGTCAGGCACAACCTTGGCCCGCACAAACCACAATTTCTCACCATTGGTGAGCATGACCTACCTCAACCGAGGAGCGAATAAAAATCATGAAAACATAACCCAACCATGAGATGCACCATCCACTAAAGTTAGGCGCAACCTCGGCCCGCACAAACCTTGTACAATTTGTAAACATGACCCACCTAAATTGAGGAGAGTAAAATCACAAGAACTCTCACCATAATAATAAGGCAAAATGCTCGTTATGGTCGTAGACCAAATCATCTCATAATAATAATAGGGCAATTGCCAGCCGTGGTCATAAACCAAATCATCTCAAATATCTTCAATATCATAATCCGGTTCATTTTAAAAAAAACGTCTCAATAAATCACTTTACAGAATCACAATCTAAAATAAACATGTCACCACCTATAAGGCAAGTCAAAACACACCAAATATTCTCAAAGGTCTTTCAACATCGAGATATCAAAGTCATATCGAAATCTTAAACCGAAAGTAATAACAATATACATAAATAATATTATAAGTATCATGTCAAACATATTCTAAAATTTCAAAACATGAATGTAATAACATAAAGCTATAAAATGAAAGTCTTATGTAACGACTTTTATGCCACGACAATGTCACCTATATCGTCAAAATACCTAAACAAGTAAAGCACATAATGAACACACGTGCTACATAGTATATATCACAACACCATTTAATAGGTGGAGTGACTTACGTTGTCCCAATTCGAGTTTGAATTTTTCTTCTCTTAGGGTTTGCTTAAACTAGTTATCCAAACCGAGAAAATATCTAGAATGACCAACTATGTATATTACATTCTAAACCCCAACTTATACTTTAATATGCAACAATTACTTTGTAACACCCCATAAAATTATCATCCCGCATCATATGAATGGGGATTTATGGTTCACTTATAAGGATGGGTTGCTACCCATGTCAACAAGAATTCTTCTTTCCCAGTGGTAGAGTGAGGACAAATAACTCTAGAGTTAAGCGTGCTCGTGCGGGAGAAATTTCAAGATGGGTGACCTCGTGGGAAGTTTCTGCGCGAGCATGGTTGGCATGGGGACAGCGTCCCTAAAACCTCGGGTCTTACATATGGTATCGGACCTAACCCTGAGTTGCGAGTGTGCTCGCCCTAGTAGGCGGTCACTCGGCTCGTTGGACGGTCCTTCGGCCTGACGTGGACGTCAAGAGTTTAAGTGGGGGAGATTGTAACACCCCGTAAAATTGTCATCCCGCATCATATGAAGTAACGCTCCGTTCTTTTGGTTGCGTTCCGATTTTTTTTTTCTCCCTACTTTCGATTCGTTTGTAGCACGAGATTTCTTTTGTTATTATTTAAAAAATAATATTCGACATAAAAATAGCTTCCCGGGTATTTTATTGTTTTGGTGTACATATATTTATTTCCGTATTTTATTTTTAGTCGAAAAAGTTGGAAATTCCCAATTCGGGGATCTTTTAGTCGAAAAAGTTGGAAATTCCCAATTCGGGGATCCCGTTTCGAATGTTTAATCGAGTTCATTATTGTTAATACACTCCTCTATACTTATTTATTTCTTTTTACCTTTTTCTCCTTTTTTCTTCTTATCTTTTTTATTTCTTCTTTTTTCCCCCTCCTTGCGTGTGGAGTTGAACTCAGCAAAGGAAGGTTGACCCTTCACTCCACACCAGCGTCTTCTCGTTTTCCCCGTCTACAGACTGCGATCCGGCCGTCCCCTACCCTCCTGTAGAATTTATTGCATAAATGGACCCAAATTGTTTTATTGCAGTCATGGCCCTATTTTCAGGAAATGTGCGGTTTTTGCCCTTGTGTATAATCATAGTTTTGACCCAAAGAGTATTTCGGAAATATGGCCCGAGTTTGTTGAGTTTCATAGTTGCCTGGAAAAGTCGATTTCGGATTTTGACCCATGTTTATAAAATGGTACAAGTCACTCCGGGAAGTGTTTTGCGGGTTTTCAAACTCGTTTTCAAAGCGGAGTTTCCTTAGAATATTATACGTTATATTCCGTTCAAATTTAGCATACAAGCTAAATTTACTTAACTTTGGTTTAGGTCTGGAAGCGGCCGTTATAGACCAACGAATCCAATCTCGACGTCCGTAGATCATCTTCAACCTTGGATCGTGTGCGAGTACCTTCTTCCTCGATCTAGTTATGTTTAGTGGTAGAATCATGATAGGTTGGATTTAGCATAACTTAGGGCAAATGCCAAGTAGTGGCTTGGAACCTTTAGGTGAGTGTTTGAGGTTATTGATGTTATATGTCACGTGGTGAGTTGATCTCGAGTATTTATACAGTGGTGAGCCTCGTGATTGATTTTGTGATACTTGAGGTGGTATTTATATGTTGGTTGAGATTGCGGAGTTTAGGATGAGAGTATCCTAGCACTTGGGGCTATAGTTGAGATCTCGTGAATTTATGAGGGCTAGGAGTGTATCCTAGATTATGAGAGTGTATGACCTAGTAAGATGATATAGGACTAGAAGTCTTAAGACTTCTAGCTTGTGAGTAGTTGTTGATTATCGTGTCTTGTCTTGAACATGCTTTGGTTATATTCCTTCGGAGAGTGATATCGGTTTCGTTTAGCTTTGAGACGAGGTAAGTCCTCGGACTTACTTAGCCGCTTTTATGCCTTATTTGGATATATTATGGTGGTGTGTGTTTATCGCTTTTGAGCATGAAAACGGATTAGGATCTACTTGACCTTAATTTATTGTCGGCCCATCGTTACTATTATTTATCGAGCGGTGACATCACTGCCCAGCTCCCGAGGGAGACTGGGGGGATCTTTGCGACCAGGTCATACATGGTATACGGATGGGCTTCTTCATCACTCCCTCAAGGTATACGGGTTGAGCGCCGTCACACTCCTGTTGGTTTCACGGGGACATAGGCGAGAGTTATAAGACTCTCGTGTCACACTTGAACGAATGGATTAGATATGGAATAACCTAAAAAGATAATAAGTAACGGATATTTATGTTTATGAGCATGTTGTGTGTTTATGTTCCTATGTGTGTTTGTGTCATATTATTCTTATAATGCCTAGAATGTGAGCTAACGGTTTTATACCGATTGTTGTAGTTGATGTGCAAGATAGGATGTGGCCGAGTGATCCGGAGGAGTGGGTAGTCGGGGTTCCATATATCTTAGGTTGAGTTGGGTTTTGGAGTCCTTGTGTTGTTGTTGATTTTGTATTATTTTGATGTTGTTGTAAGGAAGGCTAATGTCTTTCCTTTCTTTCTTTTTCGGGTTTCATAACATTGCATAAAAATGTATTTCGGTTTTGGTCTTTATTTGTTCCTTGTTGAAAGATCCGGTGAAATTGTTGTCAGGCTAAGGGTCGGGACCCATTGTGAGGCCTCAACCCATAGCATCCCGAGTCCCGTAGATTTGGGGTGTTACAAAAGTGGTATCAGAGCCGTAGGTTGACAACAATGGCACTCGCAATCTTCTAAAGACCGAATAAAAATAAACAGAACCCTCAAGGGTTCTGAGTTTTAAACAAATGGATTTTGTTTTCAAATCATGTGCATGAGTCACTTGGGGTAGAATGTACGGGACCACCACTTTCTCTGCGGATCTCGGCGACGTAGTTATTGATTATTATTGTATGTATATATATGTGTATATATGTAGATATGTATATGTGGACTTAGGATGTTTTGGACTATACTTGTATGTTGAATTGTAAATTGTTTATGGACTGATTACGTTTATAGTAGTAGCATGACGTTTTTATATTTATATATATATTTATAAACATATGGTATACTAATATCATATTAGTGATAGTGGACCTTATAGCTAAGATGATAGAAAGCTATCATCGCCCCCTTGGACAACGCCTTTTGGCTTAGGATAGTATACATACGAAGATGAGTATGCTCAAGTTATCGAGTTGAGCATCAAGTTTTTGCAAGCACCCCGGTGATTTCCCGGACTCCTTTAAGAGGACGTCGAAGAAGAAGACTAGAGATGATGTAACCAAAGGACAAATAAATAAAAGAGAACCTCGTGGCGACTTAAGCGAAACAAAGATGGAGACTATACCGATATAAAAGCGACATGATGACATGAGAGTGATAGCAAGGAAACAATGAAGGAGCATCAATGAGGCAACTAGAGATAACAAACGTAAGATTTTTCCAAGTGCGGAATCGATGAACTAAAGATGCAAATCAAGTAAAGAGGACTACATTCTCGCTCGAGAATAAAAGTGGCGTTTTAAGTAAGACGAGTTTTCAATAGGCGCTCCTAAGGATGGGAGTCAACATGAAAAGAGTGGTCCAAGAATTTGGAAAGATTGACAAGAACCGGAAGTTAAGCTTACGGAGGTACCGGAGGGTGTAGTGACGATCTTTGCGAGATTCTAAGCGGGTGACTTATTCACAAGTTTGAGAGTTACGAGGAGGATCACATGGTGAAAATTCACATAGTGGAATTACCGTGGGAGTCAATCGATTTCCGTCATTGTGATGAGGCTGATCAACGCTAAGAAGGAGGATGTGTGTGATGATGATGATCTTCAGAAGATGGAAGAGGAAACAAGAAGCTGGATCGAAGAACTTAAGTTATCAACCAAGAAGGATGCGAGTAGAGGCTAATTAATGTCAGAATATTTGAGGAGTGCATTTGCAAAACATTATGAAGAGCGTTTAAGCCTATAAAGGTGGGACATATGACACGAGAGATTTGGGTAGGTATGGTTATCTTACAGAAGTGGAAGGAAGAGAGGAGCGTAGAAAGAGCAAACGGAGTTGAAGCAGAGAAATGAGCTAGTGAAGTTAAGACAAAGTACCCCGAGAGGGTATCCTTTCAGGAGTATGGTAGCATGAAAGTATGGTAGGAGGGTAAGTCGTTAACATCGGAGAAGGTCAGATACAAGTTAATCGGTGACAATTGAGAATGCATAAGTGCGGGTTGTCTATTGATGTGTGTAGATGGGAAGAGTAAACAAGACTATGAGAACATATAGGAGCGGGAACAAGAGTTTGGAGTATTCGCGGTGGATCAATGTCAATAGTAAGGAAGTACATCCATGGACGCGCATTTGTCTTAAATCAAATAATGTTGAACGAGTTCAAGCAAGTAGTTATAACAAGACCTCCGAGGAGGAGATTGTAACGATCTTACGCGACCTTCTTAGGTCATGGGATTGACATATGAAGGAACGCCAAGGGTTACAACTTTTAAGGTTTGATCATGGTAAGGGGAGCTAGTGGATCAACCTTAGATGAGACTTCCATTGTAGTTGTACATAGAATACCAATAAATACATAAGGTGACCAACAATAGTAAGGGAAGACTGAAGTTTTGAAGTTTGAAGTCGATGTGAGATGTACAAGAAGCACATGAAAGATTGATGATAGAACCCCTACGGTTGATTGGACGTTACATAAGAAAAGGGAGTAAGTTCTACACCTACTCGAAGGAATGATGCAAGCTTTGGTAGAATACGAAGAAGGTAATACTAATATATTATAAGGCGTGATTAAGTCTTGCAGTTAGGACCTTCATGACTTCACATAAGTGTGAAACCTTACAAAAAAAAAAGATTATTCGAGCAAGTCTCTCGAGTTCAGGGGATGAAGGATCTTTGAAAGAGGACGGTCAACATTGTAGCTGAAGATGGATCAATACACGTGTACGAGGGACATCACCCCAACAGAGCAGGGTAGATCTTCGGTATCATGACCACCCGTCAAGTTTTAAGGCAAGGTTGTTTACATTGTGCGACGGGAGAAGAAAAGACGAAACCCAAAATACCACGCAGTCCCAATACGTCAGAATGTGGATTTTTTCACTAAGGTTAAGCTCGACTCAATTTCGAGATCTAAGGCGCCGTATGGAATGAGACTTATTTAGAGTCATGAGTCGGGGAAGCAAGTGAAGGAGCAATTGTAAGAACTTATTGAAAAAGAGTTCATTAGAATTAGTGAAATGCTATGGAGAACTCCGAATGTTATCTTGAACTCTTGATTTGAAGTTCATATTGGAATATATCTTAAACTCTTGATTTGAAGTTGTTATGAAGAACACCAGTTTGCGGAAGGAGAGACGGTTATCTCCGTTTATACATTGATTTCTATAAGTTGAGCAAGATGACGATGAAGGACCAATATCCCTTACAACGAATGGGAGATCTACTCGATCAACTGCAAGGGTCGTAGTCCCTTCTAAGAGTAAGTTAAGATTTGATTGCCACCAATTGAGAATTCGAGACTCGGATATTGCATATACGGCGTTCCGGACCAACCAGGGTCACTACGAGTTGAAGTCATTCCATATGAGCTTACTGATGCCCGGAGGAGATTTTTTTGGGGTCTACTCTTAAAAAAGAGAGAAGATGTTTGACAAGTTGTCTCGGGAAGGCAAACCCCAAAAGATGTGAAAGAAGTTACAAGTTTTCTAGGATGTGCTGGTCATTACCGGATTTGTGAAGAAATTCTCCAAGACAGGGTCCTGATTGAGTATTGAGGAACGATGTAAAAGTAATAGCATCCGTATTTCGTTAGTAGAAGCAGGGTGAAGTGAAGTACTTACTTCATCACTTGGAACTTGTAACTTGTAACAAGATCGAGGAAACACAATAACAAAGATTGGTTTAACAAGAACCAAAGCCAACGGTGTAAATTGTTAGTTCGATCGCCCTTGTTAGAGACAAGCAAAGAAGAAACATAGTGGAAATGTTACATTGAGAAAGACCCGAGAGTTGTGAGTGTTCACCCGGTGTTTCATGTGTATCAATCTAGGGAGTACAGGTATGACTCGAGAAGTTTTGCCGGTCTTGATGGGTTAGTGGCGACGTAGAACCAATAAGGCTAATAGGAAGTCGGAGGATAGTATCTTTGGTTGAGTTTTACGCTGAGCTAGTAGCGTTGATAAATCGAAGGGTTGGACCTAGTTCTCCCCTTAGTTGTGTATATGTGTGATGATATATGTTGTGTGTGCCCCGTGCAGGAATGTGCTTTATGACGTGATGTATCTTACGGTAGTAGTTCGGGTAAATCGTGTGTATATAGTAGAGGGTTTTCCTAGTTTTGAGAGTTTATACCTCCACCTTAGGGACCGAGAAGTTTGACGTATGGAAAGTTTTGGGCCGAAACTTGTTTTTAGGGGGACCTGATGTAACGCCCCGTTCTTTTGGATGCGTTCCGATTTTTATTTTCTCCCTACTTTCGATTCGTTTGTAGCACGAGATTTCTTTTTATTATTATTTAAAAAATAATATTCGACATAAAAATAGCTTCCCGGGTATTTTATTATTTTGGTGTACATATACGTATTTCCGTATTTTATTTTTAGTCGAAAAAGTTGGAAATTCCCGATTCGGGGATCCCGTTTCGAATGTTTAATCGAGTTCATTATTGTTAATACACTCCTCTATACTTATTTATTTCTTTTTACCTTTTTCTCCTTTTTGCTTCTTTTCTTTTTTTATTTCTTTTTTTTTCCCTCCCTGCGTTTGGAGTTGCGCTCAACAAAGGAAGGTCGACCCTTCACCTCACGCCAGCGTCTTCTCGTTTTCCCCATCCGCACACTGCGATCCGGCCGTCCCCTACCCTCCTGCAGAATTTATTGTAACGCCCCGAATTCTCAGAACTCGGAGTATTACTGGTTAGGACCTCACAATGGGTCCCGACCTCAGTTTGACAACAACATTTCTAGGATCTTGCAACAAGACACAATTAAAGAAACCGAAATTCATAAAAACCATGTTATTAGAGTAATGAATGCAACACTGTCTAGCAGCCTAAAGTACTTAAACAAAAGAAAAGAGCAACTGTCTTAACCAAGGAAGAGAAAGACAAAACAACCCCAACCCCGCTCTAAGGAGTACGGAGACCCGGCTGACCACTACTTCCGGATCACTCAGCTGCTGATCTAACATGCGGTAAATCTAAAACAACAACAAGAAGAACCGTTAGCTAGTTATCTAAATATTAGCAGAATAATAGCAGCACAAACACACTCAGATAAACATAAACACTCAGCATGCTTTCAAACAAGTCCGTTTTATTATCTTGCTTTAATTTACTCGTTCACTCTAGTGATACTTATTTTGTGACACGAGGGATTCCCAAACCTCGCCTCCGCCCCCGTGTAACCATCAGGAATGGATCCGATGCATCTCACCTTGTACCTGCATGGTCTGGGTATAGAGAACCTCCTAGTCTCCTGTCAGAGCTGGGCAGTGATGTCACGGCCCGTTATACATACACTTGGACCTTAAACGTAAATAATAACCGTCGTCCTAGCAAGTTATTATTATTAAACACTCAAATAGCACACACAACTACTATCATTCAACTAACACTCAGAAACTGGCTAAGTAAGTCGCAAGGACTTACCTGAGTCAAAACACTCTAACACTCCTCAGATAGTCCGTACTCGTGGTAACTCAAGTGCCTGTCAATGAAGGCATGTGTATCAAAATCACATCCAGATGTCCAACCTCATGCGAAGGAATTACGAAAAAAGCTCTCTTACGGTAAAAGACCATTTTACCCTTAGTGTCGAAAGTTCTCAAAGTTTATACTTAAATCCTACTAATTTCCTTTAGAACTTGGTTTCCATACTTAGTGTCTCTCGGATAGTTACTAGAGGCTATAAGATTACTCTCAAACACTCGTCACATAAAACAACATTACTTCCTTCCCGGGTATTACTCCACTCTTACACATATGTATCCGCGGATAAAAACGTTGTTCTCTAAGTAAATACTCGTGTATATACCTCTTCTTATTCCCATATTTATATACATTTGTTTACCTTATCATATCTATAATTACATATATATCTAGAAATAATGATATGTTATATATAAATATTCAGCACATTTTACTCTTACCTCACCCTGCTCAACCATTCCTAACCTACTGTTCAACCGTGTATAAACCTATATACACATATATACACATATGTATAAACCTATATACAAACAATACTCCCTTACTTATACACACACACACACATATATATATATATATATATATATATATATATATATATATATATATATATATATATATATATATATATATATACTCAGTACACTTTAATTTCATAAAAGTCTTATATATACTTAACAACAGTGCAAGGAAACTGGACTCACCTATAGCACTGCAGCAGTATGTTTCTCTTTAGGTTGCTGAGATGTAGCAGGGGTAGCGGGGCGTTTTGTGTTGGCTCGTACACCGACTCGAGTGTACCCTGTACCGTAAGGCTTGGCTAGACACTGCAGAGGTCAGGGGAGGTGAGTTGTTGTCTGTCATTACACGGAACAGAAGGGACAAGAGGAGAAAGAGAAAAGTACCGGAACACGCTGCTCACCGGTTACAACGGAGGAAGACCGTACTGTGTTGATTGGTCCACCGCAGCAAAGGAGAAGGAAACTTGGTATTAGACCGGCCGGCGAACACGAAGAGACAGGAGAGGTCTAGGAGGGAAGAATGTTCACGGACGAACTCACCTTGCCACTGGGAAGTGCTACGCGGGCCCAGGAGGTGTGCACTGGTGTGTGGCGTCGGTTGGCTCAGATCTCGCTTATCACGTCGTTGTGAGATGGGTGAGAGGCTGGCGGCAGCGGCTGCTCAACGCGAGAGAGGAAAGGGAAGACGAAGAGCGAGAAAGGAGAGAGCGAGATTACCGGCGGTGATGGTGTGATCCTTGTGCTGAGAGATATACGTGAATTTAGGAGAGGATAATGGGAGGTAAGTAACGGTTGGTGAAGCTGTTGAACGTGTCTGGGCTGCGTGGAGAAGAAGCTGCGTCTCATTTCCTTCTTGGGCTGCCAGCGTTTGGGCCCGCCAAGGCTGTTGTGAGCTTCGGCTGAACAACCCAGGTAAGGAAGGATGGGCTGGTTGGATATTCAGTTGGGCCGGATCCAGTGGCATGGGTCAGAAAAAAATGGGCCAGTCCGCTAACTAATGTTGAAAATAACTAGATCGTTATTCGCCCGGAATTTCTGTTCTATTTATTATTTTAAAGATACGGAATTATTTTTGATTACCTAATTTATCATTTTATGTGAATCACATCACATAAAATGATAGAAACTACATCTCGTTATATTATTAAAAGGATAAAAATTTTAGCGGATCGGAATCCGGCTGAATTCCGTATTAAACGGAAATTTAAAATTTTCGGTTATTACATCAGCGCCCTCTTAAAAGAAGTTTCGTCCCGAAACTTAGAATGATTCTTTTAATCACACGTTTCCTTTGGTATATTTTAGTTTTTTTTTTTTTTTTAAACATTTTCGTTTTCTACCATGCAACTACTCAATCATCAGAATTAGACATGCATCACATAAAACGTAATCACCCAATCCAATATAAAACCTGAATGGTCAAACACATAACATCCAAGTATCAACTCGTCGATACAGAAGTAACCTCTAACCCCGCAAAGAACTCGGAACAGTTACGTCTAATATTCTCCTCGGTCTCCCAAGTGGCCTTATCAGCTCCTCGTCTAGACCACTGGATCCGCAACATAGGTATCTCCTTGGACCGCAGGCGTCTAGTACTGCGCTCCAAGACAGCTACTGGGTACTCTATAAAAGTGTGATCGGGCTCAACTATCAATCCTCATGGCTGATGACGTGTCTTGGATCTGGGATGTACTCTCTCAACTGAGATACATGAAAGACTGGATGGACACCCTCTAGTCTCGGCGGTAATGCTAATCTGTAGGCCACCTCTCCAACTCTCTCCACGGTCTCAAAAGGTCCGACATATCGGGGACTCAGCTTCCCCTTAATGCCGAAACTCCTAACTCCTCTCGTTGGTGACACTCTCAGCCACACCTGAGCACCCACTCTAAACTCCAAAGGTCGACTCCCTTTTTTTTTTTTTTT
>BSUD01000002.1:9156347-9193817 GCA_033239045.1 Fagopyrum esculentum | reverse complement strand
TTTTTTTTTGGCGTAGGATTTCTGACGACTCTGAGCTGCTAACATCCGCTCTCGGACTAGGGCAATCCGAGCGATGTCATCCTGTATCTGTTCAGGAGCTACTCCATCAGCTCTGCTGGGCTCATCCCAACATAATGGCGTACGACATCTCCGCCCGTACAAAGCCTCATAGGGAGCTATCCCAATAGACGCGTGCTAGCTGTTATTATATGAAAATTCTACCAGTGGGAGATGATCTGGCCACCTGTCCCAATCTAGTACACACGCCCGCAGCATGTCCTCTAAGGTCTGAATGGTCCTCTCAGACTGACCGTCGGTCTGTGGGTGATAGGCAGTGGTAAAGTGAAGACTCATCTCCACAGCGGTATGTACCTGCTGCCAAAATCTCGAGGTAGAATGTCCATCTCTGTCAGAGACGATAGTCCTCGGTGCCCATGGAGTCTCACAATGTGTCTAGTGAACTCCTTAGCTAGACGACTTACCGGCCACGTTTCCTTAATCGGAATGAAACGTGCGGTCTTCGTCAGACGGTCTACTACTACCCAAATAGCATCAAAACCTCTGCTGAGCCTCAAACCGGTGACAAAATCCATAGATATATCCTCCCACTTCCATTGTGGTACTGGAAGTGGGTGGAGCTCTCCTCTAGACCTACAATGCTCAATCTCGACCTGCTGGCAGGTTGCACACTGAGCTACATACCGAGTCACATCGGGCTTCAAACCACCCCACCAGAAGGACCGTCTCACATCCTTGTACATCTTACTCGCTCCAGGATGTACTGAGTATGGGGTAGCATGAGCCTCACCTAGTATCCTCTCTCTCAACTCACTGTCTGACGACACACAAATGCGATCCTGACGTCACATCACTCCATCCGCTCCAATAGTGAACTGTGGTGCCTCCTCTCGAGACATCTTGTCTCGGATCCTGGTCAAAGTCGGGCAAGTCTCCTGCTTCTGTAGGATCTCGTCCAACAGATCAGGAAGTAACTCCAAAGTAGCCAACTGACTATCAGTATTGGGAAACTGAATCTCTATCCCTAACCAAGCCAAGTCTCTCTGCAACTGTGGTTGTACTGTCAACCGGCTATCGCCTTCTCCCTAGGCGTCTTCCGGCTCAAAGCGTCAGCTACCACATTCGCCTTTCCGGGGTGGTAAAGAATCTCAAGGTCGAAGTCCTTGATCAACTCTAACCACCGCCTCTGGCGGTTATTCAACTCTCTCTGAGTGAATATATACTTCCGACTCTTATGGTCTGTGTAGATTTGACATGTCGCCCCATAGAGATGGTGACGCCAGATCTTAAGAGCATGGACTACTGCAGCCAACTCTAGATCATGTGTGGGGTAATTCTCCTCATACGTCTTCAACTGTCGAGACGCATAGGCTATGACCTTACCCCTCTGCATCAAAACACACCCCAAGCCTAGCTTTGATGCATCACTGTATACCACAAAGTCATCAGTACCCTCAGGCTGTGCCAAAATCAAAGCAGACGTCAATCTCCTCTTCAGCTCTTCCAAACTCTGCTGACACGGCTCAGACCCGACAACCTAGTAGTCTTCCTCAGAAGACAAGTAAGTGGTCGGGCAATTAAGGAGAACCCTTCCACAAACCGGCGGTAGTAACCTGCTAAACCTAGAAAGCTGCGAACCTCCTTAACATTCTTAGGAGGTTGCCAAGAAGATACTGACTCTATCTTCGCCGGGTCGACTTTAATACCCTCAGCAGTCACCACGTGGCCTAGGAAAGCCACCTCTGACATCCTAAACTCACACTTGGATAGCTTAGCATATAACTGGCTATCCTGCAGAACCTGCAATACTGTCCTCAAGTGTCCGGCATGCTCCTCTCGACTCCTAGAGTACACTAGGATATCGTCAATGAAGACCACTACAAACTGGTCTAAGAAGTCAATGAACATCTCATTCATCAACTCTATGAACACCGCTGGTGCATTAGTGAGCCCAAAAGGCATCACTACAAACTCATAACGACCATACCTAGTCCGAAATGCCGTCTTAGGTATGTCCTGATCTCTCACCCGCAGCTGGTGATAACCGGACCTCAAGTCTAATCTTGAAAACACGGACGCTCCATGCAACTGGTCCAACAGGTCGTCTATGCGCGGCAGTGGATACTTGTTCTTGGTGGTTACTTTGTTCAACTCTCTGTAGTCTATAAATAACCGCATCGATCCGTCCTTTTTCTTCACAATTAAAACTGGCGCGCCCCAAGGAGACACACTAGGGCGTATGAAGCCCTTCTCTGCTAACTCCTCTAACTGCTTCTTCAGCTCAAGCAGCTCTATCGGTGCCATAAGGTACGGAGCCTTCGAGATCGGTCTCGTGCCCGGCTCTAAGTCAATGCTGAAATCGACGCTCCTCTGTGGGGTTAGTCTTGGCAGGTCGTCCTTGAATACCTCTACAAACTCACATGCAACAGGTGTCTCCTCTATGGTCAGGCTCTTGCTTTCCTTCATGGCATAACACCAGAAGGCCTCACAACAATTCTTTTTGTATCATCACTGATATAAGGGGTCATTTTGGACCGTCAATTCTCTTTAGAGTTACTGACTTGAACTTATTCAGTGTTACTAGCACTCGTATTGATTGGCTTCACAGTTGCCGCAATTGGTCGCTTTAAGGATTCCTCCTCCTGTCAACAAAGTTCTTTTGTAACTCTGTGGTTATTCTTATTATTTGGCAACCGGTCACCACTAGTTAACCCGCACGTGTAAAGTCCCAGTTGTTACCAAGTAGTCTATAGTTGACCATCTACAAGATGATAGACTTACGTTTCTTTTATCTCTTTGAAATTTGATAAACCTGGTGAAAATCTATCTTCTCTAGTTTCTCCACTATTACTTCTTTAACTCTTCTATAATATACACTTCTCTTTCCGAGTTGAGAATTATCATTCATCTACCGTCAACGGGCTCGTCAATTCTCTCACGATAGCTCGTATATGCATCTTCGCGATTACTTTTACCTCAACCATCAGTTGCTCGTGGTTCCCGGGGTAAATCGTTGGTGTTGAAAATTTTAAGTCTACTTGTGAGAGGGAGATTATTGTGGGCATTCGGGTACGCCAAGATCCTTCTCACAAACTCCCTTCTTTGATTGGTATTATAATGCTGCCTTTATAGTGATCCCTTTGACTCTGCTTTCAGGATTCTATGATTTTGATAATTGTATCTCGGCTCTTGCTGTCACTCACTTGTCTTCTAGAAAGTCACTCCGCTTCCATATTGGGGAAATTTGCCTTTCACTTGTTGGCAACGCGTAAGCTTCCATTTTACAGCTCTTAAATTCTTCATATTTGGATGAACAATGTATTTCGTGTAGACTTCTATGCTTTTGACTGTCTTGGTTATCCATTTTGATTGTGGTGTCAAGAAGATTGTCGAGGTGATCATATTTTGTTCTGTTTCTGACATCAACTTTCACCTTCTGGTCCGTCGGTGAGCTTGAATTCTATATCTCTTGTCTGAGTCCTACCACCTCTCTTTGACTTCCACACCTGTGCTTGTTTCTGCCGCCATCTTCTTTGTCTGTAACGTTGCTTTCCACCACACTTGAAAGAATTTATGGGTTATCTCTCCTAATTTGTATAATCGCCGGTCAGCCAACGCTTTTCCGGAACTTCTCTCATGGATTTTCTTCATTTGACCCTGTGGAGTTGGTTGTATCTCCTTCTTGCTATTGTCGTCGGCGTTGTCTTTTGGTCTTCACTTTTCCGTCTCAACGTTCCTCAACAAGTCCGAAGGAGTTGCCCGGACGTTCGCCTGCCCTAATGCTCATAAGCTGAGCATACTTATCCTTACGTTGAAACCCTTCAAATATACTTAGGTGTGTCAACGGAGTGAGGATCTTATTTACTTATCTCCGTTAAGGGTATAAAATAACTATAATTTCTACTAATCTACTACATGTACTTATCTATATCACATATGTTTAATCAAGCTAATAATTCCAACTAAAGTAAAACCTAAAGTTCATGCTAAGCATACTGAGATCCGCGGTAGTAGTGGTGGTCAGCCGTACTTTTCTATTCCCAACCAGACTATGCATTGCATTTGAAAACCAAAAGTTCTTCTTAAAACTCAGATCCCTTTTCGGGTTCTGCTTAAGTACTTATTCGGTCTTTCAGAAGATTTCAAGTGCCATTGTTGCCAACCTGCTCTGATACCATGTTGTAACACCCTGAATTCTCAGAACTCGGAGTATTACTGGTTAGGACCTCACAATGGGTCCCGACCTCAGTTTGACAACAACATTACTAGGATCTTGCAACAAGACACAATTAAAGAAACCGAAATTCATAAAAACCATGTTATTAGAGTAATGAATGCAACACTGTCTAGCAGCCTAAAGTACTTAAACAAAAGAAAAGAGCAACTGTCTTAACCAAGGAAGAGAAAGACAAAACAACCCCAAACCCGCTCTAAGGAGTACGGAGACCCGGCTGACCACTACTTCCGGATCACTCAGCTGCTGATCTAACATGCGGTAAATCTAAAACAACAACAAGAAGAACCGTTAGCTAGTTATCTAAATATTAGCAGAATAATAGCAGCACAAACACACTCAGATAAACATAAACACTCAGCATGCTTTCAAACAAGTCCGTTTTATTATCTTGCTTTAATTTACTCGTTCACTCTAGTGATACTTATTTTGTGACACGAGGGATTCCCAAACATCGCCTCCGCCCCCGTGTAACCATCAGGAATGGATCCGATGCATCTCACCTTGTACCTGCATGGTCTGGGTATAGAGAACCTCCCAGTCTCCTGTCAGAGCTGGGCAGTGATGTCACGGCCCGTTATACATACACTTGGGCCTTAAACGTAAATAATAACCGTCGTCCTAGCAAGTTATTATTATTAAACACTCAAATAGCACACACAACTACTATCATTCAACTAACACTCAGAAACTGGCTAAGTAAGTCGCAAGGACTTACCTGAGTCAAAACACTCTAACACTCCTCAAATAGTCCGTACTCGTGGTAACTCAAGTGCCTGTCAATGAAGACATGTGTATCAAAATCACCTCCAGATGTCCAACCTCATGCGAAGGAATTACGGAAAAAGCTCTCTTACGGTAAAAGACCATTTTACCCTTAGTGTCGAAAGTTCTCAAAGTTTATACTTAAATCCTACTAATTTCCTTTAGAACTTGGTTTCCATACTTAGTGTCTCTCGGATAGTTACTAGAGGCTATAAGATTACTCTCAAACACTCGTCACATAAAACAACATTACTTCCTTCCCGGGTATTACTCCACTCTTACACATATGTATCCGCGGATAAAAACGTTGTTCTCTAAGTAAATACTCGTGTATATACCTCTTCTTATTCCCATATTTATATACATTTGTTTACCTTATCATATCTATAATTACATATATATCTAGAAATAATGATATGTTATATATAAATATTCAGCACATTTTACTCTTACCTCACCCTACTCAACCATTCCTAACCTACTGTTCAACCGTGTATAAACCTATATACACATATATACACATATGTATAAACCTATATACAAACAATACTCCCTTACTTATACACATATATATATATATATACTCAGTACACTTTAATTTCATAAAAGTCTAATATATACTTAACAGCAGTGCAAGGCAACTGGACTCACCTATAGCACTGCAGCAGTATGTTTCTCCTTAGGTTGCTGAGATGTAGCAGGGGTAGCGGGGCGTTTTGTGCTGGCTCGTACACCGACTCGAGTGTACCGTGTACCGTAAGGCTTGGCTAGACACTGCAGAGGTCAGGGGAGGTGAGTTGTTGTCTGTCATTACACGGAACAGAAGGGACAAGAGGAGAAAGAGAAAAGTACCGGAACACGCTGCTCACCGGTTACAACGGAGGAAGACCGTACTGTGTTGATTGGTCCACTGCAGCAAAGGAGAAGGAAACTTGGTATTAGACCGGCCGGCGAACACGAAGAGACAGGAGAGGTCTAGGAGGGAAGAATGTTCACGGACAAACTCACCTTGCCACTGGGAAGTGCTACGCGGGCCCAGGAGGTGTGCAGTGGTGTGTGGCGTCGGTTGGCTCAGATCTCGCTTATCACGTCGTTGTGAGATGGGTGAGAGGCTGGCGGCAGCGGCTGCTCAACGCGAGAGAGGAAAGGGAATACGAAGAGCGAGAAAGGAGAGAGCGAGATTACCGGCGGTGATGGTGTGATCCTTGTGCTGAGAGATATACGTGAATTTAGGAGAGGATAATGGGTAACGGCTGGTGAAGCTGTTGAACGTGTCTGGGCTGCGTGGAGAAGAAGCTGCGTCTCATTTCCTTCTTGGGCTGCTAGCGTTTGGGCCCGCCAAGGCTGTTGTGAGCTTCGGCTGAACAACCCAGGTAAGGAAGGATGGGCTGGTTGGATATTCAGTTGGGCCGGATCCAGTGGCATGGGTCAGAAAAAAATGGGCCAGTCCGCTAACTAATGTTGAAAATAACTAGATCGTTTTTCGCCCGGAACTTCTGTTCTATTTATTATTTTAAAGATACGGAATTATTTTTTATTACCTTATTTATCATTTTATGTGAATCACGTCACATAAAATGATAGAAACTACATCTCGTTATATTATTAAAAGGATAAAAATTTTAGCGGATCGGAATCCGGCTGAATTCCGTATTAAACGGAAATTTAAAATTTTCGGTTATTACATTTATTACATAAATGAATCCAAGTTGTTTTATTGCAGTCATGGCCCTATTTTCAGGAAATGTGCGGTTTTTGCCCTTGTGTATAATCATAGTTTTGACCCAAAGAGTATTTCGGAAATATGGCCCGAGTTTGGTGAGTTTCATAGTTTCCTGGAAAAGTCGATTTGGGATTTTGACCCATGTTTATAAAATGGTACAAGTCACTCCGGGAAATGTTTTGCGGGTTTTCAACATCGTTTTCAAACCGGAGTTTCCTTAGAATATTATACGTTATATTCCGTTCAAATTTAGCATACAAGCTAAATTTACTTAACTTTGGTTTAGTTCTAGAAGCGGCCGTTATAGACCAACGAATCCAATCTCGACGTCCGTAGATCATCTTCAACCTTGGAGCTCATTGAAATATGGCCCGAATGCGGTTTTGCGGTGAACTTGGGTTGCACCACCGTCCCTGTTGTTGAGATATGGGGCGTCCTACACGGACTGGAGATTAGCGTGAGGTGAGGGTTACCGGAAGGTGATTATAGAGGTTGACTCGAAGGTGATTTTGGAGCTCATTGAAAAGGTGTTGGACACATTGCGCCCTCTCTTTAGCCTATTTGTTAGATGCAAAGACTTTATCATTTGGGACTGAGAAGTCCGTCTTAATCATACATTTCGGGAAGGTAATAGGGTGACGGACTCGCTTGCCAATCTTGCCTTCTCTTTGTATGTTGATCTTCATGTTTTTAGGGAGCATCTGACCTGTGCTCAAAGGATTTTTCTTGATGATTTACCGGGGGTTAGCTTTCCTCGTATGACACATTGTAATTTCATTCAATAATTACAAAGACCGTAAGGCATAAAGACTTTCATTACCGGAAAAAAAAAATTGTAACTAAATTGCCAAAATCAAACTAAATTTTAACTAATTTTTAATTATATAAAATAAAAATATATATATATATCTATTTAAATAAAAAAAATAGAGTTTGTTAGGATCTCGAATTTGAATGGAAGTTATTAAGATATTAATAAATTAAATGATATTGTGAGTGGATTAACGAATAGACGACATTTGTAACACCACAAATTCATAGGACTCGGGATGATACGGGCTAGGACCTCACAATGGTACCTGACCCTAGCTAGCTTGACGACAAGTTCACCAGATCTTGCAACAAGACACAAATAAATATAAAACCAACCTCAATAAAAATGAAATATTATATATCAAAATACATACAAAAACTCACAGCCGAGTATAAAAAATGTACAATCATGGGTACATAAATGCAACACCCATATCCCGTCCTACATGTACGGAAACCTTCGGTTGATCACTCCCGCCAGATCACTCTGCAACCTCCCATTCTTGCAAAGCTTCTACAACACAGCATAAATCATTAGGTAACCATCCATATATTACAATAGCGGTAATAGCACACACAACACATAAGCAAGATATCACACAAGCATGCTCTTACACAACCAGCCGGTTATTATCATTTATTTAAGTGATTCACTTTACTAATGAACTTAAATTGTGACACGAGGATCCTCCAACCATCGTCTCTGTCCCCTTGTATTGGATCTGATGTATATCACCGTCTACATGTAGGAATAATCGCAGAGAACCTCCCAGTTACCCAATTTTGAAATGGACAAGTTGTCACCGCCCGGTTATAATACACTTGGGCCAACACACATATCGTCATTTTAGTCCGGTTTATAGTTATAAAATATAAAACACACACCACTATTACAGCTACACTAACACACACAAGGTAGCTAAGTAAACCCAAGGGACTTACGTGTCACAAGGTAATCCCTTTATCAACCAACTCTTAGATTCCCGCGGGAATATACGCCACGCCTAATAAATCAAGGCACACAATCAAACACTATCCAACATACTAGAAGGTTCCACTTCTAGTCTCACAAGATCCTCAAGGATCATATACATCATAATCATTCCATAAATCCTCAAAGCCTCTCAAGGCATTCCATCACAATCTCATACCACTAAGTGACATTCCAACTAGTTCAACTAGATTCCATCCTATCATGCTTCTAATATGAAGCCACAGAGACAAAGGGAAGGATCAAACATACCAAATGATGTGACACCATCCTTGATAGCGCCTACATTACATAGACCCATAACGGACCCAAGAGCAGGAGAGGCTCAAGGAAGGGTTGCTAACAAGTTGCATCCATGGGAGGATCCGAGAGAATGGAGGACTGCATGGAAGATGCAAAATCTCGGTCAACACTCAGGAATCTCGGCCGAAATTTCATCCGATATTTTGCCTCAACCACGCTAGAAGACCCGGCCAAAGATCTTTTAATTTTGGCAACTATCTTTTATATTTTCTTTCCTTAAAGCTCTCAAACTATCTTAAAAAAAAATTATCTTATATTTTAGGATTATTTTTAGATTATCTTTTTAAAGATATTTTTTCTAGATTATCTTTTAAAGATATATTTCCTAGTTTATATAGGAGATCTCCCTTATAAATAGCCTTAGAGGGAAAGATTGTTAGATAGCTTAGTTGTGATTATTGAATTTCATATTATTGTGAGATACTTATGACTTCGCTCACGGGGTTTGCATTTTATCATTTCTATTCAATCAAAACGAGAGTTTCTGATTGAAAAGTTGTGAGTATTTGCTAGGTTATTCTTGTGTTTGTTGATCTTTTTGGAGGTTGGTGCTACAAGTCAAATTGGTTCATCCTTGTTCTTGTCTTACATTGAAGGCTTGTGTAAGGTCAAAAAAGGAAGGGTGAAAGGTAATTATTTGTTTTGGATTTTGACACATAATTGGTCAAGGTTCTTTCCAAGTCTTATAAGAGTCCTATCTTCCTATATGTATCATTTATCATTCCATAGTATCATCTTCTTATCTTTCCATATCATTCATTATTCCGCATTCTGAGTTCTAACAAATCTCGGGTTGTTCTTGAGTAAATTTCGGCCGAGATTTCCTTTGATTCATCCGAGATTTCTTTCTATTGTTCGATTTGAGGACTTTCAATCTAGATCGAAAAATTGCGGCTATCACCCCACATCACCAAACACTTGTATATATTGATGTGAGGCGCGGGCGCGGTTACATGCTTCAAACGCCGCAACTACGGCTGACGCAAGCGCGAGGGTGGTGGAAACGCCTAAAGGCGCAGGGGCGGCAAAGGTGAGGCGTGGGTGCAACGACTCAGCTCAATGCGCGGCTGCGGAAGAGGTCGGGCGCGGGTGTGGCTGCACGACAGAATCCAATTCCTGGCTTGCTCTTGACAACTTCTCACTTGATTCGCTTCACTCCTCTACTGAGGACACCAAGGGTAACCTTATTCATCCAAAACACACAAACATCACCACAAAGGTGCCAAGGACAACAAGCTTATCCTGGTTGGATTCAAAACATGGAAGCAAAAGAAGAAGGACAAGGGGGAAAAGAAGAGAGGAAGTGGCTTACCACTCTTCTCTTATATGCATAAAGAAAGCAAAAGGCCAAAGCTACTACTTCATTCTAACCACAACAACCATCCAACATCAACAACATCATCAACACTTCTTTATCTTGAAAGAAGAACAAGGAAGAAGGGAAAGAGAGAATAGAAGAAGAAGATGAATGTGGAAGAAGGAGAAGAAGAAGTTTAAGACAGTTTCCCAAACCCATAAGACAAGGAAAGATTGAAGACTTAAAAGGGAAGAAAACAAAAAGGAATAGGCTAAAATTCGGCCACCTACTCTGCTATCCCGGGACCGCGCACTGTCCTCGCCGCGACCGCAGCACCACGACTGCGACCATGATAAGACGCGGTCGCGGAGTCTTCATCTAGACAGGGTTGTTACAACATTAATAAAATTAACGATGTGGATGCACAAAATTGCTCAAATTTAAGTTCACGTGTTACTTGAATAAATAAGATAAATATATAGATATTTATTTATATAGCTATTTTAGTTTTTTTGTTTAAATATGTCGACCAATTTTATCATTTATTGTCCATTTATGGTAGGGCCTTGCAGAATTGAACCGTGTCGAAAAAATCCGATCCGCTCTAGGGTCCACTTCTTTTGGGATTTCGTCTCCTGTTCTAGTTCAGAACCGGAAAAGATCGTTTGATCGGGTTGGACAGGATCGGAAAGAAAATGTATATTTTATTTTGCAAATTTAATTTTAAAGTTTTTACTAACCTTGGCTTTTAAATTTAGTTTTCACAATTCTTTTATTCCGGTCCAAAACTATCCGTTTCCGGTCTGAAGCGGGATGGATCGGGTGAAACCAGTCTGATCCCGATCCGGTACACAATTAAAGGTTTTGAAAATTCTGATATGGACTAAACCCGAAATATCTGGTACGAACCGGATGCACAATCCTAGTTTCTCGTATCAAGGAAGAAATATAAACTCCTTTTAATCAATGGATGAGGTTGCGTAAACTTTAGTAATTTACAAAGGAAAGACGAGTTATTTAGTGAGTATTCAGATGTTGTACGCTGACTTTCACTTTCACACAAGTAAAACTTAACCGGGTTCCTTATAATCCGGGTCAGGAAAAATGAATCCGGGTTTTGACTGCCATAAACGATGAACACCAAATAGATTAAGGGCCCGTTTGGTTTTAACTCCGGAATCGGAAACGGAATGGAAACGAATCTAATCCGTATGTATATCATTGTTCATGAAAGTTTGTGGAATCATTCCTTGTGGTTTGAACTAATTGGAGTAGAATTTGATTACTTTTGATACCCTATAGGGTAACAAAATGTGAGGGGGCAAGTGCATTTTGCATTAATCCCCAAGGAATGATTCCACAAAACTTCATGAACAAGGATATACATATAGACTAAATTCGTTTCCATTCCGTTTCCGTTTCCGGAGTTGGAACCAAACGGGCCCTAAATGTATCTAAGCCGGGTTTCCATCCCATAATTCCGGCACACGTACATTTACTAAATTATGATCTTTGACGCATATTTGGCGTAGTCAAATTACCAACATTTCTTATATTTTAAACTTTTAATATGTAAACTTTGTTTCAAGTATCTTAATAGCATTTATTACGTCTATCTTAAACGAGCTCATATATTTATATTTAATCTTCTTTAACGTCGCACCCGAAATGAGAAATTAATGTTCAATTAATTTTGCACTTGAGATACGACAACGAAATTGGGTTCAATTGATTCTGCACTTGAGATTCGAAAGCGAAGTTGATCTTAATTAATTTCGTATTTGGAGTCCGGAAGTGAAGTTGATTTTAATAATTCCGCACTTAAGTCCAAAACTGAAACTATTTTTTAAATGACCTAATAGTTTCCTTACCGAAGTGCGAAATTGAATAGTTTTATAAATAAAATATATCGGTTCATCTAACATTACACATTCATTACTCTATTATGGTGTTAGATTCTTATACTATTAGATATTTCATGATGGCTGATATTTTATTTGAAATTGCTTTGAATAGAAGGTTTAAATATTTTATTTGAAACTTTTGAATTTTTGTAGGAGGGTTTTATTGTTAAGTCAAAGTGAGATGTTTAGCGAATTTTTATGAAAAGTTAGAAGTTGGAAAAAATCTTTCAACTTAGTTAAATATTTTGTGTGAGTGTTAGATTGTGGTTTTGGGTTTCATAGGAGGTTTCGAAAATGTTCTAGGAATATTTTTACAGTTTTGAGACCCAAGGGTAAAATAGTAATTTTTGTTAGATGACCTTTAGTATCTTAGAAATTGAAAACTTCTAATACTTTTGGATATGTTATTGATCAACTTTCCTTTTATACCAGAAGGTTGATTTCTTTCCTTACGGATTGAGTTTTGAGATATCGAGAATTGTACTCGATTCAGTAAGTTTTTTGTGCTTACTTAGCTACTTTCATTTATGAGTTAATCATATAAGTGGTATGTGCTATATGATTTATAATATGTTTATGATAATAAATTACCGACGCATCATTGGCCCAAGTAAATGGGCGGTGACATCATCTGCTCAATTCTTGCGAGAGTTTGGGAGGTTCTCCGCGACAAGGCTAGACGTGGTAGACGGGGAGGCACTGATTCATTCCATGTGGTATATGGGTTGGTTTGTCAAACCATTCCAGCTGGATAAAGGGACGGAGGCGAGAGTCTTAGACGTTTCGTGCCACAACCGTAATCGGATTATGAATGTATTACGTTAATAAAGATAATAAATGATTCTCTGTGAAAGCATGTTGTGTGTTTAATTCTTACTTTATGTGTGTTTGTGCTTACATGTCTTCTTATATATGATTAGTTAGCTAATTGTTTATCCGTGTTGTTAGATTATTTGTAGGTATAGACAGTTGTAGAGAGATTAAAATAGGATGATCAACCGGGTTCACGTATTCATTAGATGGGAACGGGGAGACTTTATTTTGCATGCACGACGTTAACTTATTTATGTATTGTAAGATTGTCATATGTAGTATATTCATTCAAATATTATTTAATGCTTTTCAAAATCTTTATTTACATTGTGCTTTTTGTAAGATCATAAGTAAAGTTGTTTATTGTTAAATCAAAGTCGAAACTATTGAGATGTCCTAACCGGTAGCTCCTCGAATTTTGAGAATTTGGGGCGTTATAACATAACTGCAACATTATAGATGATAGAAGGCAACAAAAGTAAAATTAGCAACCGATTTAAAGAGGAAAGACCTATAATATCCGGAAAGCTGAGACTTTTAAAGATGCAAGCTTATCCAACTATGAAGCCTTCCAATTTTATTTTTTTCAAGCTTGAGAGGTACATACACTTCCTTTAAAGCCTTCCAATTTTTCTTCGATTTTCCCTAAAGAACATGGGCATCTTTTTCACATTTTCTCTGGTTTCCAAGAGAACAGGAGCGATCCAACTATGAAGCGGTCCTTGACAACGCCAGTTACATCATTCATCGCTTTGTTTCGTCGGGTGATACATATCTTTGAGCGAGAGATTTGGAGGTCTCGGATATGTAGCGGTAGTTTATGGTTGATCTTTGCGGGCAACACCTTTGGATTTGATCACATCTGGCATCTTTAGCCATATGATAGTGGAGCACGAGATTCTTTGTGGATCTGGCAAGAGATTCACATGGAAGCGGTTTGGATCTTTGACATCATGTTGTTCTAAGTCTTAATTTTCCATGAGATAGCTCATATAAACCTTTTGGTGTTAAATTAGGGGTAGGGGTTGCTTCTCCCACTGAAATGATTCATTTTGTTTCGGGAGTTTGTAGGGTTTTACCAACTTGTGTGGACGCGCATACTCGTTGGGCTAATGTGGTTTGAAACAATTTGGTTTACTAGGCTTTTTTTAGTTTTGTATTTTGTAAATGTACCCCTTAAGAGAAGAGTGTGTGGAGTTTGAAAATAAATACAAAAGGTTGGGGTACATTTACTTAATTGAAACATTAAAAAGCCTAATTACTACTCTAGTTTTTCAAAAAAGCCTAGTTATCAAAATTGCCCATGTGGTTTTAGCCGGATTTCATTTAAGTGACCTTTGAAATTTCATATGTAAGATTTTAACATCTATTAAATAGTTGTCAATAAGAATCAAAGTGACCCTTCACTTTTTTATCAAATCAAACCACCAAATTTTGTTTTAAAATAGACATTGTAATTACCCGCACAAAGTGCGATTTGTTTTTAAACTCTGATTATTATATAATTGATAGTATAAATTTTTTTACCATAATATTATTAAATGTATTTGTTAATTGTGATTTAAATATATTTACTTATAAAACTATAAAATCACGTATTGTATATTTGTACTCTTAGTTAAAATTTGAGCATTAGATATACAAATCTGACTTTTACCTTCTCAAGATTTTTTAAAATAAATAAATTTTAAAAATAAATAAATAAATAATTGTAAATTAATTTTATGTCATTAATTGTAAACTTGACACTTCACTTTTAAATTAATCCTAAAAAGCAATCATCAAGTAAACAGACATTAAGAGCACCTACACTAATGGTTTTTAAGCTTTATTTATATTAAGTTTCTTACAAAAATTGTAATTTTTGTTAAACAACCAAACTTTGGTTGTCTACTACACAACCCTTTAAAAACCAAATAAAGCACACATATCATCATATTTTGTATTTGTTTAGTATGAAAAAGGACAAATAAAGATAGAGTTTATAACTAAAATTAAGAAATCACTGGTGTGGAAAAAATTAAGAGTAGTTGTTAAAATAAGTAGAAGAGAGAGAAATGAAAAATAAATTAAAAAAATTGGGTTAAAAAACCATTAGTGTACATTCTCTAAGGCCTTGTTTACTTTAAGTTTGTTATTAACGGTTTATAAACTAAATGAGTTTATATAGATTTATAGATTATTCTTTATTTTATTACTCACGGGTTTATAAATCAACTTGATAAGGGTGTTTACTTGGGGGTTTATTTTTCTTCAAAAGACACTTGCGTCCCTAAAACATCGGAAATAACATTGAATACCAATGGGTGAACGGAGAATATCGGGATGGAAAAACAAAAGGCTAAAATTGGGGTTTAAAAAACTCCATATAACCTTGGATTCATCAGCTTACTAAAATGAAATGCAAAGAAACAACAAGTAAACAGGCCCCAAGCCCCGACCTTATTAAAATAAAATATAATCATTTTCTAGTGAAATGTTAGATTAATTAAACAAAATATTGATAGTTAATCAATTTAAATGAGTGTTTTTATCATTATTTTGAAAATATCTTTTATGTTTATATTTCATTTTAGTAAATATTTTTTAAAAATTTATTCGTATTAACAACCCATTTTTAAAATTTATTTTTTATAATATAGTTATTTTTTGTCTGTTCATAAATAAATTAAAATTTTGATAGATTGTGAATTAAATTGAGTATAATAATGTCAAAACGTTGTATACTAATATATTTTGATCATTCACCACAACTATGTTCTTCGCGTGCGTAATTGAGATTTGTTCAACTATGCATATGAGGTGCGTAGTTGGAGTAAATTGAAAAAAAAATTATTTCACTCCAACTACGCACCCATATGCATTGTTGGAAATCCTAGAAAATCTCAACTACTCAACGCGAAAGGCGTAGTTGTGTGACTACTATAGATTTTCATCGGTTCATCTAAAAATTACGTTTACTTTGATCGGTTGTGATTTTAATGGTGTAGTGTTAGATGAACCCATATATTTTATTTAATCAAATTACCCCAATTCCGCACTTCTGGTGCGGAATTAGTTTTTTGCAAAAAAATCATTTTTTTTTAGTTTCTGTTTTGGCCCTAGGCGTGGAATAAATTTGAAATCAATTTTGATTTCAGACCCAAGTGTAAAGTTAATTAAATTCAGTTTCGTTTTTTTTTTATCCTAATTCGCACTTTGAATGCGGAATTGTGAAAATGATTAAAGTAAATATATGAGTTCTTTTAAAATCAACGTTTAAATTGAGTTTAACGATGAACTAAATCCTAAAATTTGTGCTTTTCACGGACTTGGGTATTTGAGACGACTGAAATTGGAGTTTTGTTTTTGCCAAAATATATTTGACATAAATCTATCTTGTTGTGTATGAGCTTCTGTGGTGGGCTGGTGGCTGTTGTGTGGAAAGTTATCGTAACAGGATATTTGGGCCTTGAGTAGGCCCAATTGAAGTTAAGGGTATTGGGCCGGGTGAAAGCCCATAATAATCGTAGTTGTTTATTTGGGCTCTGAAGTGGGCTCATCAGGCTAACGGGCCCGTATATTTGCAATGCCGCGGGTCTTTTGATTCGCGGCCTCACGCCTGCGTCTAATTTTCTTTCTCTTGCTATTCCGACTCTCGATTCGCTGCCTTCGTCTCGCCATCGCCGCTCCTGCCACCATCGCTTCGTCAAGGCTACTGGCTGTGCAACCAACATCAAACCCTGGCCAGAGGACATGGTACACTTCTACTGTAATCTCTTATTTGCTCCCTTCTGATGTTCTCACTCTTCATTTCAACTCACCTCAAAAAATATTTCTCAACTCTATTAAGATTATGTAGTAGTTTAGCTCCGTCCTAATTTCCATCAGATTGCTCCAAATTATTCACCTGAATCACCAATAACTTTTGGGTTGAATCAATTATTACACTGGGATTGCTAGTCCCTTGTGATGTTCTTACTGCTCATTACTACATATTCGGATTTGGATTATTCTGATTGGAATTGGGTTGCCCTTAGATCACCGATGTAGTAAGATACTACACAATCCGAACAGACAAATCTTATATATTTGGTTAGGTGATTGTCATTGTCTGCATCTCTATTAGGAGTTGCAGTTCCTATTTAAACCTTTCTAGAAAGAGTGTTTTTCAATAATCTTTGTGTTTTCCAGGGAGCTCTTCTAATAAAGGAAAGTCTCTCAAGTATGAATCACACTGATACGATAATCCTACTGCAGAGCCCTTTGAAGACACTTAGAAGAGCTGCAACGCAAGGGGGAATTATCTCAGCCACCGATAAACCTACTCTTCAAAAATAGCGAAACTTCATTCACCAGCCCAGAAGCCATTGCTCTTTCTGTTGGAAGAGAAATTCATTTCCCTCTTGCAGTCATGTAAGAAACACAAGCTTATTTGTCAAATCCACAACCAACTGATTGTTCATGGGATTCAAGACAGCCGTTTCGTGGTCCCTAAACTCATAGCTCAGTGTGCTGAGTTAAAGAATATGGGGTATGCACGCCGCCTGTTTGACGTAATGCTTGAACCAAATGATGTGGTCTACAATTCAATGTTTTACGGATACAGTCAAAACGAACAGTATGGCGAGGTTGTTTCTTTATTTCATCAGATGATGAAGCTTAATGTTCAGCCCAATTGCTATACCTTTCCTATGGTGTTGAAATCTTGTGCTAAGCTCTTGGCATTAGGGTTGGGCAAGGAGGTGCATTGTGGTGTTACTAAGAACGGATTGAAATCGAACCCTTTTGTTGGTACTACATTGATTGAGATGTATTCTAGTTGTGGGGAGTGCGGAGAAGCGTACAAGGTTTTTGGTGAGATGCCTTTGAGAAATGTAGTTGCTTGGACCTCTATGATTAATGGGTTTATCTTGCGTGGTGACATAAAATCAGGTAGAAGACTCTTTGAGCTGGCACCTGAGAGGGATACGAAATTGTGGAGCACCATGATTTCAGGTTACACCAACGCTGGAGATATGGTGATGGCACGGAAATTATTTTCCGAAATGCCTAACAAGGATGTAATGATGTGGAATATTGTGTTAAGTGGATACATAAATATGGGGGATCTCGAAGCTTGCAAGAGTTTGTTTGAAGAAATGCCCAAGAAAAATGCTTTCAGTTGGAATGTATTGATCAGTGGGTTAGCTCGACATGGCCTTTTTTTTGAAGCTTTGAGTTCATTTAAGAGGATGTTAGCTGATGCTGAGGTGCGAGCTAATGATGCTACACTCGTAACAGTACTGTCATCTTGTGCAAGATTAGGAGCACTTGATTTGGGCAAATGGGTGCATGTCTATGCAGATAGCATCGGATACAAAGATAATGTTTATGTTGCAAATGCCTTGATGGACATGTACGCCAAATGTGGGCTAATAGAAAAGGCAGTTGATGTATTTAAGGGCTTAATGAAGAAAGATGTGATATCTTGGAACACCATAATTGGAGGCTTAGCTATGCATGGACGCGGTGCTGATGCACTAGACTTCTTTACTCAGATGAAGACTGTCGGGATGAAACCAGATGGAATTACCTTTGTCAGCGTTCTATGTGCTTGTACACATTTAGGTTTGGTGGAGGCTGGACTTGCTCATTTTTACTCTATGGCGGACTACTCCATCTATCCTCAGATTGAACATTACGGTTGTATTATAGATTTGTGCGCACGTGCTGGTCTTCTGGAACGGGCTATGAGTTTTGTGAAGACGATGCCAATGAAACCAGATGGAGTCATTTGGGCATCTTTGCTTGGGTCTTGCAGGATACACAAAAACGTGCAGTTGGCTGAACAGGCTTTGAAGCATCTCATTAAGCTGGAGCCAGGAAATCCCACAAACTACGTTATGCTTTCAAATATATACGGAGAAGCTGGGCAGTGGGCAAAGGTTTCAGAATTGAAAGTTGCGATGAGGGACACTGGGTCGAGAAAAGTACCAGGGTGTAGCTTGATTGAGGTTGAAGATAGACTTGAAGAGTTTTATTCACTTGATGAGAGGCATACAGATAAAGAAGAGATTTATGGATCTTTGATGAGCTTGACCAATATCTCAAGATTATATCAAGATTTTGATCCTATAGAGTTAGGTCTGGAGGCTTGATGCTGAGTAGATTGTTATCATGTTTTTGGATAAGTTTTCCCAAAAGCTCAGGAGTTGTTAATTATGAGGATTACCCGAATATGTAGAATCCCGAATATGTAGAATACCGTCAAAGAAATACTCGCCATGGGATATGGAACAGATTACGCAGAACCAAATACTGGAGTTCAAACTTCTCACATAACTCATAGTTGACCGTGCCAATACTTGAACCATTCGGCAACGTTTACAGTACGAGACCAAAGTTGTACGATGGGCACTCTTCACGCTTGCAGCA
Source organism: Fagopyrum esculentum (assembly GCA_033239045.1). Classification (NCBI taxonomy): domain Eukaryota; kingdom Viridiplantae; phylum Streptophyta; class Magnoliopsida; order Caryophyllales; family Polygonaceae; genus Fagopyrum; species Fagopyrum esculentum. Next base: position 9,174,560 of record BSUD01000002.1, on the reverse strand, counting down.
CCAGACAGAACCTATCGTAAGAGAGTAATCTTTATTGGAATAGATCTGCACACTCTTCTTTAATTTAAAGTAGACAATGCAGTGAAGCTGGTACAATTCTAACCGCACAATGTTTACCGGCAGAAGCGGCCTTTTGTGAAACTGCAATCGTCTTATTGGTTTCTAGACTCAAATACAGGTGTCCGTTTAATCGTCTTATTGGTTTCTGGCGAGTCATATATAGTCCTCCTGGTGCAATTTAAATGCCAATGGTTGCAAAAAATACAGTACATGCTTGGCTATATCCTTGTAACGTTCAGCAAGATATTGCATTGTAGCATCAATCAATGGATAAACTGCTTCGTCCACTAAAACACTCAAGGAAGTTCAAGGTACATAACTGCAGATTCTAGTGACATGGGCAAACTCTGCAAAGTAGGAGCCTCAAACTTGTCTGCAATAATGACAGTATTTGCACTTACAGTGTTGCTATACATAAACTTCAGGAGTTCCATCATCGCGGCTTCCTCTGGTCAAGATAATAAAAATGGATTTGTTATGAGCTATGCACATCCAACATAAAACCAGGTTTCCATCAAAGGATGGATACATCTCATTTATTGTCTATGTTACTGTTGGAATCAGTTTATATATGTGCAGGAGAGATTTTTCGGACCGTTTCTGGTGGGCTACGGCCAAAACCAACACCGAAAAACAAGAGTGTTAGCTTCGTAATTCTGAGTACTACAATTTGGTGTATGAGTACTACAATTTGGTGTCTTAATGAGAAATTAATGCTCAAAGAAGAAATTGGCAGTGTGTTTTTTTAGGAAATTATTGGGAGCTTATTGTACTCATATTATTTTAGGGTATTATTTTGAACCAAAAAAAATTCAAATACAGTAGATTATCATATTATTAAAAAATTATTGAAAATTTTCATCCTCCAAATAATCTGTAAACCGTGTCGAACGGACCCAATTATCCCACATCGACAGTGGGGGATTAATAAGCATGCAATATATAGAGAGACACACTAGCGCTTGCTAGAGAACACACGCGCCGAGCTGCAGCCGCGGCTCATGGGAATGGCTTCGGGCAGAGTTCTCTTGAACAATACTATGAGTAGCAGAAAATCAATGTCATTAAACGCAAACATAAATTTTTCTTGATTCTCCGATGGGTCTAAATACTTTGTAGTCGAATCTCCCATATTCAATCTCTTGTGGCATTGATGTATGCTTAACTTACATTGAAGATGTTATTAACTCATTATTATACTGATAGAGGGTGAACCATCTAATTGAAACTCGAAAAAGGTTAGTATAAGTGTATAACTATAAGTCCAAAAATCACACCACGACAGCATTTGGATTTTGGTTCTACTTATACTAGCAACAAATCAATTAGCATGACAATTTATGCTGCCAAATTAGGGTCACTCATCTAAGGTTCTAAATTGTGTGAACCAACAAACTTGTTCGAAATCTATATATTAGCTAAGGTAGACGACAATAATATTAACGTGGTGTTCTCACAATATTCTTTTTATTAAATCATAATAAACTCATTAATTTTTTTTACTAAAACATAAAAATTGTTCCAGATAGAGGCTGATTAACTAGATCCGGGAGTACAAATATAGGAATGAGATAACTCGATCATGGACAAGAAACATTTCTTCCATCTGGAAACCACCTACCATGAGAATAATAAAAGTGAGAGTGGACACAAGAATGATCGATGGAGAAAGAATGAGCCTTGTTGTGTTCCGCGACCACGATGGAGTTATCAATGGAGCAATGTTGAAGCACATGACAAGGAAATGACCGGTATGGTGGGTCGAGGCAGTTGCGCCGTGTATGGGAGACATGGAAGCACAAAGATGTGGCTGTAGTAGAAATGAAATGGAAATTGATTCTTTGAATGTCGCCAAGTCTTCAATTCGGGAGCAAAGATTAGATCGCATGGAGTGATCGAAGGTATAAAAGCCATATCTTCTACTTTTGTTTCATTTATCCCACACACCCTCAATGAAGTTGCAAATGCTCTCGTTAGGGTATTTCTTGAGAATGTACCTAAAAATCTCACGTTGGTTATAGAGGAAGTTAACAATTCCAGAGTTTGTATAAGTGGAAGAGCTGAATTTTAGACAATCATACATTTATCGGCATTTTGACCTTTTGGCTAATATTGTGTATAATATTTTCGTAAGGACTCTTTCGAGCCCCATGTGAAAATACATTAAATCAATAATAAGAGGCACAATATATTTAATCAAACCAAAACCACCATTTTGCTTATCAGACAATACAAAAAAATCAGTTAACATTACAATATGTTTTCCTGTTACTGCATAAATTTTGTAGAAGCATCATTCTAAATGTGTATAAGGAGCCTAATAACTTTAATCAAACAAAGTTAGACCACCATTTTGCCTGTACAAAACAATCAGTGACTTCAACATGTTATCTCCAACATTACAATATGTTTTCCTATTAGTGCATAGCTTACCTAGAAGCATGTGTGTAGCTTAAGAATTATTCATGGTGAGGCTGGCTCGGATATGTAGAATCTCATTGATGAAATACTCGCTGTCGTCGGCCATGAAGTCAGCCCATGGAGTATCAAGCAAACTGCGCGTAACACAAGACAGGGACTTAACAACAACAGTGTAGTTGTCAAGCTTGAACTTGATGAGTTCAAACTTCTCGGATGGTTTCTTCATCACTTCAAACTCAAAGTCGATTGTGCAAGTACTTAAACCATTGGTCGTCGTTATCACATACAATAATAAACAAAAGTGATACAATGATCTCTCTTCATGCTTGTAGCAATGTGGCACCAAGGAAAACCACCGTCCGCCCACACATAACTTATGATAAGTTACTTATCGGTATAGAAGCTCAAGGAACAATATTGCAAATTCTGCAATACATGGCTACAATATTTCATACAAGAAGTAACCTCAAACTTGTTTGCAATAACGAGCACACCGAGTAATTCAAGGACAGTAGTTGCACTAAGAGTGTTGATGTACATAAAATGCAGGAGTTTCATCAAAACTGCTTCCTCTGGTCAAGATAAAAAAAATGGATTTAATATGAGCTACACACATCCAACATAAAACCACTCTTCCATCAAAGGATGATACATACCAGATGTGTTGATTCTCAACGTAATTACACCTCTTTGTTGTGATTCTTTCATGCCATTTTTGAATAGCTGTTCCATAAAATTTAAAGTTCAAAGTCACAGCTTAATTCGAATAGCAAAAGATACACAACTCCTTAAACATAACCAAATGGCGTTTACCTTGTAAAAAAATGGACTTTTTGAAGCTAGTATGGCGGCATTTATGCACAATGTTTTAACCTTGGCAACTGCAGAGCCCTTTGTAGCAATACTATGAGCAACAGTTTCATCTCCTACAAACAGGAAAATAAACCATTTAAGAAAATATTTAGCCACAAAAATGCACATAAGTGGTAATTCATAAGTGTGTGCACAAATCAATACAGAAAACTTGAGACATATAGAAAGTAACAAACTAGTTTCCTCCTCCAAATTCTTTCTCATGCGCTTCCTTTGGGGAACGGAATCACATTCCTCGTGATCAGGCTTCGAATCTGCAGGGTCATGAGGGTCATCCATGATCTCAATGTGGAGAACCCGATCAGAGAAATCAATGTCATTGAACGCAAACACGAAATTTACTTGATTCACCCATAGGTCTAAATTTTTCGTACTCAAATCTCCCATATTCAATCTCTTGCTGCCTTATCACCTAAAACAAAATGCAATATGCAGATTATTATCTTTTGATAAGGGTAAATTACATAATCGAAAACTTAGTCTTACATAATCGGCATTGGTTTATGCTCAACTTACATAGAAGATGATATGAACTCGTTATCATATTGATACAGAGTGAAGCATCTAATCAAAACCCGGTTTGAATGCATAACCAAGAAAACCTTAGCAGAGGTGTATTACTATAAGTTCATAACCAAAACATGGAGGCATATGGATTATGTTCTACTTACTAAACCTAGCAGCAAAAGATTGAACGGGCATCGACATTCAGGGACGAAGTAAGAGACAAAAATCAAGTAACATAACAATCTATACTGCCAAATTAGGGTTACTCATCCCAGATTCACAATCATCTAAACCAAGAAACTAGGTCCGAGTTTGAACGCATAACCAAGAACACCTTACCAGAGGGAAGATAGAGGATAATCAGAGCGAGAAGGAGTTGAGAAGATAGATTTTTGGTCTGTTGATTAAGCATGTCCACGGGTCACGGGTTACCCATGACCCGACGGGTCAACCCGCCACCGGCCAATTTTGAAAAAGAAAAAAAATGGATCCAACTGCTAAAATAGCCATTGGCAGGTCGACCCGCTGGGTCATGTCTTTTCTTCTTTTTTTTTTAAAAAATCGGGTTTTAAAGAAAAATGGCCAACCCGCCGGGTCTGACCCGTGACCCGGCGGGTTGGCCTTTTACACGGGTCCGGGTCACCCTTCCCGGACCCTCGACCCGTGGACATGCTTACTGTTGATTACTGGACGAGTAAGAGCATTCTCTCGTGCCTTGATTACTTTTGACTTTTGAGTTTTGATTAGACCGGTTCATACCGGGCCGGGTTCGGTCGGACTTTTTAAAATATTGAGCCTATTTAGCCGGGTTTGGGCTGGACTAGGCCCGGATACCGGGCCTGAGCTGGACTAGACCCGGCTACCGGGCTTGGGATGGGCGTCGTACCCGGCCGGACGGACGGGCCGGACTCGCCGGAACCCATTTTGTAATTTTAAAAAAAATTTAATTTTTTTAAATAAATTTTATTTAAGATTTTATTATATAAAATTAAATTTATTATAATTATATTAGATATTTTATATTAATACTTAATATATATTAAGTATTAATTTTAAACCGATGGCGGAACCGAATTCAAACCATATATACCATTTTTTCAACATCATGGTATCCTCCATCGCATCACTTGCCCTTATTCTCGCCAACAAAACGGAAGCGTCGAAATCCGTCATCGTCGAATTGTCGACATGGGACTCACAATACTCAAACACTCATCTCTTCCTCTCACATTTTGGGATTTCGCTTTTGAAACATCGGCTTATCTCATTAATCGAACCCCCACCCCCATTAATGTCCATTTGAGTTTTAAATCAAATTTGTTCCGGGCTATGCTCTCCTAAAAGTGTTTGGGTGTCTTGTCTTCCCAAATCTTCGGCCCTTCAACAAACACAAACTCAGTTTCCGTTCTACACCTACAATATTTCTTCGTTATGCCACAAATCACAAGAGATACATTTGTTATGATTGGCAACAATCTAAATATTATACTTCTCGGGGTGTCATATTTCATGAAACTACTTTCCCCTTTTCAAATCTCCCTACCACTTCACAATCATCTCTTTCCGACTCCTATTCCCCACTTCCCATATTTTCTGATTTATAGCCCACTAATTTCTTCAATCCAGCCAGCCCATCATTTGGCTCAACTACCTCATCCCTACTACCTCCCACATCTAATTGTCCTAACACTTCGCCTGGCCCAACAACTTCATCTGACACTCAACCTCTTAGGCCGGCCCAACTTCACCCCATAACCCTTCGCCTGGCCTTCTTCAATCTCATCCGATACAAACCCACCTCAGGAATAACATGGCACAATTCGCTAGTCTCCACCAAACCCTCATGTGCAACCTCTGTTCTTGTCCTTGATGAACCCTCGACCTTCACTGAAGCATCCAAATTTCCGAAATGGCGGGAAGCCATGAGCAATGAATGAGTTTAATGCCCTCCTTCACACAAACACATGAAATTTTGTTCAACCTTCACCTTCCTCTATTGTTCTTGGAGTGAAATGGGTTTATAAGCCCAAAAGATGCTCCGATGGCACCATTGAACGAAGGAAGGCACGTTTAGTGGCCAAAGGATTTCATCAGCTTGAAGGAATTGACTATTCCAAAACCTTTTGTTGCCAAACCAACCACAATTCGCCTACTACTCTCCATTTCTTCCACCCACCACTGGCCTATTCGTCAACTAGATATCCAAAACGCCTTCCTTTACGGGGACCTGAACGAAGATGTCTTTGTCCAACAACCACCAGGTTTTATTCACTCTCAATTTTCCAATCATGTTTGCAAATTGCATAAGTCCCTGTATGGCCTAAAACAAGCTCCTAGAGCTTATTTTGGCAAAATGAGTGACACTCTTATCTCCCTTGGCTTCAAATCATCCCTTGCTGACACTTATTTGTTCTCCTATTGACATGAGAACCAATCTGTCTTTATCCTAGTCTATGTGGATGACGTGTTGGTGGTTGCCTCTTCTGAAGCTCTTGTAGGACAATTCATCACCTCTTTGGCAAAGAAATTCCCAGTTAAAGATCTTGGCGCCTTGCACTACTTTATGAGAATTCAAGTTACTAGAGATAAATTTGAATTTAATCTTTCTCAGTCTCAATACATCAAGAATTTAGTCACCAAATCTCAAATGCAGAACTCCAAACCAATGAGTACACCGATGGTTGCTACCAATGTCTCCTCTACATTTACTAATGATGCCTTCCATGATCCTTCACTATATCGCAGTATTGTGGGAAGTCTGTAGTATTTGGCATTCACAAGACCGGACATTACCTTTGCAGTCAACAAGGTTTGTCAAACTATGCACTCTCCTACACAAGGCCACTAGCAAGCAGTGAAACGTATCCTTCGTTACCTTCACTCAACATTAGATTTGCAATTTCATATCTCTTCCACATCAAGTCTCCTGCTATTTGCATTTTCTGAGTATGACTAGGCAGGTGATAATCATGATAGAAGATCCACTGGTGCTTACTGTATTTATCTTGGTTCCAACCTCATATCTTGGTAATCCAAGAAACAAGAAACAGTCGCTCGATCTTCAACTGGATTCCGTTTCCATGGGCTATTTTTTAAACCAAACGGGCCCTAACAAGTTATGTATTCAAATGAATAATGTTGGATTGTCCATGGGCAAGGTTATGAGAGGTGTATCAAAGCCTCAATCAAGTTGGATCGAAAGTAATGATGTAAGTTGGTGATCCTCAAAAAAAAATTCCGAACTTGCCTCCGTTTTCTAGTTGAAAATGTTGTCGGTGTTATCAAGACAAATGTTGTTACAACTTTTTATCAAACACGTTTTTTTAATTGTTAAAGTTCATGTATATTCATCGTCACTTTCGAGAGTGTTATAAATCTTTTGCATTATAACGTGAGAGGTTGAACTATTCTCATTCGATGAACTAGCTAGCCACTTTTTTCTATAATCAATAAAAGTGTGTTCATACGGAGTCTCTTTCTATTAAACCACGTGCATACCGTCCCGCGTAGGACCGTTCATCCGGACCAAAAAATGTTGTTGAATTAGACTTGACTTGACCGAGTATTTAGGTTCGGCCCGAACCGGTTGTGTAAAAATTTATTTTAAATCATATTATTAGTGGCATGGGCTTACATATTATAAGACTAATTACTAGTGGACTAATAAAAGTGATTCAAAAGGTAAAACTCATGGACTTTAATAAAGCAGTATGAGTTTAATGGGTGAACAACGGATTTTGGCTCAATAGGCTTAATGAGGTTCTATTTGGTCATTATATAAACGATACTAGATGATGATCCTCAATACGTAAAATCATGTACTTCATTTTTTTTTGTACCAATCTAGGACAAAACACTTTCAGAAATAGTAGGAATTTGATTGCGAAAGACGATATACTTGCGTCGCTCATTTGGATCGTAGACTTTTCACTGTGGTTTGAACCGTTTTGCACATATGGAAACATGTATGTAATCTTCGATTCCTTAATAACTCTAGCATAATTGATTCTGATTTTTATAGTTTAAAATTTTTCATTAGAAAAAATTTGATTTACTAGGCTTTTTCTAGTTTTGTGTTTAGTAAATGTACCCCTTGAGAGAAGATTGTGTAGAGTTTGAGAATAAATACAAAAGATTGGGGTATATTTACTTAATTGAAACATTAAAAAGCCTAGTTACTACTATAGTTTTTCAAAAATGCCTAGTTATCAAAGAGTGATTTTTATCCGACGCCTTGCGAGTGCGCGCAAGGCATCGCGCACTCGCAAGGCGCGCAGACGCCTTCCGACTGCGCGCTGGGCCTCGCGCAGGCCCAATGTCGGACCCAACCCGCCTCCGCCTATATAAGGAGGCGCGGAGGCCAGCCCTTCCTTGCCCTTGTTTTCTTCGTAGCCGTCGCGCGTCCTTTGCCCTCGAGTTTCGCAGCCGTCGCGCACTTCCCTTACCCTCGAGTTTTTTTCTCTCTTCTTTTCATCCATTTCTTCTTTTCTTCGACACGTCCAACAATTGAGGGGGATTCAGATATCGAGAGTTCTAGGAGTAGACCACTTGTGAATCGATTCGAGGTTAGTTAATATTGTTTTTTTTATCGTTTATTTATTTTCGCATTATAATTGAAACTAATTAGTTTAGTTAGGTTCGCCTAGTTAGGAATAATTGTAATTGGATTATTATCGATTTTATGATAGTTAATGTAATATATATATATATAAATGATTATAATAATAGCACAATTTTATATATAAATATATATATATATATACATTTATAATATATATGTATATTATAATAGAAAAATAAAAATTTGAGTTAAAAAAATATTCAGCGTGTGTTGAGGACTGTTAGAGAGAAGAGGAAGAGGGCGACGAGATTAGTCACAGCTTCCGCCCGTCGAGAGGCTGTAGCTCGACGAGTTAGACTTGCCTCAGCAGCTGTAGAGGCATCCGTTCAGGCACCTATAGATGCAGCTGTAGAGGCATCAGTTCAGGCACCTGTGGATGCACCTATAGATGCAGAGGTTCATGCACCTACATTGGCTTCTGGCGAGGAGGATGTCGTACCTATTTCACTTACTGCTGATTACGACACGGAGGAGTATGCGCACGATATGTCTCATTTAGATGATATACTGGAGGATGAGCACGAGGAGATACCAGTTGAGGTATAGCAGCAGCAGCAGCAGGACATACCACAGCAGGAGCAGGTACCTTTTGAGAGGGAGTAGGACGACTTACCTGAGCATGTAGTTGATGAGGAGCATATAGAGGACGTACATCCTCCTTTATTGACATGCTATGCTGACCACAGAGCTAGCGTTTTATGGGCCGGTATGGATTCCCCCGTGATTTTGTTCGGAGGCTCGACGCATTTAGTAGATTACGTGAGTGCGACGAGATGTAGATGATGCATTTTCATGGTTTGGCTTAGCTAGACGCAGCGGACTAGCGGATTTGGAGGACGTATAGTTTGGCGGCGTCGATCATTGTCTGATTACGGCGTTTGTCGAGAGGTGGCACCCAGAGACAAACACATTTCACATGCCATGGGGGAGATGGGAATAGCGATGCACGATGTTCATATCATTATGGGACTACCAGTTGATGGAGATGCATTAGTGACTTTCGTCGATGATAGTGTCCAACATGATTGGTTGGTTCATCGTCTTGGGTTATCACCAGCAGAGGCTAGACGTCAGACTTCACAGCTATTATGCGATACTATTAGGCGTAGAGCCGCTGAGATGTTGGACCTTCCAGAGCCTCCACATGACACTATTGCATCTACATATCTGTTATTGTCCATATCGTCGACTTTGGTAGTCGATAAGTCTACCAACAGGATGCGAGGATGGATTATTGATCTAGTACGAGATCATTTGAGGACAGAGGCGTATGCTTGGGGCACCGGGACCCTTACTTATCTTTACAGATGTTTGGGAGACGCCACCAGAAAGAAGGTGACGACGATGGCAGGATATACTGCACTGTTGCAGGTGTGTTGTTATAAATATTTTTCTTTATATAACGTCACTTTATTGATAAGATTGAAATTATTAAAAAAATTTGTACAGTTTTGGATTTACGCACATTTTCCGTCATTGGGATGTGCCGTTGTGGAGGATCCGGATATGCTTGGTCATGCACGGTGGTGTTCGAGACTTTCTGTCCCGAAGACTCCGTCTATTACGGTAGAGAGGTTACACTCATTACGAGCTCAGTTGGACCAGATGAGGGCGGAGGATGTGTGTTTTACCCCGTATGATGAGCGTGTGCTTGATTTTGGCGTAGAGTTTGGTGTTTCTCGGTATCGGGGTATCATACGGATATCCGACATAGAGGAGGCGTATATGCCGGACCGGTTCCTTCGACAGTTTGGATACGTACAGACCGTGCCTCTACCCCGGATTCCTCCCCTTCATGAGATTCGTCCGGCGAACGGACGTGGATCTAGGCTTTCATATCCCCTCACATACGATCGTTGGGCATCCCGCCATCTGGAGGATACCAGAGTTTCACTAGTTGGATTGATACCAGCTACCTCTCATTGGCTCGTCGATGATGCGTACATGTCTTGGTATACGGTTCATTGCCATCCGTACGTCTTTGCCGACGTCCATTGCACTCCAGTTACCTATAGACCGTCCCCCACCTGTTCTGGTTTCACATCAAAGAGTACGTTTGTTTTTAACATTTAATTTACTCTTTATTGTAACTTTTAATTATTTTAACATTTTATTTTCCGTATTGCAGCGTCTTCACATTCTTGTAGGTCGTCTACGAGAGATGCAGGCTCGCGGTCTTCCGTATTCTGCTGAGGATATAGATTTCATGGTAGAGGAGGCAGTTAGACGTACGCCTCCTGTGGCTCCATCTCAGGTCCGGGCTTCACAGCATCCTCCAGGACATTTGTAGTAATAGTTTGATACTGTTATGTTTATTTTGGATGGATAATATATATTGTTTTTTACTTTTGATGTTTTCATAAGTTTTTTTAGCGATTTTATTTCACCTAAGTTTCAATCAACTATTTCAAACTACTAAAACATAATGAGAACAGTATATGAAAACGACTAAAACATGATGTCAACAAGTTCAATAATAATGTCAAAAACACGATTACAAGTAAGATTTCTAAAAACGGCTAAAGATATCCTGCACTATTGTGTTCAACTCCCCATGCTCGACGAAGATCCTCATAACGAGCTATCCTTTCAATGAACGGCGCATCCTATCCATCAACACTTGGATCATGGTTAAGTTTTCAAGCGTCGCTCAACAACGATAACGGAGCATCATCTTTTAACCATACCTACAAATATGAAATTACAGAAAACGGTTAGTAAATATTAGGTCTAAATAGACATCCATTGAATGAAAGTAAAACGTCGACCTACCGGCACAAAGTGTGTGTTGTTATATATATACGCTAACGAACAAATGACCATAGGGGCCTCTTGGTTGGGAGCGGTGGCAATCATAGGCAGGAATGTCGCTGGAATGTTCCCTAGGACAACCAATGCAATCTTATAGTAGGTGGCGACTGCACATGCGATCATCGGTATTTCCATCCAATTTGGTTCTGGACACGGAGACTTACTCGTCCAATAAACGTTTTGAATGACTTCGTCAACTTGATTGAGGATTCTACACTGCAATGATTAACAAGTAAGATTATGTAAAATCATGGATTATAATTAAAACTTTAATATAACCGGAAGATTTAGTTACCTTGGAATAAAATTCCCTTCTCGCATTTAACTCCATAACCATATCTCGCCGTATTATCAAGTAATCATCATCCGAGAATCCCAATACCGCGGAAATTGCTCTATATCCACAATGGCCGTCTCCTGGTACATCCCTTACTCTCAATACATAAGGCTCCATGAACTTTGGAAAATCTTCTTCCCTCAAAAAAAAACCGGCTTTCGCGGGTTGTTTTCCTTTACGACGCGCTCTACTCGTAGGAGTCAACTCCGGTGTAGAATCTACATCTTTAGCTTTCTTCCCTTTCGGACGCCTAGGACCACGTGTAGCAGAATGCTCAAAAGAACTAGGCTCTCTTCTTGTTGATCTCGGGGTTGGAGGTCGTCCCTTTGCTTTGACCTTTTGTGCCGGCTCCTTCATTGTCGTACCCCCGGGGTTTTCCATTTCATCCAGAAAAGATGCAACCTTATCTTGCTCATCCGGACTTAACATATTTGAGTCCATTCTTTCTCTAAACCTGTTCAGCGTCGCTTGACTCGGGTTCGAACGACCATCATCATCATCATCATCACCAATATCACCATCCGAAAAAACAATCGGAATCCAGTGAACTTGCTTCCAATATGGGTGTATCTGAGACAAATAGATAGGTCTACGAGCCCGGATTGCTAGTCTAAAGTCATGCACACGGCACTCCATAAACCTCTCTCCAATAACTATCCCGACATCCTTCATCATCTCTTGTATGTCGAGCCTTGGTGTAATTATTCCACAAGAGCGTGAAACACTCATTTGTTACGTAGTCACGGAGCAAGTCAAATATCGGTATACGCACCTACAAAAAAAGGTTTATTACACACCAATTAAATATTTAACAATGTTTTCATCAATTTAAATTTTGGTATACCAACCTCTCGTGGAATCCTTTCCCGTGACATCTGTAGAGAAGCTTGTAACTTCTGGACTTGGTCCGTGACCATCAAATGTATGCTATCACAAACCAGCTGAAATCCTCCAACACTAGAATATAGTGTTTGCTTCAACAACTTGTGCGCGGACTCACACCTAAGAAGAAAAGTTTATTATAATAAACGAAGAAATGTTTAACAATGTAGTGAAAATAGAGATCACTTACGCATTTGTTGTTCGTGTGCCGAAATGATGATGTAGGTCAGTCCATGCTCGAACGATTGCCTCCTTGTACGGGTCAAGCCAAGTCGTCTCGAGATAGGTCATTAACCTCGGAGATGATTGCCAATAGTCTCACATTTCCAGCAAACGGCGTTGGTAGCTTCCAGGGGATCTTGACTCGAACAAGGCATGACAATGGGATATGAAGAGTGATTCCGCTTCCTTATAGCGCAAAACAAGGGCCGCTCTGTTAACTATATTGCACTTTATGTGAAACGTGCACAATATATGCTTCACTTCGGGAAATACTACACCCAAGGCGCTTATAAGACCAAGCTCACGATCAGTAGCAATCACCTCCGGCGTCTTTCCGTACAACAAATAACGGACCCTCCTCAAAGCCCACTCTTAGTGATCTCTATTCTCCTGTGCCATGAACACAAAAGCAATTGTGAATGTCTTCTTGGTGCTAGTGATGCCTACGATCTCCAACAATGGCATATTGTACCTGAAAGTAATACGAAACAACGATTGAGTTACAATTTCTAAGGAAAAGATGACCGAGTGTATGAAATAAAGTAAAAATGTGTCTTGAATTGAAACTTACTTGTTGGTCTTATATGTCGAGTCCATCACAATAACATAGGGAAACATGCTGAGCAAATGCCTCGAGTCGGGATGTGATATAAAGAAATCAATCACTTCATCGGAATCTTGACTTCTCCGAGTGTTTACAAAGTATCCACGTTCCGTCAACGTGTGAAGTGCTTGTTGTAATGAACCTCTTCCTTCGGCTTGTTCCATTCTAATCTTCAAACCGGTGTTGTAAACTTGACGGATGGAGGTGACATTGTCGGGATCCTCTAATTGCACGGATTTTAATATATGTCTCGGTTTTAAGCCAGGATTCAATTCACGCTCCACCTTTCGGCTCTGCTTCGGAGTCATACGTCCAACATATGCATGACCTCTTAACACCGAAGGAATTATATGGTTGTGGATTCCACATACAACCCTCACCGTCCACTTTTCTTCTTCAATTTGGGTTCCTACAATCTCAAACAAACACATACACTTCTTCGAGTTATTTTCCGGCTAGAACTTGGAACATGTTCAGGATCTACGTCTTTTTCTTTTCTAGGTGCTCCGTGTCTATCACAACCCAATTGTAGAATACGAAAACCCCTTCTATCCAACCATGATTTTTTTTAATGACCAACAGCATATTCATAGGGTTGGCCACATACCGAGCCCACCCCAATAAGTTCTCTCTATCCGCAAAATATCCATGAAGCTCAAATTTTGACGAATAGTTGGTACCGAAAGCACGAGAATAATCCATAAGATCCTAAATAAAAATAACATAGAGTATTATTTTAAAAATACACATCATTTTATTCTTAAATATCTAAACTACAATTTCGATTCTCTATTCTAACATTGTTAATTCTACAATTCCGATTCTCTATTCTAACATTGCAAATTTTATAATTTCGATTCTCTATTATAACATTGCTAATTCTACAATTCCGATTCTCTATTGTAACATTGCTAATTCTACAATTGCGATTCTTTATTCTAACCTTGATAATTCTACAATTCCGACTAAATAAAACGACAAAAAAGTACACTATAAAAATGAGTTTGTACACTTACTTCAAGTTGTGCGAGAATTTCTTCCGGTTCACTATATTTTTCAATATCGAACGGCACCATAGAGCTTTCACCATCGGATTCTACATCAACTTCATCGGAATACGACGACATTTTAACGACTTTTTTGTTTACGTTGTTGAGGTTTGGATGAAGGTGAATGAGTCTCAAATGTTATTATATAGGCTCGAAAATTCCACAACGGCTATATTCCGCAACGGTCATTCCAACGTTCAAATATTTGAAATTATAACGGGCAGAGAGACGCGGAGGCGGAGTGCGCCTCCGCGTCTCTCTTGGAGCGGGCGGACTCCGCCTCTATGAAGGCACGAGTCCGCCCGAATAGTAAGCCTGTTATCAAAATTGTCCTTTTCATTATTCCAACAAGTTGCACCAAAATTTTCATACCTTTGTTTTATTAAACTACACAAAACCACCCTTAATATTCTTTGCTTACAATAAACCACCCTTTTATAAATTTGTTGCCATAAAACCACCCTATACTAGACAAAATTAAGTCAAATAATTTTAAAATTGTAATACTTAACCAAACTATTGAAACTAATTATGATAATAATATTAATAATGTAAATTTACCTTGTCTAAGCTTCAATTTTAAATTATTTGATGTATTTTTAACTAGTATAGGGTGGTAAATAGCAAGTGTTTAAATTAAGGGTGATTTTATACCAAAAAAATAAAAGGTAATTTATTGCAAAAAATTAATTATTATGGGTAGTTTTGTGTGATTTCCTTTATTTTCATTCTAAACGAACATGAATATTTAGTCTAGGCCTGAATATTTCGTCCAAATTTGGTCAAATAATAAATTTTGGATTCAAGTCCAACCTAAACTAATCCCGCACCGAACCGGAATTTGGACAGCCCTACCCCTGTATTTTATCCATTCCTTGATGGCTTTTGCAGCTATCAATGTAATGTTGCAGTAATAAGTGGGCGCCCGCGGGATTTAAGGGGGGGGGGGGCGAAATTTTATTTTCAATAAAAATATCTATGAAAATAAAATAGCGATAAAAATAAAGTCAATATGTCATCTACTTACAATAAACAAAAATATATATATAAAAAAAAAACATTATACTCTATATATTTAAAAAAAAGAAATCTGTCCTATAGGCGCGGTCTATAACCGCGCCTCTTTAGTTTGTTTTTTTTCAAAAACGTTAAACTATAGCCGCGGTCTAGGACCGCACCTCTATTTGTGTTTTTATTATCTTTATTTCAGATATTAAAACGTTGTCCTCGACAACGCTTTTTACAAATAAGAGTGTGGTCTAAGACCGCACTTCTAATCCAAACAACAAATCTCGTGCATTTTGGTGAATTATTTCACTCCGAGTCTAAAACGGGAAATTCTTTTGAAGTTTCGTTCACTTCATCGAAAGATCCAAATAAAACATTTAAATATATCACAAGAATAGTGATATTTAAAAAAAAAACCGTGAAAAACAATTTTATAAACGAGAAAAGCCACGATCCATTTTGAAACAATTTTTTTTCAAAAAAATAAAATAAAAAAATTTGGAGGGGGCGCGGCTGCCCGCCCCCCCAAGGGCCGCCCCTGGCAGTAATCCACTTCGTGCTTGTGCATACGTTATGTCGTCGGTATCTCCATATTTTGCACTAGTACAGCAAATATGATGTTTATAGGGTTCTACAGTTTCAGACTGGAACGGAAAACCAAAACGAGTTTTCATAATTAGGTCCACATTCGAACCAGATTGGTCTACGGTCGAGTGTAAGGTGATTTCCAGTCCCGCCCCAAGGTCGGGTGCAAAACGATGACCTAGATCAGACCAAATATTAATTTAAAAAATTATAAAACTATATATAAAAAAATAAAAAATAAAAAGTGGTTAGTCAAACCCGGACCGAATAAGAACATCCGGTTTGAATTTCTAAAAATTCGAGTATGGCCCGAATAATTCAATCTGAATCGGACCGGTTATACACCTCTAAATGTTCAATTAATACCTCTGGATAAGAACAAAGAAAGAGTACTTTCGTCCTTGCACTTGTGTGATCCCACTACAAAACTTAATAACCTCATTAGCTTTGGGTATCAAACTCAAATCATAAACTTCTATTCACGAAAGTTATATGTTTTCAATAAGCTTTAAATTTCAAGGGAAATGATTAGTATGAATAATGAATGATATTGGGATTCCATCATCCAACAACTTCAATTTATTTAATTTTGATAAAAATTATTAACGAATAATAATTCATTGTGGAACTTTCGTGCAACGTAACCATGTTATAATTCCATTTGTTTTTCAACACTTATTTAATCTAAATATTCTAAATTTAATAATAAATTTTTTCAAATTATATTATCTTTTTTAAAACATTACTTTAATTATCTATCTAATTTTATGCTAGATATTTTTCTTAGATTTGTCTTAAGATCATTAAAACATATTTACATTATTTTATATTATCAATTTTGATATTAATATAAAAATAACAACAAAAAAGCTCTTAATAATATACTTTATCAATAAAAAGCATAGGTGTAACTTGTAAGTAGCACGCAAGTAGTGGACTAGTGGGATAGTAGATCATAGTTTGATTAGAGATAATCAATGAGCATCACGTGGTAGGGACAAACAAGGAATATAAAATAAAATCAGATCCAACTTTATATTAATAAAATATATTCATATTTTTTTTAAAAAAATAATCAGTAATTATGTGTATATTTTTCTGCGGTTTTTGCGGTCTATTTATTCTATTGGCTGACAAGAGCCTACAACTCATTAACTCTTCAGCCTAAGCTTTTAAGAATCTATGACTTTCGTTTCCATTAAAATTTCAATTTTTTGTACCATTTTAAACTTGTTAAGAATCATTTTTAAAATAAAAAATAAAATAATGTTTATTTAACACGTATATAAATTGAATGTTATAGAGAGCATAGTTATTTTTATTTCATCGTTATTACAAAGTTTTTATTTATTTATTTTCAATTTTCACTTTTTTTTTATGAAGTATCAATAATTCGTTACCCCTTTATGGGTGAAAACAACTACTTTTCATATATATTAATGATCGTGTCGTAGCCGTTAGCTACACTACACCTATAATTTAATATTTTGGATATTTTGACAAAGAGATTGAAATTTAACAAATTTAAAATAAAGAGCTTATATTTTTTTTTTATACGGTAAGCAATTAGGGTAGATCATCTTCTCGAGACTCTCCAACCTAGAGCATCCTTTTGTATGAGATCCACCACATCTGAGGGGATCGCTGAGTCACCTAGGGGTAGTCGTGTCCCAAATCCGCGAGTTTATCGGCAACACTGTTGACTTTCCTGAAGAAATGTTGTATTCTGAACTCCTGAAAACTAAGCAAAATGTTAGAAATATCATAAATGATGAGATCAAGTTCCCATGGGGATTTCCACATTTGTTTAATGGAGTTGATGATTGTAAGATTATCACCTTCAATTTCAAGTTTATTGATCTCCAGATTACATTCTCTGATCAAACCCTCCCTTAGCGCGCATGCTTCAGCATGAAGGACCGATGCGTTCCCACACTGTCCGTAGCCTAGGGAGATGGTTGATGCATGTTGATTCCTTAGAATGTATCCGAAGGCTGATTCTCCGGACTCGCGTTTAGATCCATCAAAGTTTAACTTGGTAAATCCGTTATCGGGCTTTATCCATTTAATGTTTGTAGTTTTTCTATTTCTTTGAGACGTTTTTAGTTTTGTTGATTCTTTATGATTTTGAAGTCGGTCCTAATAACTAGTCGGATTAGTTTTCGGATCATCTATGTTCTATCTTTTCATATATATAAAATTAAGATTCAAACATTACAAGTTCGGGTTAAAA